>VIBL01000236.1:0-602805 GCA_008271625.1 Lutraria rhynchaena
TACATATTTCACGGACAGTATCTTCTTGAAAGCACACAGAATTATGTATAAATCAGATGGAAATGAAGAGAATCAACGCTATGAAGGTCGCGGAATTTGTTGACTCTTTTCAGAGACAATAGATTGAGTAAATGTCCTAATTAATGAGCGCGTGTGATGGGAATAACTTGTAAGCGACTTCGCTTATTTGCTTGTAAGGCATGGTTTTCACTGAAACATTCTAATTCATAGACGTTAATTACTGCTTAACGATGCACGATGTGAGTGTGCATATTTCTAATGAATGTGTACAAGCCGTGTGTGGCCTGTATTTTTCTTGTATACAAGAACTCAGTGAAGAACAATCGAAATTTAGCAATTAAAGTTGTTCAAGAATAGCGTACGTAATGGGCGAAATGTGTAATCATTTAGTTTTAGACGTTTTTTTCTTAAAACACAGGACTTGCATTATAAATATCTTAGCTCAAATTGAATGGTATATACGTTGTGTGTACATTTTTCACGGGTTATATTTTGTTGAAAACACAATAGATTATTTACACATCAGACTGAAAGAGCTATGTACATGTCGCGGCCAATGTTTACTTATTTTGCATACAAGATTCATTTTATACAGTTCGAAATGATGGAACTAACATTGTTGACGAATAGTGTATATCGTAGCCACTCTATATATTCATTTGTTTATGATGTTTCGGTTGAATAAAGCTTCAAAATGGTCAAAATCTATGACGACAATCAAGGGTACAAGGGTCGCGGATTTCATAGACAATAGTTCGACTAAATGCCTTAATTAATGAGTTTATTCGATCAGACTAACTTGTAAACAACACGCGTGCTCTTTGTTTCACATACTTATCAGAGAAACGTCATAATTTATGCATATTAGTGTAATCATGTGTAATCATTTAGTTTTAGACGTTTTTTTCTTAAAACACAGGACTTGCATTATAAATATCTTAGCTCAAATTGATTGGTATATACGTTGTGTGTACATTTTTCACGGGTTATATTTTGTTGAAAACACAATAGATTATTTACACATCAGACTGAAAGAGCTGTGTACATGTCGCGGCGAATGTTTACTTATTTGCATACAAGATTCATTTTATGCAGTTCGAAATGATAGAACTAACATTGTTGACGAATAGTGTATATCGTGGCCACTCTATATATTCATTTATTTATGATATTTCGGTTGAATAAAGCTTCAAAATGGTAAAAATCTATGAGGACAATCAAGGGTACAAAGGTCGCGGATTTCATAGACAATAGTTCAACTAAATGCCTTAATTAATGGGCTTATTCGATCAGACTAACTTGTAAACAACACGCGTGCTGTTTGTTTTACATACTTATCACAGAAACGTCATAATTTATGCATATTAGTCAATGGTAAACAATGCGACTTTTGACTGTGCGTTTTTCAAATGAATCTGTACAAGCCGCGTGTGGCCTGTATTTATCTTATATACAAGAATTCAATGAAAAACAATCGCAATTTCGGAATTAATGAGGTTCAACAATCCTATATGAATCGCGCCGCCCGTGTAGTCATTTATTTTTAGACGCTTTTGTTCGAAAAAACGTGCTATATTATAAATAGTTTAGGCCAATTTGAATGATATATATGGGTCAAGGGTTCTGTTTACATATTTCACGGACAGTATCTTCTTGAAAGCACACAGAATTACGAATAAATCAGATGGAAATGAAGAGAATCAACGCTATGAAGGTCGCGGAATTTGTTGACTCTTTTCAGAGACAATAGATTGAGTAAATGTCCTAATTAATGAGCGCGTGTGATGGGAATAACTTGTAAGCGACTTCGCTTATTTGCTTGTAAGGCATGGTTTTCACTGAAACATCCTAATTCATAGACGTTAATTACTGCTTAACGATGCACGATGTGTGTGTGCATATTTCTAATGAATGTGTACAAGCCGCGTGTGGCCTGTATTTTTCTTGTATACAAGAACTCAGTGAAGAACAATCGAAATTTAGCAATTAAAGTTGTTCAAGAATAGCGTACGTACTGGGCGACATGTGTAATCATTTAGTTTTAGACGTTTTTTTCTTAAAACACAGGACTTGCATTATAAATATCTTAGCTCAAATTGAATTGTATATACGTTGTGTGTACGTTTTTCACGGGTTATATTTTGTTGAAAACACAATAGATTATTTACACATCAGACTGAAAGAGCTATGTACATGTCGCGGCCAGTGTTTACTTATTTTGCATACAAGATTCATTTTATACAGTTCGAAATGATGGAACTAACATTGTTGACAAATAGTGTATATCGTGGCCACTCTATATATTCATTTATTTATAATGTTTCGGTTGAATAAAGCTTCAAAATGGTCAAAATCTATGAGGACAATCAAGGGTACAAAGGTCGAGGATTTCATAGACAATAGTTCAACTAAATGCCTTAATTAATGGGCTTATTCGATCAGACTAACTTGTAAACAACACGCGTGCTCTTTGTTTCACATACTTATCACAGAAACGTCATAATTTATGCATATTAGTCAATGGTAAACAATGCGACTTTTGACTGTGCGTTTTTCAAATGAATCTGTACAAGCCGCGTGTGGCCTGTATTTATCTTATATACAAGAATTCAATGAAAAACAATCGCAATTTCGGAATTAATGAGGTTCAACAATCCTATATGTATCGCGCCGCCCGTGTAGTCATTTATTTTTAGACGCTTTTGTTCGAAAAAACGTGCTATATTATAAATAGTTTAGGTCAATTTGAATGATATATATGGGTCAAGGGTTCTGTTTACATATTTCACGGGCAGTATCTTCTTGAAAGCACACAGAATTATGAATAAATCAGATGGAAATGAAGAGAATCAACGCTATGAAGGTCGCGGAATTTGTTGACTCTTTTCAGAGACAATAGATTGAGTAAAAGTCCTAATTAATGAGCGCGTGTGATGGGAATAACTTGTAAGCGACTTCGCTTATTTGCTTGTAAGGCATGGTTTTCACTGAAACATCCTAATTCATAGACGTTAATTACTGCTTAACGATGCACGATGTGAGTGTGCATATTTCTAATGAATGTGTACAAGCCGCGTGTGGCCTGTATTTTTCTTGTATACAAGAACTCAGTGAAGAACAATCGAAATTTAGCAATTAAAGTTGTTCAAGAATAGCGTACGTAATGGGCGACATGTGTAATCATTTAGTTTTAGACGTTTTTTCTTAAAACACAGGACTTGCATTATAAATATCTTAGTTCAAATTGAATTCTATATACGTTGTGTGCACGTTTTTCACGGGTTATATTTTGTTGAAAACACAATAGATTATTTACACATCAGACTGAAAGAGCTATGTACATGTCGCGGCCAATGTTTACTTATTTTGCATACAAGATTCATTTTATACAGTTCGAAATGATGGAACTAACATTGTTGACAAATAGTGTATATCGTGGCCACTCTATATATTCATTTATTTATAATGTTTCGGTTGAATAAAGCTTCAAAATGGTCAAAATCTATGACGACAATCAAGGGTACAAAGGTCGAGGATTTCATAGACAATAGTTCAACTAAATGCCTTAATTAATGGGCTTATTCGATCAGACTAACTTGTAAACAACACGCGTGCTCTTTGTTTCACATACTTATCACAGAAACGTCATAATTTATGCATATTAGTCAATGGTAAACAATGCGACTTTTGACTGTGCGTTTTTCGAATGAATCTGTACAAGCCGCGTGTGGCCTGTATTTATCTTATATACAAGAATTCAATGAAAAACAATCGCAATTTCGGAATTAATGAGGTTCAACAATCCTATATGTATCGCGCCGCCCGTGTAGTCATTTATTTTTAGACGCTTTTGTTCGAAAAAACGTGCTATATTATAAATAGTTTAGGTCAATTTGAATGATATATATGGGTCAAGGGATTCTGTTTACATATTTCACGGACAGTATCTTCTTGAAAGCACACAGAATTATGAATAAATCAGATGGAAATGAGGAGAATCAACGCTATGAAGGTCGCGGAATTTGTTGACTCTTTTCAGAGACAATAGATTGAGTAAATGTCCTAATTAATGAGCGCGTGTGATGGGAATAACTTGTAAGCGACTTCGCTTATTTGCTTGTAAGGCATGGTTTTCACTGAAACATCCTAATTCATAGACGTTAATTACTGCTTAACGATGCACGATGTGAGTGTGCATATTTCTAATGAATGTGTACAAGCCGCGTGTGGCCTGTATTTTTCTTGTATACAAGAACTCAGTGAAGAACAATCGAAATTTAGCAATTAAAGTTGTTCAAGAATAGCGTACGTAATGGGCGACATGTGTAATCATTTAGTTTTAGACGTTTTTTCTTAAAACACAGGACTTGCATTATAAATATCTTAGTTCAAATTGAATTGTATATACGTTGTGTGCACGTTTTTCACGGGTTATATTTTGTTGAAAACACAATAGATTATTTACACATCAGACTGAAAGAGCTATGTACATGTCGCGGCCAATGTTTACTTATTTTGCATACAAGATTCATTTTATACAGTTCGAAATGATGGAACTAACATTGTTGACAAATAGTGTATATCGTGGCCACTCTATATATTCATTTATTTATAATGTTTCGGTTGAATAAAGCTTCAAAATGGTCAAAATCTATGACGACAATCAAGGGTACAAAGGTCGAGGATTTCATAGACAATAGTTCAACTAAATGCCTTAATTAATGGGCTTATTCGATCAGACTAACTTGTAAACAACACGCGTGCTCTTTGTTTCACATACTTATCACAGAAACGTCATAATTTATGCATATTAGTCAATGGTAAACAATGCGACTTTTGACTGTGCGTTTTTCAAATGAATCTGTACAAGCCGCGTGTGGCCTGTATTTATCTTATATACAAGAATTCAATGAAAAACAATCGCAATTTCGGAATTAATGAGGTTCAACAATCCTATATGTATCGCGCCGCCCGTGTAGTCATTTATTTTTAGACGCTTTTGTTCGAAAAAACGTGCTATATTATAAATAGTTTAGGTCAATTTGAATGATATATATGGGTCAAGGGTTCTGTTTACATATTTCACGGACAGTATCTTCTTGAAAGCACACAGAATTATGAATAAATCAGATGGAAATGAGAGAATCAACGCTATGAAGGTCGCGGAATTTGTTGACTCTTTTCAGAGACAATAGATTGAGTAAATGTCCTAATTAATGAGCGCGTGTGATGGGAATAACTTGTAAGCGACTTCGCTTATTTGCTTGTAAGGCATGGTTTTCACTGAAACATCCTAATTCATAGACGTTAATTACTGCTTAACGATGCACGATGTGAGTGTGCATATTTCTAATGAATGTGTACAAGCCGCGTGTGGCCTGTATTTTTCTTGTATACAAGAACTCAGTGAAGAACAATCGAAATTTAGCAATTAAAGTTGTTCAAGAATAGCGTACGTAATGGGCGACATGTGTAATCATTTAGTTTTAGACGTTTTTTCTTAAAACACAGGACTTGCATTATAAATATCTTAGTTCAAATTGAATTGTATATACGTTGTGTGCACGTTTTTCACGGGTTATATTTTGTTGAAAACACAATAGATTATTTACACATCAGACTGAAAGAGCTATGTACATGTCGCGGCCAATGTTTACTTATTTTGCATACAAGATTCATTTTATACAGTTCGAAATGATGGAACTAACATTGTTGACAAATAGTGTATATCGTGGCCACTCTATATATTCATTTATTTATAATGTTTCGGTTGAATAAAGCTTCAAAATGGTCAAAATCTATGACGACAATCAAGGGTACAAAGGTCGAGGATTTCATAGACAATAGTTCAACTAAATGCCTTAATTAATGGGCTTATTCGATCAGACTAACTTGTAAACAACACGCGTGCTCTTTGTTTCACATACTTATCACAGAAACGTCATAATTTATGCATATTAGTCAATGGTAAACAATGCGACTTTTGACTGTGCGTTTTTCAATGAATCTGTACAAGCCGCGTGTGGCCTGTATTTATCTTATATACAAGAATTCAATGAAAAACAATCGCAATTTCGGAATTAATGAGGTTCAACAATCCTATATGTATCGCGCCGCCCGTGTAGTCATTTATTTTTAGACGCTTTTGTTCGAAAAAACGTGCTATATTATAAATAGTTTAGGTCAATTTGAATGATATATATGGGTCAAGGGTTCTGTTTACATATTTCACGGACAGTATCTTCTTGAAAGCACACAGAATTATGTATAAATCAGATGGAAATGAAGAGAATCAACGCTATGAAGGTCGCGGAATTTGTTGACTCTTTTCAGAGACAATAGATTGAGTAAAAGTCCTAATTAATGAGCGCGTGTGATGGGAATAACTTGTAAGCGACTTCGCTTATTTGCTTGTAAGGCATGGTTTTCACTGAAACATCCTAATTCATAGACGTTAATTACTGCTTAACGATGCACGATGTGAGTGTGCATATTTCTAATGAATGTGTACAAGCCGCGTGTGGCCTGTATTTTTCTTGTATACAAGAACTCAGTGAAGAACAATCGAAATTTAGCAATTAAAGTTGTTCAAGAATAGCGTACGTAATGGGCGACATGTGTAATCATTTAGTTTTAGACGTTTTTTCTTAAAACACAGGACTTGCATTATAAATATCTTAGTTCAAATTGAATTCTATATACGTTGTGTGCACGTTTTTCACGGGTTATATTTTGTTGAAAACACAATAGATTATTTACACATCAGACTGAAAGAGCTATGTACATGTCGCGGCCAATGTTTACTTATTTTGCATACAAGATTCATTTTATACAGTTCGAAATGATGGAACTAACATTGTTGACAAATAGTGTATATCGTGGCCACTCTATATATTCATTTATTTATAATGTTTCGGTTGAATAAAGCTTCAAAATGGTCAAAATCTATGACGACAATCAAGGGTACAAAGGTCGAGGATTTCATAGACAATAGTTCAACTAAATGCCTTAATTAATGGGCTTATTCGATCAGACTAACTTGTAAACAACACGCGTGCTCTTTGTTTCACACACTTATCACAGAAACGTCATAATTTATGCATATTAGTCAATGGTAAACAATGCGACTTTTGACTGTGCGTTTTTCAAATGAATCTGTACAAGCCGCGTGTGGCCTGTATTTATCTAATATACAAGAATTCAATGAAAAACAATCGCAATTTCGGAATTAATGAGGTTCAACAATCCTATATGAATCGCGCCGCCCGTGTAGTCATTTATTTTTAGACGCTTTTGTTCGAAAAAACGTGCTATATTATAAATAGTTTAGGCCAATTTGAATGATATATATGGGTCAAGGGTTCTGTTTACATATTTCACGGACAGTATCTTCTTGAAAGCACACAGAATTATGTATAAATCAGATGGAAATGAAGAGAATCAACGCTATGAAGGTCGCGGAATTTGTTGACTCTTTTCAGAGACAATAGATTGAGTAAATGTCCTAATTAATGAGCGCGTGTGATGGGAATAACTTGTAAGCGACTTCGCTTATTTGCTTGTAAGGCATGGTTTTCACTGAAACATCCTAATTTATAGACGTTAATTACTGCTTAACGATGCACGATGTGAGTGTGCATTTTTCTAATGAATGTGAACAAGCCGCGTGTGGCCTGTATTTTTCTTGTATACAAGAACTCAGTGAAAAACAATCGAAATTTAGCAATTAAAGTTGTTCAAGAATAGCGTACATAATGGGCGACATGTGTAATCATTTAGTTTTAGACGTTTTTTCTTAAAACACAGGACTTGCATTATAAATATCTTAGTTGAAATTGAATTGTATATACGTTGTGTGTACGTTTTTCACGGGTTATATTTTGTTGAAAACACAATTGATTATTTACACATCAGACTGAAAGAGCTATGTACAAGTCGCGGAATTAATGAGGTTCACCAATCCTATATGTATCGCGCCGCCCGTGTAGTGACTTATTTTTAGACGCTTTTGTTCGAAAAAACGTGCTATATTATAAATAGTTTAGGTCAATTTGAATGATATATGGGTCACGGGTTCAGTTTACATATTTTACGGACAGTATTTTGATGAAAACACACTAAATCATAAATGATGCAATTTGGAATGATGATATATGTCTTTTTCACATACTTATCACACAAACGTCATAATTTATGCACGTTAATCAGTGGTAAACAATGCGACACATGAGTCTGTATTTTTCGAATGAATCTGTACAGGCCACGCGTGGCCTGTATTCATCTTATATACAAGAATTCATTGAAAAACAATCGACATTTCGGAATTAATGTAGTTCAACAATTCTATATGCATTTTGCTACCTGTGTAGTGACTTATTTTCAGACGCTTTTGTTGTAAAAAAACGTGCTCCATTATGAATATTTAAAGTCAATTTGAATGGTGTGTAGGCCAGGGCTTTTATTTACATGTTTCACGGGCAATATTTTGTTGGAAACACACTGAATTATAAATAAATCAGATTGAAACGACGAAAATCAACGCTATAAAGGTCGCGGTATTTGTTGACTCCTTTCATAGACAATAGATTGAGTGAATATCCTAATTAATGAGCGCGTGTGATGGGAATAACTTGCGTGCGACTTGGCGTATTTTGAGGACAATCAAGGGTACAAAGGTCGCCGGTTTCACAGACAATACTTCGTCTGAATGCCTTAATTAATTAACTGATTTGATGAGACTAACTTGTCATCAACAAGCGTCCTGTTTGTTTCACCTGCTTATCAGACAAACGTCATAATTTATGCACGTTAATCAATGGTAAACAATGCGACATATGATTGTGTATTTTTCAAAGGAATCTGCACATGCCGCGTGTGGCCTGTATTTCTCTTATGTACAAGAATTCATTTAAAAATAATCGACATTTCGGAATTGATGTTGTACAACAATCCTTCATGTATCGCGCCGCCCGTGTAGTGACTTATTTTTAGACGCTTTTGTTCGAAAAACACGTGCTACAATATAAATATGTAAGGTCAATTTGAATGGTATATGGTTCGTGGGGCTAGTTTGCATAATTTACGGACAATATTTTGTTGAAAACACACTAAATTATTAATAAAGCAGGTTGAAATGACGAATATGAACTTTGTAACCGTTAAATTATAAGTGAATCAACTTAAAATTATGATATATCATTGTAGCACATGCTCATCACAAAAACGTCACACAAACGTTATTATGCATTATTTGCTTGTTAGGCATGGTTTTCACCGAAACATCCTAATTTATAGACGTTAATCAATGCTAAACGGTGCACGATGTGATTGTGCATATTTCTAATGAATGTGAATAACTTGTGTGTGACTCCGCTTATTTACCAGTAAGGCATGGATTTCACTCGTACGTATCGGGCGACATGTGTAATAATTAATTTTTAGACTTTTGTTTGTTAATAAACAGGTATTGCATGATAAATATCTAAGTTCAAATTGAATGCTATATACGTCATGCCAACGTTTTTCTCGGATTATATTAATGTTGTTCAATAATCCTATATGTATCGCGCTACCTGCTTTTTTTAATGAACTTGTAACATTATAAATATTTATGGTTTAACAACTACGAATATTTATTTATTGGGCATGTTTCGCTCAAACATCCTGATTGATGTTTAATATTGTTGAAATGAGCTATATAAATGTCGCACGTATTTATTGATTATTTAATGTACTTGATTTGGTTAGGAAAGCTAACGTCAGCATTTTTATACCCTGCGTCGTTTTTGATATGGCATTTTTTTTAACTTTCATAGATACAAGAAAATAATCTTCGTTAAATTATTTCATTTAAATGATGGAAATAGACCTTCATGCTTTTCGTTTATCGTAGAAACATATATTTTCATAATCATCCCATCAATTTAATTCTTTGCGTGTGAATTTAATGCACTATGGCGCTCATGTTGTTTACAGTTTTGGAAAATTGGTCGATTGACGTTTTTGGAAACCATTAATACACTCTATCACGCCTGTTTGTTTAGTTCGAGAACATGATTTAGTTCATAAACGTCCTACTTATTGCATTCATTCTGTGGAACTTAAACCCGATGATTTATACTATTTTTCAAGCCTAAATCAATATTTTAAATGAATTAGATATTTGAAAAATGTCATTGAGTTTTCAAAAATTTAAGACAAAAATCTTCCTAATCGAAAAATATTCATCCTCATCCTAAAAAAATAGTGCATGTGAAGTTAGGTTATGTGAGGGGACCTACCATTGTGAAAGTTAAGTGCAGTGTCCAAGAAAATCCACCTACTTCATCAATTTATCCTAAAATAATCCAATATATTATATCCAATATTCACTATTTCTGACACAAATATCTTTTTCTTATCACAAATATATAGCACATTAAGCACAAACACTATGCACAATCATTCAGCACAAACACTAAGCACTTTACACTAAGCACAAACACTTTACACAAAGCACAAACACTATAAACCACTTTTCAGTAGTACAATAATAGAACACTTTGGAAAAACAGCACTTCGGAGAATATTACTTCCCATTCGAAAGAAAGCTGGAAACACATAAGACCACTAGGCATCAATTCAGCCCAAATGTTGTGATATGCTTGTTTGGCTTTACCCTGGAGCCCTGGCGGCCCTTTGGACCCCAGCCTTCTTGTTCAGTTTCCGCCCACTTAACTAGAAATTCTGGATCCGCCTATGATTAGATATGAACTATATCAAAGTGTTAGTAATTCGATCGTGATGGTGAAAATCATAGTGTTGTGAATGACATTCATGATGCAAATTCTTCTCAGAAAACCTCATAAGATATAGCGACGAATGGTCAAAGAAATCTGGTAGAGAATCAAAGTGGAAACGGATGTTACCGTGGATAGTAATATCAGAAAACGGTAAATTAAATTACTCATTATCATTGAATAATTGTGAAGTTACATCATTTGTTTATATCTTTAAATGTTTAATGGAAATTCACTTATTTACTGCCACTTTCGGTTTAAAAAATGACTTTACTTTCGGTTTGAAATCGAGTTTTGAATTGAGCATAAACATTGTGTTAGGTTTACTGTCATTGTATTAAGTTAATAGAACCTTTAAGAAATCATATACATATTTATGACTAAAGATACAAAGTGTGATTACTGAAAGTAAATCTTACGAAAAACTGAATGAAGACAAAGCATTGGAAAATGATGTTACTCATAATTCATTAACATTAACTGTGACACACAAATGTCCACAAATTAAGTTGGAATCATTACAATGTTGGTAATTAATACTAAAGCGATGTTAATTTTTAAATCTTCATTTCAGGTCAAGGCATCATGTACTTTAATCTGTACAGAACACGGAGACCTAAGTGTGTGCCTGGTATGGCTGTATGTGTTGATATTCCATGTACAGTGCTATCTCTCCAAAGCAACATAAATCAAAATTATGTTGCTGCTGAGAGGTTGTCGCTCTAGGGAGTTTAAATTAATAGAACAATGGGGAAAACTCATGCTGTCAGCCATATCATAATAGTTGGAAGCTTATTTAACTGATCAGATATTTTAGAATCTTCTGCAAGAACAATACAAATAAAACAGCCACGTGAAATGTGCAGGGTGTATGTTAGTAATATGGATATTATTGATTTTTAGTGTCAGTGACAGTTAATATTTATTAAAGGTTGGTGCCTGACATGTCCTGAATAATGAAGATATACAAAAAAGCTTTGTTTAGTTCATTGTGGTATTCATATTTACAGTTATTTGCTGAATTTAAGTGTCCTTTAGGTATTTCCTATACGACAATAAACAAGCATGACTTCCATTCTGCAACTTATAGGCATGCAAAAATTACATACTTATGAAAAAAAAAAACAGAAAAAAATCCTACCTACTTGCCCCCTTTTTTAGGCCGGAGACCCGAAACAGAACTTTTTTTAGCCTTAGCATGCATATTTTTGTAAGTGCTTCAAATGTAAATCATGATTTTATCGTGGATAACGATTTTGCGATTGTTTACAAATCGCCGGTCTATTTTTCCATTCAAGCGAAAAAAAAACGCTTTTCTTACGTAGATAACTTGCACAAAAATAGTTGATTCACCTACAGGTTTTATACAATAGATATGAGCAGAAAACTGTCCACTAAAAACGATGGAGTGTCTGAGCCGAAGAAGCGTATTGACTATGAAAGATTTATTTTCCGAGAATCGTTATGACCAGATAAATTGATAAAAGAGCGTGTGAATTTAACTGTTTAAAGCTACATGGTGGGTACTTTTAAATCAACTCCCTTTCAACCACACTGCACGGTTAGTACGAGTAGTGAACATTGTTATTCAAAACTGCTGTCATCGATACAAACCGTCATTCCTACGTATTCATTTGTTGCTTTTAGCGTTGCAGTCTAATGTCGACTACGCTCCAATATTGCAAAAAATAACGAACGGTCCATTGGTAAAGTTTTGGACAGTTAGAACAAATAGATGAAGTCACAGAAAAAAGTATAAGAGGATTTATCATTTGTTACTCACCACAGATGGAAAACATCAAAATAGATGCATCAACAATTACATTCTATGATGCCACGTGTTTTTTTTTTTGAAAATCAGAGAAATCAGACTATCTGTGTGCCCCGAGCAGGATCTATATAGTGAATAACATTGCACGCCAATTTGGCTGCTCCGGGCAGACTATTCTTAATTTTGCAATGAAATATCGAAACAATAATTTTAGTTTACTAAGTCTTACAGTATTAATATGCATGCAATTTAATTGTGCTGCAGATCTATAAATTGCGTTAAAATGTATTTAAAATATAAATGACGCTGTAATAGATATATTTCATTAAACATAAATTTGACAAATTAGGTCAATATTATGCAAGCGATACTTTTTTGTTTTTATAAAAATCTTTATCATCGCAAAAGTTACTTTAAGGACAATATACAATCATTACAACAAACATAGAGGCTGAGAAGTGCTAATTGGTGATCGCTGACTGACATTTTAACCTACAATATAAGTTCTATTTAAGTGACGTGTACTATACTTTTTTATTTTGAGCATGTTATTACTATTTTCGGAGGCAAAAATATATCTGTCTTAAAATTCAATTTTTCAAATGAATATTTGTTTCTTGCATTAGAATATTCGGCCAAATATAGAACATTTGGTTCCATCCCCAGCATAGACTGACAAGTACCATGACTGCATTAACACTCAACATAGATGAGATACAGCCAACATCGATGAAGAATGTCCATTAAGGGGATAAGACATTTGGCCAGTATGGTGTTAGCCCTTATTCACGAAATACATTTTATATCGACAATTGCTTGCAAAAGTTGCCTTTATTACATATTGTATACATTTATGAAGACTCATTCAAAAATCCCCGGCGCTAAAATTTCATAATGTTATCAAACAACGCACACCTACTACCCAGTGTTAAATGTTTGGGTCGCCTAACCGTAAACCAACATTTTTAAGGACAGCCTCCGTTAGAAAAATTACCCGATCGGAAACACAGCATTAAGCTGTTGTTCTATTTCGACTGCGTCGTTCAAATTATAAGCTCCAAAATATTCTTATTATTAGATATATTTTGACAGCAATGTTTTTATAACAACCAGACTTACAATGATTTTTAGCATTGTTTTTTTTTTTTGTAAAACAACGTCTGTTGACGTTCTATGACTACCAAGCACCAACTTTTATCAATACAAATCAAGTGAAACAAAAGGAACCAACCTCGTGTACATAAATAGCAATACAAGAAATATCCGTCATCCATTTTGTCACCAAGACACTACGCCCCCAAAAATCGACCTTGAAAAACCGGTCTTGCTGTGTTGGCAGTAAAGACACAAAGTTTACACTTGTCAACAAATATATGGAACGCCAGGACTGCCTTCTGTACACACGAAAAACAGAATCCATTAGAATGTTTTATTATACTATGCGCTTAAGTTATTTGTATGTTGTGTAATATATCTCTGTTATGTGTCTTAAAAGAATATGATATTATGTATTACACTGTCAGATTGAAGTGTTTCTTTTCCCAATCCAGTTTGTGCCAATGTCCACTTACCTGCGAATGGAGACTACCTACCTGTAAAGACAAAAGTTCTATTGCTTTTTTCGACCATTGGCAGTTCATTTTAACCTCTTAATTAGGATGGTCTATACAGATCACTGGGTTACAAGTCCAGCACAAAAACCACTGGACCACGGTTGCGGGTGTGCATTATTAATGTAACGTTCTCATGTATTTTTTATAGATTATGACCAGACTTTATTTTATCTCATTTTAAACATATCTGGATGATTTATTTTCTTATATATACATTATATACATAGATCATATGCACAAGTTGTTTGCATGTTGTTGAGTAGTGTAGAGATCCACCAAGTGAATTGTTTGACAATTATTTATGAATTGTATGTACTATAGTGTGCTGATGAACCAGAGCTTGTACTGACATATTTGTCTTTGGTTTAGAGTCAGAAACATAATTCTGCCCACTGTAAACAAGTGGATGCTGTTTCTAGATCTATTCATTAATTTTTTTATTAAACATAAAAATGTAACGGATAGATAAAAAAATTGTTTTGACTGCCAGCTAGAGGAGACTGTTAATTAGGAGTAATATATTACACAAAACTTTAAACTAAGTGATTCTTTATAAAAATGGTAGTCATTTTTCGGTTGAATAACGGTTGCATTCTGAAAATAGTTTGCCATAGCATGAATTATCAATAAAGCTGAAATAAGTTTTTTAGGTCAGCCTTTTCTCTATTTGTTTACTTTTTCACACAAGAACTTAGTGAAACATGAAAATCTCATGTTTGTGTTCACCCACAATGTGGTTTTTCAGGACATAATCAATGTAGAATTCATGGGAGAGTTAACATACAAGTACATGTTACATTCTTCATTTTCCCTTGATAATTTTTTCATAAATGACATATATTACAATTTACACTGGAATATGCACTTGAGAAATAATGAAAAAAAGACATGGATGACTTTTATGATTTTATTTTCAAACCCTTCAATAACACAATAATAACATCCATATTATCACATTTGAGTTTTTTACAAAACATCAAAAATCATTAAACAAATATTCTTATTAAAAACTACATGTAAATGTTTTATAAACTAAAATTACAATTTTTAGTATTTAAATGTAAGAAATACTGTAGGAAAAATCTTACACATACTAATTATACACTCTATCAGAATGGGTGCATTAACAAGCAATAGTTTCAAGTTATGAGCCAGCAAACTTCAACTACCTTGCAACATCAACCACCATTCAGCTACAGCAACTAGTAATATCAGCTACATCCTATCCACAGCAGTCTTCAAACTCCAGTTTCTTCTCAACAATGGTAGCCAGCATACCACTACAAATACCACCTCTCACAGCAACTAGCAAATCTCAGCTACTTCTCACCTACAGTAGCATGCACAAACTTGAAAATCTCAGCTACTTCTCAACTCCAGTAGCCTGTATACCTCAGTCACCTCTTAACTGTAGTAGCCTACAAACCTCAGCCACCTCTTAACTGCAGTAGTGCACAAACCTCAGCCAAAGCCCAATAACAACCACCTCTTACCGACATTAAACTTCAAATGTCAGCTACCTCTCCATTACAGAAGCCTGACTACCCCGACTAATTCTTAACAACAATCATCTCTTATCTAAAGTAACCTGCACACCTCTGCTAATTCACAACAGCAATCATCTTTCAGCCTTGGCATCACATAAACCTCAGTTGCTTACCAGCAACAATCACTTCTCATCTACAGTCACAGCAACTTGTAAAGCTTCAGCTACTTCCCAACAAGCACCTTTCATCTATTGTAACTTTTTACCTTAGCAACAACCTAACAACAACCATGACTCAACCACAGTAACCAGCAAATTTCAGCTTCCTTCCGCAGCAAATCTCAGTCACCTTAAAAAAACACCTCTCAACCATGACAACTTGCAAACCTCAGCAGCCTGTCAAAACAGCTATCTTTCAAATACAGCCAACCTTGTGAACAAAGACCACCCTTGGGAATGACCAATTGTGACCATTATTGACAGATGACCCTTATTTCGAGGTCAGTTTGTTCTAAATAATCAGTGAGTTTTTCAAAGAATAGCCTTTATTTAAAAGTTGGTCTTTATTTGAAGTGCCTGCAAACACAGGTTTGACTGTGCAGTAATCAACAAACTAAGATAATGTTTTGAATAGTTGGCTGCTACAGATGGCTAGCAAAATATTCATAATATTGTGATATTGCTCAAATATTGCTAAAAGGTTTGAAAAGGTAAATGTACCAGTAGATCTGAATATGACAAAAATACAATACCACAAAATATCTGAACATGATGTCAGAATATAACAAACATACAATATGCACAAAAGCTTCACAAGGTAATCTAAGTATGATAAACATACAAACAAGTGTGAGGTTGGGCCCTTAAAACTAGTTTAATAGCCAGTAGCTTTACTACACAAATTTCAAGGCAGTACCCTCCAGGAGACTGTATTTGTCATCCATTTTTGTATGGCTGTGTGTTAGATTGAATTTAGGTTGGGGGAGGGTAGTGTTTTGGAGAAGATAAATAGAACAAATGTATAGTCACATGAAAAATTCACATGAATATTTGAATGGAAAAAATGTACAAAATCACATCACTTCATGTGTATATTAGAACATAAGAATGTACAATATCATACAATAACTTCACATGACTATTAGAACAGAACACATGTATAAAGCATAGGCACTTGATTTCCATGATTTTATACCCAAAACAGACCTGATTTTTTCAATCTAAACTCATCAAACAATGCAAATCAGCCAAGAAAAGAAAACGTCATTTCGCTACCCTGCGTATCAGTAAAACTAAAATATAAGTCACCCACCATTTTTTTGATTGATGGAACTGACGGTATCCAGACTTGGTCCTGTCATTCCTTCTAAAAAGTATGTGCTTTTCGGGAACCCCGCTCTTGCTGTAGCGTGCCAAGTTTTAAAGCGAGAATATAAGAATGTACTATATCACACACAATAACTTCACATGACTATTAGAATAAAACTAGAATCAACAATGGCATTACAATGACAATGCATTGAAATAAAACATTTATGCTCACGCTCCCATAATTTTTGAGATCATGAACTGTGTAAAACATGTGATTCTTGAAGAGTTCATTACAAGAAAGGATTTCTAAAGCTCCATAAAAAGTATCATCATCTATTGTGACCAAAATTTCTCATCTAAAACAATTCTCTGTCAATTCTCTCTTAAAACAAAGGGTCAAAGTATTGACAAATACAAAATACATGGAACAAACTGCAGACACTATTTATGATTTTAAACCAGTATTTTTTAGATTATCTCTTTTATTACAGAAAAAATACAGCACAAAAAGCATTACAAATGCCTATTAATTTTTCCAAGAAACTTTTCAATTATATCAACATACCAATAAAATCAATAAGTTTCAATGTCACTTTCTGTCCAAATCAGCTCTTTCTGGCCATTTTAATAACTTTTATCACACTTCCAGGATATGTCAATAATTAAGGATGAAAACTTGATGAATAAAGCCTTTTGCAAGGTTTCAAATTTTAAGTCAAGAGTGAATGTAGCAGATTTGCCAGGAAATCAGAATGTTTTTTCTTATTCCAGGAATAGTTAAAAAGTCCATCAATGGTGAACACTTGGATACACAGCTGCAGCATGCACACATTTATTCATGTCCATCTTGTGTCATAAGACAAATTCAAACAAACTCCAAATAGAAGGATCTGACTGGTTTTGATTTAATTTTTTGTTTAGAAAATTTTCAGCACACACAAATCTGTAGCAGTGAATGCTTCAGCTCTTAAGGATATTTCACCACTGAAATTTAAAAAAGTGTTCAAATAATTTTATACGGTATGACTGCTGAGACCATTATACACATGTATAATGGTCTCAGATGACTGGTAGCACAGTTGGTACATTTATTATAACCAGCCTGTGAATAGTGGTGCCTACTACTTTTAATTATTTGTTCAATTCTATTAACTGTTGTAAATCGCAACAAGTATGTAAATTTAAATTAATGTATAATGTTAAATACAGTAGCATCCCGCAAATAGGACCACCATGGGTACTTTTGAAGTGTCCCCATTACCAGAGTGGTCCTGTTTAAGGGGTTTATGTACAGGTTTACCATTCAGAGTCCTGTTCATTAATATCATTGAATATCTTCAAAGTCCTCATTGACTTACATCTGCTCTCTTTGATTAGCTTTATTTTGTCTTTTAAACCAAGCTCATTATGACTCGGAGAAGCAATGGTAATAAAAATGAATGCATTAATATCAATAACAAACTTGATTCAACCAAAGATGCAGGGTAAATGACATCATTACAAACAATAAGTACAGGGGGCAAAAACTTTTTTAGGGTCACTAATCCTGTCCATATGAAATCCACTCATCCTCGGCTTGATGTCACTTGTCCTACCACTCAAGGTGGATAACTCAAAAAAGCAGTTAACCCTTTGCCTCATAAGCATACCTTCCAAATTCAATGCAAATATACAAAACATCAATTTATTTAAGAAAATTGGGTTATTTCTCTCTGACAGAGTGGAAAATATTGTGGCAAAAGAAGCCATTACTCATTACAGGCAATGACTTCATTAGTAATAATGTTTTCAAAAGTCATCTGCTACAGATGTGGGGAAATGCGGTATTATGAGGCAAAAGTTTAAACAGTAAATGTGTGGTTACTTATACACCTTCTGAACTGTTTGATCATTTAAAGAGCTTAATATAGCCTAGCTACCTTTCTGGAACATGGGATAATCTCACCATGACATTACTTTAATACATGTAAAGACATTAACACTGTCATGTTAACACATCTACTTAATGTTATTAGCTGTCATTTTTTTCTTTTGTTCTTTTTTTGACCCCATTTCATCATGGCTGCTTTTTTATTGCCTTTCCTTAATACTTTCAAAGCAAAAGGGCCATATATTAACTTCAAATAAACGCCAACATGACATTTTCACACAAAATACAAATGTCTTTACTCATTATTATTTTTTTTTGACAATGGGTCACAACAAAGAACATTTTATTTTTCAATAAAAGATTGGATATACAGTTAATTGATGAGTTAATGTACTAATTCATGATCCCTCAATTATCAAAGATCGCTTTCACCTATGTATAAAACTTATTTTCATGCTGATTATATAGGGACATCAAAAGAAGAACAAATCTGTTCTCTTAAAAAATGTCCCAAGAAACAGGGTGTCCTGAAAAACAAGGTGGTCCGCTTGCAGGGTTCTACTGTAATTCTGAGTACAAATAAAAAATGACTAGACTGGTTTGCCTTATAATTACAATAATGAACATAAGTGCTTCTCTCCAACAAGTATACCTCAATCAGATGTTAAAAAACGTTTCAATTGGTACCTTGATAAGAAGAAAAACAACTAGATGGAAAGGCATAAAATCTTTTCTATTACCCAGTAAATGAGTAATTACCAATTTCTCTTCAAATGACCATTTACAGGTCTCACATGATTTCTGAATCAGCAATGAGTGGCAAATGACCATTAGACACAGTGCCTGAGATCAACTGTCATGGAGAAATTCCGCCTTGTTCAAGGATCACACCAGAGACCCCTGGATTATAAATCCAATGCTCTCCTAGTTGAGCTAAGCAGGAGGACAGTATTGTTTCTAAAATACTTACTTCTTGTTCAATTTGTTTCTAATCAATAGTATTAGGTAACGTTAGTAAATTGTTTAATTGATTTAATACATACAATAGTAAGAATATGTTTTAGTATAACCTGAATAGATGCATTTTTATGCAAGTAGAGTGAACATTTAATACCTAAATACATGTATGCATATGCTGTTCTTTCAACTATATACAATAGTAAGAATGTGGCTTATTATGACCTGAATTAGATCAATAAAATATTTTGTATATATTTAAATATACATAACAGAATTGTCGTTTATACATTCTGCTTAATATGAATACAGTTATTGAAAGTGCGTTCTCCTCATCTGAACCCCAAGGTTGCATTGTGCTTGCAGAGCCTGCTAGTGGCTGAAATGGTTAAAGCACTATAAAATTTAGACTTTGCCAACACTTTTTTGTCAGAACAATTACTTCGACTCTGAAATTATGTTCTGGTTAGCTTCAAATGGTGGCTAAACCTAAATATTATGTCCTGCTGATAAGAAATCCAAGCTTACTTTAATACTGTTGCTACACTTAGTCTTTAAAGTTGAGTTGATTTCATTTAATTTTGTTGAATTTATATAAGCAGTTTTGTCACTGGATTCCTTATCATTAAGCACAGCATCCACTCACCATGCAGCTATGTTACAATGCAGATAAGCATGCTACAGAGGGTGACTAACAGCCAGTGGGTACATACAGAAGGCTAATGTAGGAAAGATTACAGGTGGAAACAGTAATAGAACTGTAATCTAGCATTACAATAAGCACACCAATCTGTAAGACAAGAGGGCCATGATGGCCATACATCACTCACCAGAATAAATGTTAATTAACTTGTTACTAAAAAGGTAATAAAGGTACACTTGTGGGCAAATAATGGGGAACAATAATACTCGATAAAGGACCATCAAAGGATACTACAAAGGAATATTCGTGATGACTGAAGGATGCCACAGACCAAATTTGGTGATGATCCAACCACTGGTTCATGAAAAGAAATCATTTTAATGTATTTCTATTCCTAGCTCCAGAGGGCCCTAATTGGGGCCAAATATTATTATTTTGGAAAATCTGATAGAACACTATCTAAAGATGCTGGAGCATCCACCTACACATCCTAATAGCTCATCTTGAACCTTCGGTTCTGGTGAGCTAATAAAAAACACAATATCCATTGAATATTGCTAATGAATCACTTACATTGTTTATATTACACGGTTTCACTCAAACAGGGTCCTGGGATTCCGAGAATCTCAAAAATCATGATCCCTGTGATTCTTTAAAGCAGATTCCGTTGGGATCCCTGAAATTTTGATATGATTATTAATTTGTTTGTCCCAAATATTCAAGAAAATATAGGTTCTGGTATTTCACAAGTATTTTATGTCAACACAGCATCAAGATTACTGGCAGACTTTACAGCAGTATGCTAGTTCAAAAGACGAGCATCTATCGATGACAATTTAATCATGTGGAAGTACATGTATATCAGTGGAATTTCTCAGCCTACAGTAAAAATAAGGCAAGAGATGAGCGACTTTAAGCGCAACGTAAATTATGACAAAGAAAAACGGAACATTCTTTTAAAGCATCTTGGATAACAGAATTTGAATGGTTAGAATATGACACCATAGACAATGTAATGAAATGTAAATTTTGTTTTCAATACAACAAGGTCGCGCCATTTGTTACAGGCTGTAGCATTTTTAAGGTTCAAACCTTGAAAAAGTATGGTGCGTCAGAGAGACACCAAAATAATAAACTGAAACATAAAGCTAACTAATCTCCACCAGGGTTTCCTCAAAGCGAGAAAAACAATGCAAAAGTATTCACTACATTAATGCATTTATTTAGAAATGCAGACTTCAAAGCTAAGAGTGCAGGGCCAATACCAATTATGTGAATTTGTGTCAGCTTGACACAGCCAAAGAACTTGATAATGGCCAGACCAACAATATTGATAAATACTGTACTAAGTTTGTTAGTGCAATCGCTGATGTACGGAAATAAGAACATAATGACATAATTAACAGAGCCTACTGGTAATTCATATCAGTTATATCAGATGGTTCAGCTGATGTTTCTTCTAAAGGGGCTGAAATAGTGCTAGAGCACTCATGCGTAGATGGACAGGTAAATTAGGGAATGTTATTAAATGTTTCTAAATGTAATTAAAGTTACTAAACTAAGTTAAAATTATAATTACAGTGCAACCTCTCAAAAGCAACACCCTTTGGAAGAAGCAAAATTATGTTGTTGTTGAGAGGTTGTTGTTCTGAAGAGGTAAAATTGATAGTTAAATCGTAGAATGGGGAAAAATCATGCTGTAAAAGGGAGGTAGTTGCGCAAGAGAGGGCCGTTCTGGGGAGTTTGCACTGTATTTATTTGAAGCATATCGCCAAAAGGAAACCTCATTTTCACTTTTATAAGTTTACACATCATTTGATAAGCAAAAGTATTTACCGAACTAAGGTTAAACAGAAAATTACTGATTTCTGTAAGAGAAAAACACTGGCTTGTTTTGGTCATTTTGTTTTTTCATGATCACAAACTTAGAAAATTGCTTTTGATCAACATTACAGTTCACATTGAATTCTAGTTAATATGATATCCATACAAATCATATTATGTACTGAATAAGATACCCATATCTTGTATTGCATTAGTTACAATCAAGCATTTATAATTACAGATACGAGCTTGTGTACAAAGATGCAAACAAAATCATGTCTTCAACAATTAACTAGAAATGTGAGACACTCAGCTGCTTAATATGTGTCTCTTCGCAAATATGTGAACTTTTCGTCTATGTATGAGTAACATTACATCTGCTGTCAAATACTGAAGCAGACAACTAAGTATACTGATGAAATATATTTAATTGTTCTCAAAAAAATATTTGTGTAAGACTGTAAGAAACTAATGAACTAAAAGCATTTATTTATTCAGCTGTATATATTGACATCAATTTATTGTAACAAATTACTCTTCGTCACTTATATGGTATACTTTTAAATTCAACAGATATAGCCCAGTCAACAGAGCTAATCTAATGGCACCTTACAACACCCTTGGAATTTCACCAAAGACTCCAACCAGAATGGGTGGTACCAGGTGGTTACCCCATACTCATCTAGCCATAAAGAATATTCTGCAAAGCTATGGTGCAATTGTCTAGGACTTACAGCAGGTAAATATCAATTAAATACTGCATATTAAAGCTGTAACATTAATCGAACTGTACATGATTAGAAATAATAAGTGTATTAGAAAATTTAAACATACTGTAAAATTAAACTAATTGTTAATGGAAACATCAATAGTTTAATATCAGTAAATAGAATTATTGACTTTGAAAAATACAACTGTATCAACAAAGGAAAAACACTTTCTAAAGTTATTACTCTATTCAAATATCAGAGTTTGGCTTCATTTCTTGGTAGTGTGATTAAGAATACATGTCTGGCAAATATACATGTATACTGTTTCTTATCTAATGTATAATCTTACCCTGTGCACATTGCTTTTTCACTAACATATAATTTTACCCTGTTTATACTGCTTCTGACTAACAAATATAACATTGACATGTATATCTAAGTTCTTATTATATCTGCTAAGGCTTGTGCATGTTGCCTACTGTGTAAATTAGTAGGTATAATGTAGCAATAGGCCACATATGAAGAAACTTATAGCAAACGGTGAGGGTACATTGGACGATGTGCTAAAAAGAACCAGAATAGACTTTTTAAATGATGTGGTTAAGTCAGTAAATATTGGATTTGAAGATTAACACGTGTTCATATGGAGTTCTTTTATTAGTTTCCAAAACTGGCCATCTGGTCTATAAGATCAGCTAGATCTATACCAATTCAGGTCTCTCTCTCTTTGGGGGACCGGGGCACTAGGAAGGGGGGAATTTCGCATCATTTTCAGTTCAAGGGTGAATTTCAAAAAGCCTAACTAATATAATAGGTGGGTGAATTTTTACTAAAAACAGGAGAAAAAGTATATTCCAGAGGTGGGGAATGGGGCAGAATTTCGGCACCAAATTCAGTAGATCAAGAGCCCTGCAATTACTAGTAGAATAATTTATTTGAAAATCAATGTATGTTATCGTAAAAAAATGATAACTTTCAAACAAATATTAAAAGTTGTTAAGTCATGTTAAATTAAATGAATTGTCATTCTTGTATCATAGATAGAATAGATATATTTCAATAGCATTAAAACAAAATAAAACATACATAAATTTGAAACAAGAAAATAAGGCATGTCAACCAGTATTATATTCCAAGGATAACACAAAAAATTGTTGTACTTCCATTCTGCAGGTTTGCAGGGTTTTTTCACCCAAGGGTCCCCAGGACTCCCATTTCCAACAGTTTAGGGGTCCCTTGGGATTTTTGGGGTCCCACACAGAAAATGCCAAGGGCAATTCCAAGTTGGAAGGGGCCCTGTGGATGTGGTGGTCACTCTCAATGCCAGTCCCTCAACTGAATGTCATGTCAGGGATGCAAGAAAACTGCGTCAGGGAAATCCCTGGGTTTGTGGACGGTTACCTGACTGACCCATCTTTTACCTGTTAACTCAAAAAATTATGCAGCATCCAAATCTTAGAGCTATATTGTAATTTTCACCACAGTGTTGCTGATACATGTAAAAGAAAAACATAAAAGAAAAAAAATCCCTACCTACCGACCCATATTTTCTTGGGCTAGTAACCGGAAAAAAAACTTTTTTAGTTTAGGCCTCATTGAAGTATGGTATTCATGTATTTGCGCACATTAATGTGTATTTATTCTTTAAAAATAAAAACGAATAAGTACTTGTACATGATACAGTATTTGATGTTGACAATACATCAAACTTTGTCTTTATAAATGTCAATTAAATAACATATTTTGACATTACAGATAACTTTGGTTACTGTGACATTGCCTCAGTCAAGTTGGGGTAGACAGAGAATCCATTGGATCTGTGTGGTGTCTACTTAAAATACTGTATATTCCCTATTAAATGCCCCCTGGGGCGTTACACTTTTTAAAGAGTGGGCATTTAATTGAAAACAAAAAAATAAATTTGAAACAAGTTGCCAAATATGCATTAATAATTTTAAACCACAGACTAAACTTTGAAAATTGTCCAAACATCAGATTCTTTAGGCTTTTTTGCGTAACAATTACACTCTTTACACTGGTCTTATAAGTGGGGTATATAGGCAATGACTGCCAACTCTCATCTCTTTGAAGTCGCCGCTACGATCTAGGCTGACATGACTTCATGTCTAGCAGCTCAAGTCCTTTGATGTCAGTAGAGAGCTGTTGCATGTACTGGATTTAAAATGTGTTTGTGTCATTCCTTGGATATAAAAGTGTTTTCTACTAATTGATGTTGTTCATCTCGGATTAAAAAATTCTGTCATGGTTAGTCACTTTTGTTTTCTCATGTCAAAAAAGGGGTGGGGGCATTTATTAGGGGAGGGGCGTTTATAAGGGAACATACGGTAATTATAAAACAGGTATTACAGATTAATTATGAAAGATGTTACATTTGATTTAAGACTTGCTAAATCTCAATTGCAATTGAAATATATCCTTCTATTTTTTACCTCTGTAACTTCAAGACTTTAAACCTATTTCAACTAGGGACCTATCAAATCATTGACATGGAAGGAGCTGTACTGGTATTTGACAGTTGGGGACAAGAACCCAAATTTGTTTCCATTGGTTTCATACTTGCTCAGTCTACCTTCCAGCTCTGTAGATGCAGAAAGAGGTTTCCCAAGACAATTTATTATCTGAAGATACATGTACTATTTACACAGAACTGTTTCATAATTCAATTTGTCAAGTTTAATTTAAGTATCACATGAAATAGTAGTGAATTGTTATATGCTGTACCTGTTTTAAATTAAATCTTATTTAAGTAAAATCGTAATTAAAAAGTTACATTAACCAACAATACGGTATGTATATTGTAGTTTTAATATGAAGATGGTAAAAAATCCCTGAAAGAATAGACTTGGGACTAGGCATCTTTCAAACCTAATAATCATTTGTTCAGAAACAGATGATGTGTCTGTTTACAATCCGGAGGCAGCAATTCATTTGTGGAACACCACAGGCCTTAGATCTAAACGCCCATTTTTCATGGATGAAAAGGTATTTTCACTGGTGTATACATATGTTTATACAGATAACATTATTTTCATTAACTTCAATTCAATTTTGTTTGTAAACATACATATTCTAAACAGACAGATTTTTAAAAATCATGAACGCCATTTATTTTATCTAGGTTCATATGAATGTGTTTACACAACAAAATTTTAACAATATGGAAGTTGAAGTGGGAGAAGATGAGATGGCAGAATATCAGCAAGATTCCAATGAATTGAACATGATGACAACTTCATAACTGAAGCTGAGCTTGCTCAGACAGACATGGCACTGCTACAAATAAAGCATTTAAGCAATTGTTGTAGTTGTCATAATCATGCTCCAATAAAAACCTCAGAAAATGAAATGTTCTTTGTCCTTGCTGGGAGGAATCCCTAACATACAGGAGGAATCCCTGATTAATGTACTAGGGATTCCTTAGGGATCCCTGATAAAAATAATTGCAGCCAAACCCTGTATTAATGCAAAGGAAATAAAAACTATCGTTCTGATTAGTATTTAAATAATATGTCAGGGTTATGTCAGGGTTCCTTTTAGGGATTGTGGAAGACACTGGACGCTGGTCAAAAGGGGAAAAAATCACGCGAAAAGGGGAATTTGGGAAAATTATCAAATTCTGATACACTGTCCTGTAACCAAAACAAATGTTGTCATGAGTCAATGATTATGATTATGACAACAGCATTCAAAATAACATTCTACAGGGCCATATCTTTGTCTTTTCTACATTTGAACAAGTCTATCACACCTTCATAGTCTTGATTGAAGGGTAGCCGAAGGGGCCTTTCTTAAATTTGGGGAAAATATAACACTGTATTTTTACAAAAGGGGAAGAAAAAACTTGATGCAAACTGAATTTTAGAGGAAATCTGCATGAATTTAAGGATTTATCCTGAGGGGAAGACGCCTATAAACGGCCCTTGCTATAAAAGGAACAAAACCCCTGGATCAGTTAAATTTTCTGGCCAAATATTTATTCTCATGAGCAAATCGAGCAGCGATTGGCCCAGGGATGGTATCTTTACTCGCTACAGCAAAAAAGGAGTTTACCCGTCCAGTCTTATTTCTTAGTTTTATCAATTGTGCATCATTTCACTGGCAATGGTAATTTAACAAAATCATAAACAGAGCCTTTTTTCCGAAAGTTTGGAAGATGTCTTAGCCTTTCATTTTTGAAAATTCAAGTGTGATTTTCAGCCATATGGGCAAAATGTAGACTGACTTTCAAGATGCATAAATAAACAACGAACAACCCGGCACTTCTCCAAAATGGGAAAAAAGAGGCTTTTGCAAATGAGAAGTCACCAAGCGTCAGCATCTATCATAAGAGCAAAAAAGGCCCTGATAGGGGTAGCCTAGGTTACAAAAGACAGCAGATTGATTCACATGCCTTACATGATATTTCCAAAAAAAAAAATTTGCCTTATTTTGCAACATGGAAATTCCCAATTTGGCACGTTTCACACAAAATTTTATCAAATAAAACTTTGCAATTTATCAACTAAAAGTAAACCATAAAAGCCCAGTTTGTAATCAATAATGCTGTGAACTCAACCTGAGATAACTTTAGATGTAATGGGCCCAGACCACAAACATGAATGTCACCAGTATTCGCGATTTTTAGAGCCGTTGAACAAGTCGGCGGCATGCTTTATATAGAAAAAAATGTACATTCTAAACATAAATATGAAATAAGTATTATTAAACTGGCATGAAATGTCTAATTCAAATGAGAAAATGAATCAAAAATAGGAAATTTACTCACTGAGCATTCCGCTGATCATGGTTTTGTACTACAACTTGTAGAGTCTACATTTTTTCTCAAAAGTAGTTCTTAATATTTTCTAACATTTACATACATAAATTCACCGCAACAGTTATAAATACCTTCACTTTGCATGAGTATGTGTAAATTTTGATATCGCATGCAAGTGAATTGCCATGATGTTCGTCTGCATCATCCAGACCTTTGCGTTTACCTACCAAACATCTGGATGATGCAGACAGCTAAGTTCATTTAATTTGATTCGTCCCGAGTTAACTCGACTTGGTTTACCTAAAACCCATACTACTGCATTTTTAATTCTACCAAAGGCCTATACTATAGTATAGGTCTTTGATTCTACCTTCAACATACTTATTTTTTAAAATAAATAAATAAATGTAAGAAATTATGTTCCTCTTTTTTTCACGGTAAACACTTTGTTATTATTTTCAAACAGGATGTCGCACATCATATGCTTAAATGAGATTTACTCATGGTAAACAACACTTGTGGGTAAAACAGTTCAGCATTCAAAGTTTAAAAAAAATACGCCAAGATATTTATAGAGTATAAAACACATTTTCGTTAAAAGTGGCGTAGCCAGCGATACGCAATAACACGAATATAACATCAATTTAAAAAGTAATTTTAAATGCTATCCAAGTCGAAAGCTAAGGGGGTTAGTCCTTAATTGGATCTTATAACGGTACTTTGAAATAAACTGTATGGTCCAAATTAATTGTATTCAGTGCCGCTAACCCCACCAATTACACCTAAAGCTCACCATTTTAGTTTTACTTTTAAAAATTCTCGGACCCCCAGCAGCAGAAGGGATTACTCTTACATCCCCTATGTGTGCCTAATATTCACTCAAAGCTGACTATACCCATGTTTCAGCTTCAACATATTGGTCTTGAATACTTTCTCATTTCTAGGTAACCTATTAAACACGTTGATTTAGCATTACATGTATTTATTCATCCATAGATTTGCTTGTTAGTAGTTATTTCAGTTAAAAGATCATGCATGTAAATTGTTCTAAAATAAAACACTAAAGAAATTAAACTTGTACAGATCTGTCCGGTAGAATGACCAGTTACACATCATACGACAGTATTAAAACATAACATAAAAGTTACAAGACTATGATAGCTATAAAACGCACTTTGTAATATACTACGTGGAAAGACACACATTTAACGATATACTATCGAAGCGCGTGAAATTAATATTATCAGCGTTAATGCATAGCTTAAGGTTTAAAATGTTATGTTTGATAATTATGTTCTATATATATGTATTTCATATGGTTAACATGAATTAATAAAGGTGCCAAAAGAAATTACCTACCCCTTATAATGAGTCATTCGACATATGAAATATGAAACTTACTTGCTTACAATATTAATGGAATTAAGTACGAGAACACGAGATTATAATTATGGTACAGCCTAACTTGTAAACAAAAACCACCATTGGGAAAGAAAATGTCTCCTTTATTGACCGGTGGCCTTTATTGGGAGGTTTGTTCGCTTGTTCTAAATAATCAATGATGGTTTTTCAAAGAATGGCCTTTATTCACAGAGTGGCCTTTATTCGGAGATAAATGCAAACACAGGTTAGACTGCACTTCTGATTACAATGTTGATTGATACGCATTCGTGGTAATAGTGTGTAGACCGTGAATACACATCATTGCTGCAGCAGCTACCCAATGTGTCAAAATTCATGCAAGGTTAATTCACATTTCTTCATGAAAGTAAATATATATATATTAAACCCTATCCTTGATTGGTAATTTATTATATGGTATGTCCTTGGAATAAAATGTTTACCATGCCATGTGCATGCCTAGTGATCCTGAATATACAAGCTTATAATAGATCATTAAATAACGTGCACGAATTTCTTAGAAAGTATTAGAACTGTAAAAAGTTCAAACGTTTCTATCACCTGTTCCTCGCTAGCATATTGGAGAAAAGACCCCTTGGTTCTTTGCTAAGACCGTTTCTTATCTTAATGAATATGTCCAGCTAGCTTCCGAAAGGTCGGTGGTTTTGCACAGGTGTACGCTTTAGGTTTTCCTCTACCGTTATAGCTAAAATAAGTCCCTAAAGCTAAAAGACCCTGGCTACTGGTACAACATTAAGCTACAGTGAAAAAATCATAATTCGTTAAATCTAATTTGAAATTTCACAGCAATATTCCAGAAGCATGGTTCTTTAGTAATAAAATACTGCGCAATTTCATAAAAATGAGTTTGTGCAACTAGGTTAAATGCTAACTTGCCAACGACCATATGTATAAAGGGAGATAACTCCAGTGGCTTTATTGACATTAGTTATAGTTGTTAGTTTATACTAATTTATTTTAGCTCGATTGTGCTTATATTAATCACGCTCGGGTCCGCTTCCTGGACACTACAACAGTATCGCGTCCGAAAAAAAATGGGATTGTGATGTTCATGAACGAAACCCGTTGAAGCCGGGATTCGAACTCCGGACCTTCGGATTAGATGTCGGCCGATCTGCCTCTAGACCACGATTCCTCCCCTTATAAATGATTAAAAAAACTGAGATTTGGTGCTACTGAGTGCGTGAATGGTGTTTCACGCTAAACTGCAAATATAATAATAGAGACGTGTATTATCCATACTTTAAACTATACGAATTGATAAATCTTAAATATGACATTTATTCAATGTACAATGCATTTTAAAACGTTATAACGCATACGTAATGTTTAATATACGGAGTACAAAATAGTCAACTTTTACAAGATAAAGGGCAAGAATGTACATTTCAATTTAATAAATAAATGAACAAACAAATCTTGATTTATTAATTTCTTGTGAAAAAAGTATTTAATAATTTGGATTTATAAGATAATTACTGCATTGAATGCGTATAAGGATTAAAGAAACACAAAGAGATTACAAAAGGCGGTAATCGATGAACAATTGATGATTTAGCATATTAAATAGGCCATTCAAACATACCACAAAATATTCTTTGTATAGTTAATATTACTCGTTACCCCAGTTACCTCCATTGACGTAATACATACCAATGTGCGTCAAGCAAACGTGGAAATTCGTGTAACTCGAAAAAGAAAGTGAACTCATATATCATATAAAAGACTTTAACAACGGATGGATTAAAGTGCGATAATTGATATATTGTTCAATGTTATAAAATTGAAAAAAAAAATATTAACTCAAATTATCTCAACAACGTCATGCATAGCAACGTGCGTCACGAAATCATTGAAATCCATGTAACTGACACGAGCAAAAAGTGAGTTTGTTTGTCGCAACTGATACTTACGTAAATACGAGAAAAAACGTGAGCTCGATAATTACATCCAATTTTAACAAAAGATAGATTATTAAAGTTGACAAATGGTGTTTATTCAATGTTGAAAGAAGTCTCAAATATTTACATATTCTGTTATTGAAATAAGTTAATACTTCTAAATGTTAAAGGTAGAAACTATGCGTATTCCATGCCGTTGCATTTTCTCTTATCAACAAGATCTTTTCTAATCTCATATTAATGGATGCTACGATTAATGTTAGAATACCCAGTAATTAATAATTTCAAAAGATCCGTATTCATTAAATGAATTATCAACATATTGGTATTGAACGAAGCTGTACAGGAGTAATCCTAAAGTTCGTGGGCACTAGGGATTTTTATAAATGAATACGGCGTGCGATACAGTCAAAATTTTGCTTGATATAAATCTATATATTATGTATGGTTATCTTTGTTTTCAGAAAATCAGACATACTTCAGCAATTTTTATAGGTATATAATTATAATAATGTACATTAAGATATCTGGCACAGTAGCGATTTTTACGTTGCCAAACAATTTGAAGTACGTCATGATTTAAAGTCACCTAATACCATTGAAAAAATATGAGAGTATGCATGCATTGATGAGTGTGGTACGAATGAAGCTTCAACCATCGACAATATGTTCGTGTAATCTGGAAGAAGACATTACACATTATTTTCGTTCTACATTCTTTGAACAGAGAACAAGATTATTAATTATATCCTTTCAAGACTGTAATTAATCTAGATTGTTTCATACCGATAGAGGATACATTTTGCCTTTCATCCGAAGGTTCCTTTTCTTTTAGAATCTGGTTCTTTTGCGATCCACGTCTATCAGAGTTATATTCAAATCGCCATTTGGCAGTATACTGAAGAATAGAGATAAATGGTCATCATGTTGTCCAGTCCTTGTTTGGAATATGACATCAGACTCATATCATCTGCTTAGGTTTGTGAATTGACCCATTATACGTTTTTTTTTGTGGATGGAGACCATAGGTGAACACCTGGGTAGAACGTCCCATTTTCAGAAAGCTAGCCGAACAACTTACTCACATGTGAAATTATTGACTGTTGTTGTAATTGCTCTTGTTAATTTTAACCATCAAGTGATTCTAGTGAGATCTATGACTGTGCAGATTATATGAATTACATAGATATCATTTAACCATAGATTTTCATTTTGTGCGAGAGAGAGGTCATACTTTATGATTCAAGGTTTCTCATTTTCATGGTACTTCTAATAATCTATCGATCAAGCAAGACTATCTGTACGTTTTGCAAAAAAAATACGAAGATTTTTTGTTAAGATATCAAGTTTGGATACACGCATACACGCGCTATATCGCATAATTATACTCAATCAAAATTTCTATGTTCATTTACACGAAATACTCGTGCAATTATAAGGTTCGCTGATTCCAAACTTCGGAAGTATTTGTATTTGTTTTCACACATCAATACTTTTTAAATTTGTTGTGTAAAGTGATGCATTTTTATTAATGATATGTATTCGTTAATTACGAAGACAAATGTCGGATGTTATATAAAATTTATGCGCCTTGATTCAATGAACTTAGGTAGTTTTGCCTTTCTTGCGTTTTCGGTGTTTGGTTTCCTTGAAATGTGTTAAATTGATATATCTAACCCGACACAATGTCTAAGTTTTTTTTCAGTTATAACACATACATATGTTTTCTAATTTAACGTAAACTATTATGTTTGTTTCCATTTTTATTTCAGAGGTGATCACTTACAAGAGCATGTATTCGTAATATAACAGTGATGATAATTATCAGTAATCAACCTCTGACCACATTATTACATTAAGACAAGGTTATCTCCGACCACAATGTGACATCAAGACAAGGTTATCAACAACATGTTTCGAAATTCGAAATTTAGGACCAACTGTAAACAGTCACAACGACATTGTCACTTATCAATGGATTTATTGACTCTCTGAGGTGTGTATCTGTGCAGATCATACATACGACCATCTACAAGTATCTGTAAGTCAGAGCATAGAGTTAATGCCGCATTTTCACTTTCCTTGTTGCATGCTCACATCACACTACTAAACAACAATCAACCTTGTGTATAAAGACTTTATTTTGAAGAGTTTAAAGCTTATACGGAAAAACTCCTTTATTACAGACACTTGTGGTTCTGGGGAAGTGTCCTTAATAGAGGGTGTCCTTAATTGTGGAGTTCAGCCGGAGAGGTGTGGAATGTATATATGAACATGTTATATGTGCAGCAGTATCATGAAGCTCATAGTAGACTAATGTACTTTGTGGTAAATATATAATACAAATAACATCCATGTTGAACAGCAAACACTATATCCGCAACATGAAACGTAAAATAATTGTTAGCTTCTATGGGCTAGTTTCATAGATATATCTAAGCGCCCAAGACTGCAGTTTATTGAAAAATCTTGCTAATAGTATTCATTTCAAACATTTTACATTTAGTTGTTGTTGAGAGGTTGCTGCTCTAGAGAGGTTGAATTAATAGTTAAATCGTACAGTGGAAAAATCATACTATTGTTGAAAAAAAGTTGTTGATCAAGAGAAGGCTTCTCTGGAGAGGTTATACTTACTTCTTGAGCCCATTCAAGTTAAGTCGATATGTAAGTGGAAAATATTACTTCCACCAGTAACAATCACTATTTTCCAAATTTAATACAGAATAAATAGATTTTAGGGATTATAGAGCCAAATTTTAAAGAAAATCTTTAATTAAAAAGCTTTATAAATATGGGACCAAATCTGAATACTCACCAAAGTATTTTGCTCGGTCGTCATATTGTATGATTGTTGTTCTAAACTCAATATGCCGCATCTTGATCGTTCGACGCTGTGAGATATAAACGGAGTTCAGCACTGGTCATTATCATTTGTATTATTATACTTACTGTACGTTTCCTTTAAATGTTGTATATTAACGAAACAAAAATATTCGATAATGTCTTCTTTAAATCTAAAACTTTTTGTCTGGGTATGTTTATTATGTGACGAATTATTTTCTATAACTAGTCTCAAAACAAAACTATGCTTTGAAATCAAAATTTAAGAGAATATAAGCATGAGAAGACACACTTATTTTATTTTAATAAATTTGCATTTAAATTTATATGATACGAGGATATGAAAAATATACTGTTTACAAACTTTACCATATATTTACCGGGCTATGATGAGCGACTTATTTTATTCGACCCTACTCTTATAATATAGTTAACAAATATAACACGGCTTATCATTTTCGGAATTTACAGACATTTGAAACATTTTAAAGTAAATTACCTAATTTTGAGCCGGAAATCAATGTTTATTCATTATTTGTAGATTTGAATTTAAATTTCTTTCGTTCTCTAGTCATTATCTATCAAATGATCCCCAGTCTTGTTCCAACACAAAGTAACTTTTTTAGAAATTTATAAATATGTAGTTTCCATTAGCTTGATCTAATACCCGTACGCTTAAGTTTCATAAACTTAAAATTATTGCCAGATATCATTTGCATGTTATCTTAAACGATTTTGTGACATCTTATATTATTCCAAATCTAAGTGTGTGGAAACATAATTTTGTCTTCGACCATGCATAAGCATCGCAACTGCATGAACCCTCTGAACTTACGTCAATTGTTTATGTTTCATGTTCTACTCTGCTGAGAGCGTTGCACAAGTCTGTTAAACACCTTCGATACAGGACCTCGTGTACTGTAACCTTGAAAGTTGCTCGACCGATTTTCATTGTTTTTGAACTCCGCATTCGCAAGAAATTGCAAATTATGTTACCCTGCGTTTTTTTTAACGCTTGAATACACAACATTTCTAAAACGGTGTTTCAAATTCATTGTGAACTGCATTGGACAGTATTAATTAAAATGTATTATTCTTATCCTGTCTTCTACATCATATACATTAATGACTCGTTATAATTTAGTGAAGTTAAACGTTAGGTGACTATTTTCATCTGAGTCTGTGTTTTATTGGTGCTATATTCTGATATTAACTGTATTTATATGCTCAAATTTCTCCCGTTAGTAGGAGGAATTGATTGATTGATTGATTGATTGATTGATTGGTTGGTCGATCGATTGATAACCACGGTGTCTACTCCATGTAAATACTTGTAGAACAGTATACGGTACATAAAGGGGTGTAGTGGTGTACGATGTTGGGATCGGAGTAACATACCAGGGGCGGATTCACGTCTGAATCTTTTTTGATGAACGATAAAAATGTTCGTCCAATGTAATATTTATTATAAAGCAAAACACATGAAGTAAACGTGTACAGAAATTGGCAATAATTATACATTTTAGCACAAAATTGAATTCATTTACTGGAAGCAAAGGAATGGCCAAACCTGCATTTTGTACTGGAGGGGTATGTCTAAATACTTATCTTGTAAATGGACATTACATGAAGAAAATATAATCACAAGTGGTTGTTGTAGTGTGCTGGTCTTAATATTGTTGTGGTCGCTAAATGAGATTTTGCTGTAGTTTGGTTTCTGTACTATATACTAGTATATTCAGTTGTATTTTTTCGTATTATGATAGTCGTGTGTTTATTTGAACTGTGAAGGAATTTGATGCCAAAATTGTTCCGAAATGTATTTCGTTGTTGTTATTATTGTATCTACATTCTACATTTCTATGTCCCCTTTATAACAATAGTACGTATAACAAACTGTTCATAATCTAGCTGCTAGAATGCATCAAGGACGCTTAACAAGTAGATACGTGTACATGTATTTAAGAAATTATAAAACTGTATTTTCTGTATGGTGACTATTCATCAAACATAATTCGTTAATGAAAAGAGTATAACATTCATCGTTGTTTATTTACTAACATTGCAGCCGCAGACTTTTGCATGCATTTTTCAAATTATCTGTACGGGGGCTCAAAATATTTAAAAAATGTCGGCTAGTTTTCATTGGCATCAAAATAGTATTTTTACGTTAATGATTCGACAAACAGAACGAAACCCATTTTTACTGTCAGCCTAGTGTAGTTGTGTTTGCTATTTTTCTGTACTGGTACAATTCTCTACCAGGTTTACTGTGTAAATAAATGATAAGGTTAAGAGAATTTAAAATCACGAGAAAATCGTGGTAATGTCTGTGTGAAAATATTCGGTTATATAGATGGAATTTCATCGACTGTTTAGCCCATGTTGTAGAATATGGTAGCAGACGATAGTTAAATCTGACAGAATGTACGTACAATTGAGTCATTAAATAACAAGCCAGTGGGTTTTGTTGAAGGATATTGATAATATTAGTGACTCATCTAATTTATTTAAGTCTTGTTCAACGTGTATAATGCAACACATGGTCCTGTCACATGACTTCTATTATTGTTCATTCAGTATTCACGTACTTCTATCCATGCAGTCCATGAATTGTATGATTCAACAAATGGTATCGTACAAAACAATTAAAAACATGACTGAAAAGAAGAATTGATATTTCAGTTATCGAACTTAAGTTTGTGAAGTGTTAAGTGTGAAGTGTTCCTACTTTAGCACATGAGTTTTGAATTGAATATGACAACTTATTTAGTAGTATTTGTTTCGAATCCTCCGGCGTAAAACATCTGCAAAATCTTCCTGGTGCAGATTTTGCCATTGATTTTAATCGCGACAGGAGATCTTTCTTATACACCAATGTTATTGATACCCGTACGATTGAAGGGAGACCACTATACACGACTGAAAATAACGATTGTCTCCCTTATTGATCGGGATTGTGACTATATCATATACAGCACTTATAAAATAATATTACACCTTTCATCGGACGCTACCACAAAACTATCTGGGACCTAAGTCTTAAAATCATTAGCAACAAAGCGTACATATTAATCTAAAGTTTTATAACGATACTTTATATGGATCACATTGGGTGTTTACGAGTTTAATCATGTAGAATCTGAGCTGAAATTTTCCAAAACATGATTTTAAGTGTGATGGGTTTGTTCTGTGATTTGCGACGTTCATTTGAGACATGACGGCTGGTTTATGGCTATGAAGTCTCTGTGAGTGATAATGTAGAATGTTTTTCTAGCAGCATTTCCTTGGTATTATTTTCTGTTATATATTAGTTCTTGTTAGAGTAGCGATCTGATGCAGGCTAACATTAAATCCCAAATAAAATATATAAAAGTATTGGCCATCATCAGATGGTGTTCAATAATCAATACATACAGTAAAACCTAAAATCGCAACCACCTCGATTTTACGACCACCTTATAATAACAACCACATCCGTGCGTACATGTGCAAATAGAGTTTCACGTTGTCAATTTAACTACTAGTGAAAGCACAGCTACTAAAATCGTTGAATCCTGGACAACATAAGTCAAGACCGGCACTGTACAGTTAATTTCATTATGTGACGACTGTTTCACACAACACAAATCATGTATACAAATTGGAAGTTTCTTTTTTTGTTCTCATGAATCGCGTGGTTGTGACTAAATCAAGACACTATATACAGTCAAACCAAAGTCAACGAATATAGTGTTACTTCGAATCCATCATAAAAATATAATTCGATTCATTATGCATTATCAAATTATTTCTCAGATACGAAACATTATCACAAAATCGTACAGAATGAGTTTCTACATATTTGTCTGTGTAACTGGACAATAAACTTTAAAAACATACTAAGCATCAACTAATGCCGTGAGATAGTTTTTCCTCACTTCATTGGACTGAACAAAAAACAAGCGTTTCCGTCTTAATCTGAAGATGCAGAACTTCTATGTGTTTTCCCAAGCCGAATTTCGGTGATTCTTCAGAAAAATATTCCTCACAATAATTTTTGTTTTACAATATTCCACTTACTAAAATTTAGTGAAGTATTGTAGAGAAATACAGATCTTGAGATGAAAAATTAGGCCTAGATTTCTACTCAATGCTGAATACAGATACGCTACTTTCGATCTGAAATTTAAACAATAGCGGTGACTTTGTATGATTCAAATAATTTAAGTTAGTTTGAGACCACTGTAAAGCTACATGCAGAGATTGAAATAGGTATGATGTACATCTTAACTATAACTGTGCACACGGTAGTTTCTTGATTTTTTATTTGTTCTTTTATAATAGTACAAACGTGGTGACAATACTGTACCAATGTAGAACCAGAGTAACAACATAGTGCAAATATCAGACATAGCACAATCATAGTACTTACCAAAATACTATCAACATATTCAACAACTGAGAAAAAAAATGTTGAAAAGCGGCGTTAAATTCGAGTGATAATAAGTCAAACAAACACATTGTAATAATACAGTACAAATACATGAAACTGGTTCCCGTTGACTCTGGTTGTACGGAGACGTGCACTGCAACATGGGACGGGGACCAGTCTACTTACGCGCGATGCTAACACTCGGAACTACTCGGATGTCTCTCGACATTGAGCGAAGCGGAGTTAGCCGAGGATTGCCGAGCGCGATGCTAACGGAACGGAATTTAGTCTATTCTTAGTCTGGTTTCTTGTCTAATAAAGTCTTCGATTATTAGGTCAGGCACACACCAAAAATAGCGTCGTCCTATGAGTTGGAAAGCCTTTCCAAAACAAGGCATTCCAGTCCCTTCTAGCTGGAAGAGATGTTCTGAGTTGCCTACCAACAGGTTACAGTAAATCACCAGTGTATGAGCTACTTCCCTTTAACTTTGACGACTGTATAGTGGTTGTGGAACCTCTGTCTATCCTGGGATTGGTCCCAGGTCTATCATCATTAACAAGTTTAAGCGCCTATCACAACTTGGATCTTTAATGGACTGTCGAGTTACAAAAGTCAGTTATACAAGAAATTTATTGATGACCAACTGTGAAAGTATTTCCATCCATCAGTCCAGCAAAGTTAAAAAGTTGTCTGGAAAGGTATATAAAAATAGTTGATGATGAACAATCAATCTGCTACAGCTATTAATAAAATCATTCCAATTCTTGCATACATGTTATTATGTATTGATACTATTAAATATTATCATGATCTTGATTTTTGCCAGAAGGAAAATATACTGTGGACAAAGCATTCTTTTATTCTGTACAAATTCAATATAAATCTTATGAAAATCAATGTATATTTCAGCTGAAGGAAATGATTCTTAGCACATTGCAAAAACCAGATTCAAAATGCTCTGGCAATGGGTGCAGATTTAAACTATATACATATTTGGCTCCTTTCTATAGTATCATTAACCTAATCACAAGAATGGTGTGTTTTTGCTCACATTTCAGTTGAAAAATGCTTACCACTGGGCGCAGCCATTATTTGTGTGTGATGGCATAGTGTTAGCTGCATGAGCTGGAAAGTAATAAGAAATGTATTGTTGTTGGTACACTCTTCAAACACGTGGAATTACAGTCTAGATTTTTGAAAGAGATTAGTGATAAGGTAAATAATTTCTAATTAATTTACATGAATAGTCAGTTGATTTTTCCAGTTTCCATTTCATTTCTACATCCCTAATCTGTATGAATGGTTTATGCTGAATTTTATTACAATTAATGTCTTGTCTGTAGCTGTTTATTTATATTTATGTACCTTAATCTATATTACACTCTTATATCTGGTGAAGGCTACCTGTCAATATCTGTTTGTATTCAGAAAGATCGATTGATTTTTATTTTAATTTAGCATGGATTGTTACCTCAGTCAATATTATCAAAGTTTACTAGTCCTGATGATAGATTGATTCTAGTAGACAAGTTGCAAAGAATTGTTCTTGTTGGAGAACTCAAAGTAGAGACATCATTTACTGGTAATCATTGTTCTGTATTAACAATAATAGAATAAACATGCTATTTGTATCAATTTATTATAAAGCATGTTTGCTGTTTTGGGTAAGTACATGTGCTGTATATGTGCATGTCAAATTAGCATCTGTTTTGAGGTTCTTTTCTGCAATTACATTGTCAGTACATATGTAACTTTGAAAATCCAAGTGCTTTATGAATCCTTAGTCATTAGTAAATATTTTGGGTTTCTAGAATTTACTTTTTTCATGCAATCTTGTTGATTTTGTGTATTATGTTGTACATTATTGTTGAAGGTCTCATTCTCAGCTTTTATAGTAGAGGTGAAACGATTAATCGCGATCCATTGCGAACCGCGATTTTTCATGCTCGATTCGATTCGATTCGATTCGATTCGATTCAATGACGGCAATTTCGATTCGATTTTTTTTTGGTAATACCTACTTTCATTTTCCGTAGTATGCGAGTCAAAATGACTGAAATCTAACGAGATCAGCATTCTTCTCGTGTCGTCAGGCTCTTTACTGTTTCAGTTTTTCCTATTCACAAGTTTTATGTTTCGTTTGTTCCATTGTTTACAGTATTTAAGAAAATACATTCCATCGTAAACTAGTGGGATAGCTATTTTATTCTTGTCCTATTTAATTCCTTTTAAAATCGAAAATCGAATCGAAAAATTGAATCGTGGGATGAAAAATCGAAATCGAATCGAATCGAAATTTTTTGAATCGTTTCACCTCTATTTTATAGTCTGTATGTACTTCTGAGAATGTCCATTTACGTAATTGTATAAGTAATGCTTGTTTAAATACTGAGTTGATTAAATGCTAATGCCCACTTTTGTATCATTAACTCTGTGATTAGACATGGAGATGCTAATTATTATTTACAAATCAGGTGTGAAAGTTGCTGTGTATGGTCAGGAACCTGAAGATGATAAAGGCAACTTTCATGTTGGAGATTTTTGCTTCCAGGAGTTACCTTTACAAAAACCTCTACATAAACTAACTGAAGACAGGTAGGAGATATGTTGTGTTTATTTTGTTTAATTGTTTAAAATATCTTGATTGTTGAGGAAATTTGAATGATAATGGAAATTTTCTTTTAGAACAATATATGCTTGCTTGATCTGGATATTTATGCTCCAAAACATGGAACTATATATTACATTGTCTGTTTTATCTTTTTAGAGATTTTGATAGGAGCACTTGGGTAGTCATGCAGTTAGTGTTCAAAACTGTGTCTTCTGGTATGTTTTCATACTGTCTACTTTCTTATATTTATGGATGAACTCCAGATTATATGAGGTCTAATACATGTAATATGTTAAATCTTCTTCAGGCACTTAGCAGTAATATCAGGTTTGGAGATCAGGTCAAGGTCAGAGCTGCAGTTTGCTCTGCAGATGTTTATTGACACAGTTACTGGTTTCCTTGATGATCCAGGGCAACAGAAAGGAACCTTTAATGTATTGGGGTTGTGATTGTTGGCAATTCTCTGAGCAAAACACATAGGCAAAGGAAAGATTAACAAAGGTTTGTTATTGTATATGTTAATTATTATTTTTCTAAAGAACTATCAATGTAATATAATGTATCTATATTTTTCATGTATAATGATATAGTTCATACAGGTCAGTCAGTACATTGCTGATTTTCAGTGTAATGCCTGAAAACCGGAATTCTCTGAAAATCAGACGATTTTTCAAGTCCTATTTTTTGTACAGTCAATAGTCCTCTGAAAACCGAAATTCTCCAAAAATACTTTTGGCCTAGTCCAGAAGGTTTTTAGGGGTTATATTGTTACTGAAATGTGACTGACGGACACACATTATTTAACATGCTAATTGACATGTTAATAATACCATTTTTTAAATACTGTTGAGACAAATTGATTAATCATTGATATTGTTTAGTTTTTCAAAAAAATCAACCTGTGGATTCGTTCGCAGTTCAATTTACATTGAATAAACCATATGGAGTTTTGGCTTGAAACATCCATTTGGAAAATTGAATTATAAATGAAATCATGTACATATTCTGTTTGTGCTGAATGATAAAACAATTTAAGTTTCTAGCATGTTTAATGTTTTATTATAATAATTCTTAATAAAAAAGGCTTATCCTTGATGTATTTTCCTTATTTTCCTTTTCCAGATGGACTAAAAGTGCATCATTATTGATAAAATCTTAAAGAAGTAAGTAAACCCTCTGACATATGATGATCATAAGGGAAGATGACCTACTTCAACTTAATTACTGGCAATCGAGATGAGATTACTCACATGCGATGTTATTTAAGGCATAAATATAACATTATCAGAGAAGGCCTGTCCAACAAGTATGGATTTTGTTTGTTCTCATTATTTTACTTCTTTAAGACAAGGGGGATTAGATACTGGACAGTCAGACTAGTACTATTTCTTATTTCAAACTTTCCTGTGATTGTAATGCCCAGTGTAAAGCACTGACTCTAGTGTCACCCATTTTTTGTGATTTTTATACCTAGTACCTGGAAGTATTATGCAGTTTTTTTCCCTTCTCTCACAGGGGTCATTTATCTTCCGCTCATGAAAAAATCTTCAAAATCATGCAGTTTTCCTGAAAATTCAGTTTACATCATTTTTCTTTTCTTCCCATGTTGCCAAAATTTAAAAGTCTGTGAAAAAAGCCCTGTCATGGGAGGCTTATATTCGTCTTAGAAACCTCAGAGCTCTTTGATGACAGACAAGCTTTTCCTCACTAAGCTAGATGGCCACTTTGTATTATATAATAGATCTAGATTTACATTTATTTAAAATGAAAAATTCACCTACATATATATTCCTTTTAGGGTTGGCTTGTAGAAGCTTTAACTGTTAAATACATATTATCATTTCTTTGTATCTCACGATACATTGGTACATAGAATGTAATAAATACTTAGATATACATGAGTGCACGTTCTGGTGTTACATGTTTGCTTTGCTAAGTGTGTATACCAGAAAATATGTTAGTGATACACTCTGTTAATTATGCTCTCTCTAAACAACAGGTTCATCAATGATTGAAAAGACATAATGTGGGTTGGGCTGTCCAGGACAGTAACATTACAAATGTGCCACCTGACGTCACCAACTCTACCGGAGGACCAGCCTGTAAGTGGTCAAAAAAGAACAATTGCACAAGCACTTGCATCTCCAGAAAAAATCAAAATGTGCCATAATTGCCAAAGTATGTAATACCGGTAATTGTTTTTTAAATGTTATTACTTTTGCATATTGTCAATAACTCACAACATTGAACGATGGGAGACAACTATGATAGAATGAACAGCCTGTTGTTTTATGTTTGCTGTATTTGTGTTCTCCTATAATTGGACTATTAATATTAATGATGATAATAGTAACAATAGTTATAATAATAATAATTTCTGTTTTCAACTAGTATGTCTGGTTTGTAGGATTATGTTAAGATGAGCTTGGTTTAATTGTCGCAACCAAGTCATTGAATAAGGGGGTCTTTTATATTTGATAAAAATAATTCATAACGAATTCAACAAATGGTGGTCCTGAAAAAGATAAACATTATGAGTTTTGTGTTAGTTTAAAAAAGGGTGTAATTATAGGTTTTAGATGTAACGCTTAAAACAGAGGGTACACTGCCTGTGAGATGTCCTGGTGTTAAAGATGACTCCAGTAGAACCAAAGTAGCTTTATTTTCCAGATTGGCTTAACAGAAATTTATTGAAGACTGTTGAAATTTGTTATTTACATAAAGTCTTGGCAAGGGGAGGGCCTATGAGTGGCTTCAACAATTACAAAGTCCAGGTACATTATTACTTTTTTCAGTTGTTTAAAATTCATGGTTCTATTATATGAGTTTTAGTTATATGGATCAGTTGCTTAATCTTATTGCTTACACTTAGTTGGTTATAAGCTCTCATCTTAATGTGCACGTGACCTGTTTTTAAGCAATTGAATAATTTGTGCTCATGGTATATTGTTTAGTCTCTTTTTGTTCTGGAGAGTGACTGTGTGTCACCAGTTGTCACAACTTGGCCAGTTTTCAAAAAAAAAACTTCACATTATTGTTTCTGGAATAATTCTCTTTCCAAATTGTGAAATAATATACAAAGAAATACAGTTTTAAAAATTGCTTTCACAGTTCATCAGTGAGGAAGCTGTGACAAATAAAATTACCAAAGGAGATGTTCAATTCTTTGAAAACCTTGCTGACTTTGGGGGCAGTTGTCATCACCAAGAAGCAAAGCAAAGTTCACTGTCACAGTCAACTGTGATGGTAATTATTTTCATCCCTCACAGAAACAAGCCATTGACTTGACCATCTGTTTAACTTTTTTGTCTGTATGTGCATATTATTATTTGACTGTCCATCTAACATATGTTTTTATTACTTCAGTTCCTATATTGAATCTCTACACTTGTCTTTGCTACCATTATTAATGACCACTGACACTCTTTGAATAACCCGATCATGCATTTTGAGATTACTGTTCAGTTCTAAGACTTTCATTATTTAATATGCAATAAGCCAACAGATTTAAAAGAAATGGAATTCCTTGTTTTGTTGTCAACATGAAACTTGGTACTGGTAAGTTTTGATACAATTATAAGTGACAGTAACAGAGAAAGTCTGCTGTTCAAACGTAATGGAAATCGCTGTGATAAACTTAAGAAATTAATTATACTCCAATGAAAAATTCGGTGCATAGAACTTGTGCGTCTTGGCTCATTGTATTTTCTGTACAGTTTTTGTTACTTTGGACTTTGCATGGATATTTAAATATTCAACTGATGTTAATTTATGTAAATTACTGTATGGCAGAAATCTGTATCAAATGAGGAAGTTGTCAGTAGTAACACTTGTTTTAAAATAGTCGATACCGAAAAATGCATTTTATTTGAGAGTATCCTGTGTATCTGATGCATTGTACAACAAACTAGTCTCTTGAATTTTAGAAGTTAATGATTATTTCAGCTCTGTTTGATAGTATGGATGGTCCGCGTCAAATCAATGACTTCCTTGCAACACTTAGTATTAAACCCTTCACTGACAGAAATCTGAAAATGATGGAAGAGCATGCAGGTGAAACTGTTGAAGCTTATTATAATGAAGCAACACCCAAAGCAGCTCAGGATGCATTTATGAAAGAAATGGAGTGAGTATTCATATTATTTCAACACTTCTACTATTATTCATCAGTCAGCCTGGATTAAGACAGAATTTATATGTTTGATCATTAAAAAATGTATTTTAGCTTTTACAAAGCATGAAAACTGTGAATTAAATATTTTCTGATATGCACTTTTGCATGTTTTACAATACTTGGTTAATTATATTTTATTAGTGATGTTGCATATCAAAAGTCGCTTAAGGCTCAGAAATCTATGAGATTACCAGTAGAAGAAACAGTGTATAGTGATGTTGGGTGTTGACCTCTTCCAGATGAATCATCACTTCTGTGAGTATTGAGTTTTTCAGATAAAGAAAGAGCATTACAATAGTACTGGTGTATTGTAAAGTTGTATCATGTTTTCAGAATATCTTTGTATTTCTTAAAAAAAATTACTGTGTGATAAATAAAAGGTGAAATGTTTTTGTGTTATGTAAATCATGAAGAAAAACAAAATACAAGGTCCCTATCTTCTGCTGCTATTTGTTCAAGGTAAAATGATGATTTAACAACATAAGTTGCTAAATTAAACTGTATCATTGCCTTTTTATTTTGTGTATTTGTGTGACATTGTTTTGGAATTGAAATTCTTAAATGTGAAGAGATTTAAATTTGTCTTACATTTTTTATCAGTATGTTTGATGTAAAACATTTTTATTCTATCTTTTCTGCTAGAACTCCACTGACGACTAATTGCCAGGTATCTGTGAGACATAAGTCTAAACCATGCTGTGTACATCTTTTGTATCCCAAGACATCAAGCAGAGCCAGCTTGGATACAAAATTTCCTTACAAAACATGCTCAGGAATGATCTGTGCTGTAGACACTGCTTGGCAAAAAAGGATTTGATAGTTTAACATGTAAGTATTGCATACTTGTGGGAATCTCCAGAACTGCTAGTTTTATTGAAGACTGTTTAAATTCTCTTTATTTCAGACTGTGAATGATATTAACCAGGTTACTTGTCTGTAAATGCATCATCAGTCTGATATATGTGTTTGTATATCTTGTCAGAAAATATTCGTTAATATCCAAACAAGTAAATATTACAACAGTCCAAGTGAATAGACAGTATAAGTAAATTTTAAAAAGGTAAATGAATTACACTGAACAAAATGTTCTCTAGCATCATCCCATTCTATCAGACAGAGGACTTATAACTTTTATTAGGTTGGAACTGCAACATTCTGTTGTATAGATATGTGTAAAGAAATTTCTGAATATGACTATGAATTATGTAACTTACATCACTGATTAACTGATTTCTTCACAGCACACACATTCTTTATGAGCGAAGCCAATTATGGTAAGGTTGTGAAGTCAGTGATGTATCATCATACCTGTAGTACATGTAACTGATGGTGAAGAAATAAGCCTGGCAAGACAGCAAGGCCGCACAAACGTGTACACATCTTATGCTTTGCATAACCTGAAAGGTGTCAAACTTAGCAAGACTGTCATCATTCATTTAGAAAATGTGCTTAAGTATGCCTTTGCTAGGAAGCAAGGTGACTGTGCAGTCTTACATTAGGACTTAAAGGTTTTGTTTCCACATCATTTGGAGATAATGCATTGTGTTCAGATAAATTCTGTGCTCTTAATTGTAAGCTAGAAGTGCACATTTATAAAAGTCTGCCATATAAACGATGCCTACAGCAAATTTTAACCCGTTGATTGTAAATGCCTGTCATTATGGAGATTTAGGTTCCTCCAACAATGTGAGCATGGCAACAAAGAAGTTTGTCTCAAGTCCCATCACTATGGGAATTCAAAATTAAATTACAGAGTACAACTGCTCCATTTATCAATAAGGGAAGACACTATATACCAAAGGTAATGTCAAAAAAGCTCAAGTTTTTGCATGATTGCCTTTATTCTGTTTATTACATTACACAAGGTGTTGTTTACAGTAAAACTTCATTGATAAGACCATCTTGGGACCAAATGCATTGGTCATAATATCACGGTCATCTCAAGGTTAATTTAAAATACAATGTCTATATTGAAAGCCAGTCTGAAAATTAGTGATCATTATTATGAGGTTTTACTGCATTCATTTCTGCATGCAGCTATATTTGTATGACTAGTTGTGTATTGTTGCAATATTAACTGATTGCTACTTAAAGAAGTTTGAATCCAAAAAATTAGAATTTGTTTGTTTCATTTTATTACAGCTTAAATCTGTTATAGTGTTATTGTTGTTTTTTATGTTATTTTGATCATCTATTGATTGTTTCTGTTGTTTTTGTTCTACAGTTGACTATAGACTCCCTGACTCTTGTTGACAGCTGGCATAGTTAGGTGATGGATTATTTCAGTAACAGTTGATAGTTATTCTTGTTTTTCTGTGCAACATTTGATCATTGGTCACCGAGTTGGTTGAAATTTTAGTTACATGAAGGTATGCTAAATCTCTAAGTGGTGTTTATTAAATTGATTGTGCTGAACATAGATGAATTCCTAGATAAAGTTATTACATGACAAATTTTCATGCATTTCATTTATTATCTTCTGTACATACTAGTAAGCAATATTAATGATGATATCTGTATATTTAAAGTCATTTGTTTCATTTGATTTTTTTTTATCATGTAAAAAGAAAAGAAATTGAGTGTAATTATTGCTTTCTGCAGACTAATGTGATACTTTGTCTCTCGCCCTGAGTACACACTGTTGGATACACAGATAAGTGTCATAAACATCACCTACACAAAAAGCATAGTGAAAGTCTTCTATTGGTAAAACAATGCAGACTGGTACTGAAACTAGAGCGTGCCACAAATCAAGGAGCCCTGGAAGCATTGGAAAGAATACAATATCAGTCAGGTATGGTTTTATCTATTTGAAACACCAAACGAATGTAGTATTTATCAGAATTACCGCGGTATCTGTAATATTTTTAAGCTTTTGATCTTGACTTTAATTTGGTACCAATTATTTCAATTGAAAATATAAGATACTTCGTGTATCATCAGTTTCTTATCACAGACTATTTTATGTATGGATTTTTAAATAATTTTGTTCGCATTGTAGGAGCCAGCCAGTCCAACAGTGTTGACGCAGGAAAGCTGCCAGATACAGTTCCTCATGGACATTCAATCCAGTCAAGGCTGATAGTGGAAAACCAACTTTCATTAAACTACTGGCCTAAGTAAGACCTAGCAATTTGGTATATTACTTGCTATGGTTGTAGCATTATATTGTCTGGAAGTATTCTACATTGTATTTATCATTCATAATGATTATGAAATATTGTTTTGTAAGTTTTCTTTCTATTTTTAATACCATTAAATTTCGTCTTAAGAAAACAAATTTACTGATATTTACTGATTTTTTACTTATGTCAAACATTGTCAAATTTCCACTGAGAAGTATCCACCTTGCTGAATTAGCTTAAGAATTCCATGTCCTTCGAATATTAAATATCTGTGTTCTTATTTATGACATTTGTTTTTGTTTGTAGTCTTGGAATGCCCCACATTACCCAGCTTACAGCAGTGAAGGTAAAGACTGGTAAATAATTTGGTGTTAATATAAAACCTCTGATACAAATAACAGCAAAGCACAAAGAGTTACAGGAATATGTTTGGATGAAACTGGGGAACTAATAGTCAATGGTAAACCTTTTACATTTGTACTTACGTCTTTAATCATTATCATTGATGAGCCTTGCAGTTGGTTGAAACAATATTGCAATGTGTACCTTGTTGCACATAATGATAAAAGGTTTGACTTTCCTGTGCTGATGACAGCTGTACTGAAAACTTAAACTAGTGAAGTGTTTCTACAATCAGTATGTGGTTGTATTGACAGTTTGACTGTATTTAGGTTGCAGTTCCCTGGACAATACCTGAAACAGGAAAATCTAACACTGGGTCATTTAGGTGTAACATTCAATGCACACATGCTGATACTAATGTGGAGGCTCTAAGCTGTCTGATTCAACTTTGTGATATTTTTATCTTCTCAGTGCAAGTTTTTTACTGGTTTCTCTTAGATACTGTGAAATGTTTAACACTGAAAAGTCTAAAACCTTGAGGTCATTAGATCCTCTCATAAGTGTTGGAATTTTTATGCAATCAACTGCAGGATCATTGCTGACTTGGGATTGAATATTGAGCACATTCATATTATATTTAGAAAATATGGTGAAGATGGTCTAAGGGATACTTTTTCAGATATTAATATTGATGGATTTCCCAGAGTAACAAATTTGAGAAAAGTTTGGAGGAAATTATTTCAAAGATGAATCGGTACTTTGGATCAAAAGTTTCAGAAAAGCTTAGTGAATGACATGCTATAAGTATGCATTTATAGTGTTTGAGGTTCATTGTTTTAATTAGGGTTTAATTAATGAATTAGCTATGATAGCTTTAAAACTATGAGTTATATATGGTTATATCTGAAGGAATAAATTAAAATGTTTATTTAAAGAAATACTTTCCATTGTTACATGATTCTCAATACCGTATATGTTGAAAATAATTGGTCATCAAATTCAAGAATTTTTTCATTGCATGTACAGAATATTACTTGATTTTAACTTCAGAACTGTGAATTAAGACTTAACAATCATTATTTTGTGCAATGCTTGTTAATTGACTTATTTCTTACAATAATGACAATATGTTTTTGTACATTTTGCCATAAAATGTGTTTCACGTCAATTTTGGGTGGGGGGTAGTACTATTCATATTTGTATACCTTCAATTATAGGTGAAAGATTTTCTTCTTTTGATGTCTTATTTCATACATAGTTGTAGATAAAAGTACTTATTGTTACTTCATTTGTCTTCAATGATTAAGATTTTGTAATTTTTGAACAAAATGTTTCCAGAAATGCAGGAAGTTTGCTGGATTTCCGTACCTCCTCATTGCATTTGTACATACAGGTCCATGATACAGGGTTTCAATGTTGTATACATGCACTTTGTTATTTGATTAATGTATACAGAAAAATTTGAAATTATTCCCAAGCAAAAAAGTGTGAAAATTGAGTACTTACAGTTATTTTTCCAACTATACCCATGACTCAGTTTTTTCGGAATTCTAAGATGGGTGGTGGCCTTCAACAAATCATCATATATTGTAGGTTAAAATATAGTTTAAAAATGGAAGTTTGGAAACTTGTCCATTATGACCCCTTTAACTTAATATTAAATACAACATACAGTTACCTCCATTTAGTGACCAACTCAATATTAATCTCAATGGCCACATCATTATAATAATCAGTCATTTTTTGGCAGATTTTCTGTTTCAACTGAATATTGAAACTGTTGTTGTTTTTTTCTTTCCTGAAGGTGATATCATACTGAAGTTTTACTGTAGTTGCCTAAGAAAAAATATAGCCACATGAATTAAAATTATTCAATCCAGGCTCTCAGTACATACAAATAATGTGTAGATTTGAGGCTTTCTGTTTTAGATTTAGTTGCTGTATCAGAATAAACATTTTCTGTAGAATATGTAATTCATACATGTATAAACTACACTTGATTTTGACTGTATAACTTTATTTTTCAGATGGAAGCTATGGTGATGGGTTCCATAACATACTGTTGAGGTATGTAGCTTGTAATCTCTGTGATATGCAGTCTCTCTGTTCAAAGTACAGTTTTGAATCCAAGGTATTAAATGTATCTATATAAAACTAATTGGGTATTTCCATCAGGATGTAATCAGTAAGACTGTATGTGAACTGTTTAGACAGTGCTGAGTGATCAAAGAGAGAATATTTTTTTGTTTAAGGTCAGGATCCACACCTTCATGTATGAATGTTTGCTCTAGTGTTGGTACCTTTGCCTTAGTGCTTTAGGACCATTGATTTGGTGTTTCCAATTAGCATTTACATTAGATCATCAGTATTTTTGTTCATTTTTTGTGGAAGTAATTTGGAAAAACTATGTAGATCTGTCACTTTAAGCCTGCTTCTAGTATATATATTTTCTCATTCTGATTACTCGGTGTAAATTGTTTAAATAACTTTGTTTCTTGTAAGGTAGTCTAACATGTTTTTGTGAAAGTGTTTGTTAATTAGATGTATTAATTTGGGAAGTGTTACCCTTCAAAACTTAAGTAACCATTGTAGATTAAATTTCAGTTTGGCTTTTGTCTATTCAGTTTTCATATGTACAATTTTATTTTACTAATCAAGAAGTTCATTTTATTTAATATCATTGCCGAGTGATTTCACATACGAGTTTGTGACTTTGATGGTAACTGTGTGTATATACTTTTAATCTGTCACTAATGTCATCCTTAAAGATGTCAGTTTAAGGTTATGTGACTTATACAGTGGGTGGGTAGGTAGGCATTTTTGCTTTATTAACAATATATTTTTGAACTGAGGATGAAAAGCTGAAATAGAGAATGAAGAAAAGTTGTCAAAATCACTGAAAATGTTGGGGTTAAAGGGTATTTGAGTTGGTTGAAAATTGCAAACCAACATTTTTTTCAGGATGACCTTAAGGAGTTTGTATAAGAATGTTTATGTACATGTATTTTATGCATTTGTTGTATTTTGTTTGTGAATAATTTATTCAAGTTTCCTCTGTTTTAGTTGAATACTGTTAGTGTATAGTGATGTTTGTAATCCTGTTGGATCTATGCTGGATGGTCAATCTGTTTTAAATAGAAAATCTTTGAACATGATAAAGGCAGTATACATTGTGACAGTACAACCCAATCATTTGTTACCATGACATGATATGTTGAAAGTTTTCAGGTTCCTCTGTATAAACATTCCTTAACTAGTACTTCTGATTTTAAGTCGTAAAAAATTAAATCAGTGGACAAAACTCTAATTGGGTGAAAAAAAATAGTTTGACTGATTGGTATTTATTAAAGTTTTATCAACATTTTATTTGAATTAATTTAAGGATGCTTTCAAAAAGTCTATGTTAAGTCTGATAAAATTACCTATCTTCTTTTTTAAGCTTCAGGTAGTATTAATTCTGAGAGGATAGCTGTGATTTATATATTTGCTCTACTGTAGATAATTATAAATGCAGGAATCGTTAAAGCAAGGTAATAAAATCTCATCATTTTGACACATCAAAAATATTGTTGGTATAATATGAAATGTCCTGAAATACATTTTTCAGTTGTAACATTTGTTTGTATGCACTTTTACCTATTACTGAAGTGTTTAATGTTATAAATTTCTGCTTTTCTATGAAAATATATTTTTGCTTACCTAGAAATAAACGAAGGGAAATAATAGAAATTCAATAAACACCAATCCCAGTAATGCTGTTGCAATATTGAATGTGTAATACTGTGTTGTAATCATTTTTGATGCACATATTGTGTATTCAAGTTTCTGTTACCAGTGCACACATTCATGTACACATTGGCATTGGGCCTTTATATTTAACTGATGAATTTTTCATTTATGCTGCAATAAATAAATAACTGAATAAACATTTTGTCTCAAGTTTTATATTTGTAAACACTAAGGCTCTCAAGTCGACAATTTATTATATGCATATATAAACACAATGTTCACATATATAAACACAATTCTCAGTAAACCTGAACATTATCAATGCAAATACATTTTATAAGGGTCTACAAAATTTTACATTTAAAACTTCACTGGTGTTGAACACTTATGTTTCATGACATTCTTTTGTAAAAAAGTAAACAAAGAGAACAAAGGATGACCTAAATAACTTCTTACTGCATTATTTGTCATACATTTTCCTTTATGTAGTCTCTTTTTGAGTTCCCTCCCTCATATAACAATGATACAATAACTAAGTGAGGGAACTCAAAAACAAAACTGTACAAGAATTTCATGAAGCATGAAAATCTCATGCAAGTGTCCACCACCATGTGTTTATACAGGTGATAATCAATGAAGGAGAACCTAGTCAGGATTAGGTGTCTATAGTGTATGTGTAGGACCAACTGTGTATTCATGGGAGATTTAATGGACGAAATAACAACCACTTCGCACAGCAACTTTTGAAATTCAGCTACTTTGCAACAACAACCACCCCTCAACTACAGTAACCAGCAAATCTCAGCTACCTCACGACAAAAACCACCTCTCAACTACAGTAACCTACAATTCTCAGCTACATCACAACAAAAACCACCTCTCTACTACAGTAACCTGCAAACCTCAGCTACCTCCCATCAACAACCACCTCTCAACTACAGTAACCTTCAAATCACAGCTACCTAACAACAAAAACAACCTCTCAACTACAGTAACCTGAAAATCTCAGCTACCTCGCAACAACAACCACCTCTCAACTACAGTAACCTGCAAGTCTCAGCAACATTCCAACAACAACCACCTCTCAACTACAGTAACCTTCAAATCTCAGATATTCTCCAGCAACAAGCACCTCTCACCTACAGTAACTTGCAAATCTCAGATATTCTCCAGCAACAAGCACCTCTCAACTACAATAACTTGCAAATCTCAACTACCCCGTAAATGATCACCTCTCATTCATGACAACTTGCAAACCTCAGCTACCTGTTACAACAGCTATCTTACAACTACAGTAGGCTGCCAATCTTAGCTATCATCCCACAACAGCCACCTCTTAGCTACAGTAGCCAGCAAAGTTCAACTACCTTCCACAACAACCCCATCTCAATAACAGCTGCAAACCTTAGCTACTTGCTCAAAACAACCTCCACACAACTAGAGTAACATGCAAATCTCAGCTACCTCCCAAGAACAACCTCATTTCCACCCTGACAACTTGCAAACCTGCCACAACATCTTTTAACTACAGTAACTTGCAAACTAAACCATGTTTTCAATTATTGACTGATCAATAGGGTTTACACGATATTACAAATTGATTAAACACTATTTGTTATAAAGTCTCATTTTCAGAAATATGAAGACCAATATAAAACTGATATCACTAAACGACTTCATCTGAAAATCTGATTATGACATACAACAACACATAACAACATCACATAATTATCAGAATATGACAAACAAATGTACAATACTGTATGACAACATTAAGATCTGAATATAACAAATGTACAATAAAAACAACTTCACATGAAGATCTGACTTTTGTTATTGAAAAGTACCAAATTAAACTTCACATGAATAACTTAATACATGTATAACAAATGGACAATATAATGTAACAACTTCACATGATGATCTGAGAATAGTAAATGTACAATACCACAGAACAAAATAAACATAAATATCAGAATATAACAAGCATACACTATCAGCAAGCAACCAAATATGAATATTAGAATATGATGGACCAACAACATCACAACTCCACATAAAGATCTGGGTATAGTAAATGTACAATATCAAATAACAACCTAACATGAAGATTTGAATACAACAAACATACATGACGCATGAGTAACTGAATATAACAAATGTACACCCCAACCACCATAACAATATCAATCAATTATTGAACTGATATGATTTATACAAATGTGTATCAGATAGACATCAAAAATGATAACAAATAAATGATGTTTTGCTTGTCAGCATTCTATCAGATGAATATCATGTCATATATCTGTTGGACAGACATCAGAAAGATATCAAACATGATATCACCATTACATTCACCTGTTATCAGACAGACATGAACTATACATCAGATGAACATCATGGATGAAGTTTTAAAGCATGTTGGCTGGTGTTGTAAATATATATAGATACCTATCATGTTAATAAAGAACTACATTCAGTTTATATAATTCATTGCAGAAAGCGTCATTCAAATTACACCATGTATTTACCATATGGTACACGTATTCACACAAAAATTACAACATACCCCGTATACTATGCATTTTTTTGGGGGGAATGTTATAATGGCCAATAAAACCTTTTAGCAATTTAAAATAACATTGTTCTACAATGTCAAAACATACAGTGAAATAAAGTTATAACTCTGTGAAAATAAATCAAAATATTTTTTTACAATATGCACAAGTAGACCTTATGCCTAATGCATTGGATAAGTTTTATAAAAATCCAACAAGCGCACACACAAGATTTTGTCTATGGATGGACAGACAAGCAGACAGACAACCTGAAACTAGTATATCCCATACAATTTTATTTTGTGGGGTTTAATTATTGTCAGGGCTTACACTTAGTTCCACTCCTGATATATTCATGCCTCTTTCCTTCCTACCTTCTCAATCTTATGCTGATCACAGCCACTCTTTGATGAAGAATTCAGCCTACTATATCTTATGTCAATAAGTTACGACAAAAAAGTAAGATGTCATAATTCCATTTTATCAACACTGTCGTAAGTCTATTGTCGCAGCTATGACAAAAGTTTTTTGTGCGACAGTAAAACTAGCGACACAGTCCATATTACGCAACTTCTGGCGCATCATACCCTCGCACACCTGTCATTTGATTTGATTGTCTGCTGTCAAAACAAACAATATGCCCACTAAGCGTAGACAGGCAAATTGGTCTAGAAGCGAAGTGTATGTCTTAGTTGACGAATGCTGTAACAATTACAAGCTGATAACCGGTAACTTCAGTGACACCATCACAAAGAAAAAGAAGGATCAGTTTAGGTCAACCTTGACAGAGAAGTAAGTCAGTTTTTATTATTTTTTCATTCGGTCATTAAAATGAAAGTAGGTGCTTATTTTATAACATAATAAATGTGTATGTATTTCACTTAGTTCAATACATTTAACAGGACATATACAGGTCTCTTGCACATGCAGTGTGAGTTCTTTCAGCAAGAGATAGAACACACCAGGGTGAAGATGTGTTACTATGAACAAACGGAGGGGACAGAAAGGGTCAGAGAGGAGTACTACAAGAGAAAATTAGCAGAAATGGACAAGGTTTGTTACATTATTATAAGTATAAAAGATTGCCTGCTTTTTACATATTGTGACATGAATTCTACCAGCAAGTTAATGAAGAGAAAAAATAACACAAAGACTTACGTGTCACTTATTATCATTAATACAAATCTACTTTGCTGATGAATTTGTTTCAGAATAACTTTGATGTTACTATCAAAATGTTTGTTTTTCAGGAACAAATGAAGGGAAGCTTCTAACAAATAATCATATTAGGGCATCTTCACTGTGACAATGAATAAATAAAAGTTGAAAACACATGTAGAATGTTAATAGTCTTGTTTTACTAGCTCTTTATAATCTAACATCTAGATAAATTTAATGACTGTAATATAAATCTACCATTTCCAGCCATGACTGAAAAAGCTTATGCAGTGCATTTAATCTTACAAACAACAAGATTGCAAACAATGCTGCTCATGGAATGCACTGATGTTACTTGTAAGCATACCACTTGACATGATAAACATGTTATTGCATTGTAAACAATTTAGTGGACATACTGAAACATTACTGAAACATTCATTGTAAAACTTTACTATCATACTATTTATTATTTCAAGTGATGTGTACACTAGCTTACACAACATTCAGTAAATGTGAAAATGAAACAATGAACAAAGATTCAAGTACTACTTGTTTTAATTTTGTACGATGTAACTACTGTGTCTGTAAATTGTATTCCATACTTACCTGCTTCAATAAATCACATTAAAATGGAAACATTACATGCAATAACAAACAAACCTGTGACAATGCTTCAATTTCGTAAAAGTCTAGCCATTTGTTTTCGATACAAAGTAGCATCATTGTGTGGATTTTCTCCATGAAGTATGTCAACTCCATCAGTAATGTCAGGGTCAACATTATCTAGTTCAGCATTTGGAATGTCAATTTCATGGTTGATGCAAAAATTGCGCAACCGAGCACATGCAACAATGACTTTACATGCTTTACTTGTGTCCATATTCAAATATCTTCCCTTTTGTGTGTACATCTGCAAGCAAACATTTAGGAAATTATAAAATACAGCCACGGTGTTATTTATGCCCTTAAATACATGTATACATAAATATATCACAAATGAACATAAATTCACAATGCATAGGAAAGAATTTCATATGTTACAGAATTAATGGAACATGCAAGTAAGTAGGCTAAATTTCTTTTGGTAAAAATAACTTGTAACATTGTTCTATTTTTTAAGTGATATTCTGCAGGCACAAATTGAGAGAAAAGTAACCAGATACATTCCTTTCAGCAAGTGTCATTGTTATATTTTACCGACTGTTATGTACATGATAATTAATATACAGTGCCAACTTTTATGTGCATGAAAAATAGTGTAATATATCAGCTCTTATATATGCAATGATTACTGTGCTGTACACAATGTTTTGCAAATGACAATTGCTATATATGTACAGTGCCCACAATTTGGATGAAGTATGTGAAAGAGAACAGGCAAATTACACAACAACTATTGCATATTTAATGGTTAATTAGCTACAAAAATTAAACATCACTACCTAAATCTTGACTCTAATATGTCAAAGGCTCTTTCCACAACCATATGTCCAGTGGAATACTGCTGGTTGTATAAACCTCCTCATCATGACCACTGGGATGTAAGAATGGCGTTAATAGGAACTTCCTAAGGGGTTACTCTGAATCTCCTAATAGATGGCCAATGTCATTGGAACTTATGAAATCCTACAACATAAGGTAACATTATTTAGGTCATTAATAATCTATGGCATAACATATGAATGAGTGCATGTACATTTCAAAACACACATAATTGTGTAGCTTGGTAATTGTAATTGTTAGTTACACTTATACACAAAACTTACTTAAAGACGATTTTGGTAGTTCGTAACGCGCAACATTTCTGCACATAAGGGAGACAATAAAGCTCTTCACGGAAGAAACACTTGCATAGTTTTCGGACAACTAACGTGTCCGCAAGTGCGCTAAAAACACAACCTATAATGCGTGCTCTATTTTTTAATAGTGACTAATTTATGTGAAACACTTCATGTACAGTTCATAATTGAATTACTTCATATGACTGTAATGGAGGTTCATCATTTATTGCAAATATTTGTTGATGATGTAGCTGATATTAGGACTCTGAGCTAACACTACCTCAAAGACTCAAATGTATTTTTAAAGCGAAATATGTGGTACAAAATTGCTCTAAGATATATATCAAAACTAAAAAGTTTTATTGGATGATAAACAGAAAACTACACTTTATTAACTTCATATACACATTACAAAATTTAACTGAAATAAGCAAATATTTGTTGACGATGCAACAGGATTTAGAAGTTGGCGGTAAAATTAGCTCAGTAACCCCATGTTTTTATCTCTGAAATGTGTTTATTAGACATTGTTCTACGATATATATATCTAAATTAGAAAGTTTTATTGGAAAATAGGCAAAATCTTTATTAACTTGATATGCATATTTTTGATATTAATCATATTTGTCGACTATTTTTGACAATATACTTGAATTTCAGAGTTGAGACTGAAATTAGCTCGGTAACCTCATGTTTTTATCACTGAAATATGTTTATTAGACATTGTTCTAAGATATATATCAAAATTAGAAAGTTTTGTTGGAAGAATATCGGATAAGGGGGAATAAAAGATGAAAAATAATATTTTTTTGTCGAAATTGCAACCCATTTTTTCATGCATGCAGTTGAAAATAAAAACATAGTATGACAGAATTAAATCATTTATGGTATGAATTGTGTTAAATTAACACAATATATGCCAAATGAATACTTACATGTAAAAACAGTATGTTTGAGCATGATTTTATCATGATATAACAGTGATAGTATGTGTTTAGCGATAAGCTCTTTGTACACAGCAAATCTTAAAAAACAGCTGCACACCTACACAAAGTATGAGCTGTTATCTCGAAAACGAGTTTGGTGACCCCTGTTTTTCTTTCCATTTTTGGATTTGTTATACTTTTTCCTATAAAATATGAAAAAATGATCACTTTTCCTTGAATAAAACAAAATGCAGAAATCGTCCTTAAATAAACATACCCAACCTCTTCAATAGTCACTTTGTAAATGTTTATATAAGAATTAAATGAATAGCTAACCTTGATAGAACTGTTCTCTTACACAGATGCATCTTGGGTAGAACCAGGCCACTTCACAACCTAATCAGTAAATCTATATGAAAAGATAAAGAACAGACTTCATGCATAGAAAGAGATGACAATCATTCATTTATGTTAACAAAATATTGCCGCACCTTTCGTTTGTTTATGTTCATAACATACACATTGTTGATCACAAATCATTGTTAAATACATACCAATACAAAATTGCATTCAGTGCAAATGCAATTAGTACTTGTGTGTGTTTCATGCTGGGTGGACACTGATAATTCTGTTTCAAAAACTGATACATGGAACATAACGTTTATAACGACTTTTAAATTTATCAGCATGAAATAGTTTTACTTTTAACTTGTGCTGCAAAGTAACAATTTATAGAATAAAAGAACGAACAAATGTTTCAGACACAAATTATCCAGCAAAATACCCACTTGTGATCAACCACAGCCTGCATATTTATGGCATGGAACCCTTTCCTACAGACAAAAGCTACCTCATTATGTCTTCGTGCAATGATAGGTATTAATGTTCTATCAACTGCACCTATGGTATTTGGTATGCTGCACTTGGTGAAAAAAAAACAGCCTTGACCTCCAACATATCTCTGCCACTTGGAAAACTGAAAAATGCATTAAAAATATTCATTGCATGGAAATTCGCAAATACATTTAATAACATACTATTAGTGGAAATTAAAACTTTTGCATTATGACATTGGAAAGTGATTAATGAGATTAATTTCAAGCAAAGCTGGCATATCAACAAATGATAGGCATTGAAATGCACTCATTGACAAATGTTGTATATTGAAAGACAGGCTACGATGAACTATGTATGACTTGAATGTGTCTTTTTCCATGTAATGAAATGTATTACCTGATATTTTTCATTTTCATGTTGATAGCACTTAGAAACTTCATAATTATTTTGCATGCGCTGGACCTAAAAGAGAGAAATTTAAGTATTACAACAATGTGGTATACTTATTTATAATACAACTTACAATATTCCAATCACAGATTAATCCGGTCCTGGTCTTATCCAATCTCTATGAACTGGGTTTTACAAAAGCGACCGACAGACAGTGTAGGATACCATCATAGATATGTATGATATGCTTTTCTAAATCACGTTAAATACGGAAGGAATTAAGTGAGCGGATGATAGTGGCCAATAGTTCATCCAGGGATTCCACTGGACATTATAATATTTCCACCACATGTACGGAGGGGAGGGTCCAGGATACAAAAAAGTATGCTTAATTTGATTTTTTTTTCGCCACTTGCAGATTTTTTTGCTATTGGCGAAACTGGCAAGCGGCAGCAGAAACCCTGTACGTCCCCCATGAATTTAGCGTACAGCAAGTAGCAAATGTTGAAACATGTACAACATAACAATGCACAATAAAGAACATCTTTAAGTTTTTACTTCAACAATTTTTAAGCAACAACTAGAATAAAAATAATTATTACCAATGCACACATTATGAATTTGACAACTGGTTAAATTCAATCACTCATGCCACAGCATGTCAGTATTGAAGGTACACAAGTAACAAACTGATACTCACCAACTTACTCCATGCAAATCCGTGACCACAGACAAAAAATCACCTTTTGCTAGATATCTAAGGCCCATCAGTACCTGAAATAAGACAATGTTTTTCTTAAGAGAAATTGAATCGTGCACTTGCGAGTGGGGAACATGTTTATGTCCTCAAACCCTCACCTCACTCTAAACAATATAGGGGCTCTAAACATTCGTACATGAAGGGTGGCCAACATTTTAGAACCACGGCATGTTACAGCAGCATCAGAGTTGTCTTAAATGTTAATAACGAGACAATTTTATGACATCCCAGTAACAACAAATGTTGATAAAAAGCCTTTGTTGTGAATCCAGTGTCTTACAACGTGACTTAAAACAAATCTGAGTTAAGGCGTCATAAGACAAGTTGATAAAACGGGCCCAGGAAGATTACCTTCCCTATCAAAATGGATTTCATTCTGTATAAACTGTATTTCTTTCTCACTTGGTGCTGGTTGGAAAGTTAAATTACAAGCATTGTCAGTGGTAGCTGAAAACAGTCAGAAATAGTCCAAACTGTGTTAAGAGCCCAATATCAGGCTTTTCACAAGACGTCAAATGTTGAGGGTCAAAAACGACCCTTGGCTAATGATCTGAAGAGTCAACAAAATTCATTCTAATTTTATTGTAAGTTTGACCCTTTGGTACAAATTCTCCAGAGTCAAAAGCTTTATTTTACTGATTTCAAGAGTCAAAATGCTGTTTTAAGTGTCAAATAAAAGCCCTGAATATTCATCAAGAATTTTAACAATACATTTAATTCATATTAGTTAAGAAATAGTCTTGTTTATGGTTACTTGACCAAAAATATAAGGGGTTGGTAGTTCAGACAATTTTTGCATTGATGCGCATACATCTTTACATGGGCATAATTACCTTATTACTGTATTATTCTTATTTTGTCCACTACAATTATCCATAGAAGCAATACATTCTTTACATCATAACCCAGATGTAAGAAATGATGATGTAACATGGAAATTACACTGTTAGCACCTTTTCCAACTGCATGACCATACTGTTCATCAATAAGATAGAAAATCTGGGAACCTAGAGAGAAATCAAATAAACTTTTAAAGTTATGTAAATATTCAGCATACCAGTCATGAATATCATTACTTTAATGTTTTCATTTGCATTGGGTTTGAAGTATAAATCCCCAACTTATTGTGCAAAATGGGGATAAAATATCTGTTGGGCATAGTCAAAACTGTAATGTATAGTAGTCTCATTTGAAAATGGTGGTTGTCATGAAATTGACGAATATGAATTATAAAATATAAATCACAAACATACGTGCATTTATTACAGATGGAAGGTTTTTTTAAACAGTTTTAATTTTGGCATGATAAAATTTTAAGGTGTTCAAATTATCATACCTCTTCTTTTATTTCAAACTGGTAAATTGATGAAATCCTCATTAGTGTATTCACATTGATGGTGATAATAGTTTCTCTGACATTGGACTTTTCAATATGAGTCTCATACTCTCTTAATTTTTCAGGTTTTGTTCCACCAAAAAAATTACCACTGTTTCTTATTGAATGTACAAGTCTTTTACATTTAATGCTCAAATCTGTATTTGGTTTCATAACCAAAAGGTATGAACATTGTTCCAACCAAATATTTTTTAATTCTGACAAAGACACAGTCCTGTGACATTTTTTCTTATAATTTGCAATAATGGGTCATAAATGTCAGCTTAGCACAGACATATGCATGTAAAACATCCACAAATTACACCATTGATTGAGTTCTTTACATGCAAAGGATTAGAGACTTACTGCACAAACTAAAAATTGTAAGTTTTTAGCAATTTCAAAAGACAGATTATATCCTAAGTAGACTAATTGATAACAGGAATTATTATCACTGGTGAAACACTACAGTTAGGAAATTCTTTTCTAACTAGAGCTACACCAGCATTGCAGGAGAAGAATAGGCAACTTTAAAACCAAGCAATTAAATCAAATGATAAACTTACAAAGCACAATGTCCAAGGTCTGGAATGACTTTTTGTGCTTTGCTCCCATCCAGTTGTATTGAATGGCTAAGTTTACAAATTGTCATTATCTCATTATTTTCGATGATTTTGATTTTGCATTTACTTGAAGCCTAAGTGGTAAAACTCTTTAAATACAGGTATTTAAAGTTCGAAGGTGTTTAGAAGTTTATTGAAACACAACATGTGACAACCTTCATACATAAATGTAACTGTTAAACTGTATATAGTTCCAACTGTAAAGATGACAACACTTGCCATCATAAGAAGAATATTACAAGAGATGGCAAATACACAGTGACTCATATTTATTTTGTAGTTTAAATAGAAAAAGAAGCACTAATGCATATGTTTTGGGAAAGCCACTAACTACAAACAAGGATAATTATTCTTCAGAGACAAGTTTAACAGTCTGGTAATTAAACTGAAATACTTTGCCTACCAACACAATGCCTTGGAACTGTGTTTTGACCCATAATTTGAAGAACATGAGTGGACACTTTATCCATGCTATACCATTTACAAAACTTTCAGAGCAAGAGCTGTCTTAATTGACAAATTAAACAGGCTTTAATTTTGGTTTTGCACAATCAAGTACCAGTTTAGATACTGCTGATAAACCAAGATTTAGTCAGGTCAATTTTCCACTAAGCATCAGGGCAGCCTTAATATCAATAAATACAGCACTATCTTAAGAAATTCATTAAATTACTGGCTTACCAACAAGTCTTCAACCTCTTTGTCTCCAAACTTTTTATCTACATCTCTGATATCATTATTATCATTCATTGGTAATGTAATACCATCTGGACACTCACAATCTATGTTCCAGCCACTTTTGTCAAGATGCTACATACTGCTTTCAGAACTCTTGCCAGATCTCTCCCAAGGTAATTAATTTTTATAATCCTGATCTGTCAAACACACAAATTACATAAATGTGAAATAGATTTTGAATGAAATAATGATTAGCTGAAAAGACAAAAATTAAACCCGTCTATTGCTAACAAGGACTAGAAAAGCTATAAAATAATAATGGTCAAAGAAAAATTTTGGCCGGAACTTAGATCATCATCCCCTACCTCAAGCCTCATCCACCCCAAAATCAAATGTTCCTACCCCAAATCCCAAACCTAGAGCCAGTACAAGACCTAAAAAGGTGTTAATTAATAAACAACAACACATAACTGTCCTTAACATAGATTGTAGGTCAATCAAAAATAAAGTCCCTGAATTACATCAGATGATCCACCAGGTAAAGCCTGATATTATCTGCTGTAGTGAAACCTGGCTCAAATCCGACATCCATACTGCTGAGATATTCGCAGACAGTTTAGGTTACACACTCTATAGGGATGACAGAACATACAGTCAAGGGGGAGGAGTCCTGATAGCTGTGACAAGGACCCTATTGAGTCAGGAACATGATCTCAAAACAGATTGTAATATCTGTTGGGCCAAATTGAGTATACCTGGTTCTCGAAATATCAATGTCAGTTCATTCTACAAGCCCCATGAAAAAGACCCAGATGAATTTTCCCAGTTGTGGTTGTCCCTGCAGAAAGTCCCATAAAACAGCATTATATGGCCTGCAGGTGATTTTGATATGCCAAACATAGTCTGATCATCAGAATCGCTTAAGAACTCCTGTAAATTTAAAGCTGTGTACGAAAACTTCCTTGAAAATATTGTCCTTGAAAATCTTGAGCAAATGGTTAAAATTCCCACAAGAAGTAATAATGTCCCAGATTTATTCCTTACCAATCTACCCTCTCTGGTATTTAATGTCAAATCCCTCCCTAGCTTAGGAAATTCTGATCATGATATCATTTTCCATGAATTAAGCATAAATAGAAGTCGTCCCTCTCGACCTTAAAGGAACATCCACTGTGATAAGAAGGTCAACTGGTTAAAAATGAAATCTGAATTGAACAAATTTTCCAATAAGTTCTGGGACTGCAAATATACACACCCAAACATGGCCTGGACCAACTTTACGCACGAACCCCATAGACTCTGTTGCTTGTATATACCAACTAAAATTACCAAACATAAACAAAATCTCCCCTGGGTTACTACTGACATACTAAAACAAATAAGGAAATGTGTGACAAAATGTTTGCCAAACTTGTAAAAAAAAATGTAGTTCCTAAATCCGATCCCGATTTAAGGGCGATCATCCAAAGAAAAATTCGAAATTCGTATTGGTCATACTTAGAGTCAGTTATATTCCCTACCAGGTCATATAAAAAAAATCAACAGTTTTGTTAAGCATAATAAATCTGAAAACTGTGGAGAAGCACCCCTCAGGTCTGAAGGACCGCCAGTACACCCTTCTTGGAAAAGCGCTAAAATCAGCAGAAACCGCTAAATACCTTGTAGTAACTATTTCAAAAGACCTAAACTGGACCCATCATAACATCACCTCAAAGGCAAAAACTTAAGATTTATCCAAAGAAACATCAAAACCTGACAAGTGCCTCCCAGTTATAATCAGTATTGATTGATTGGGAGTATCATGTAGATGTAGATGAAAGACAACTCTGTCGATTACTGGAATGAACTGGTCCTCGTTCCATGTTGCAGAACACCAAATGTACACCAGAGTCAACGGGTACCAGTTTATTAAGTTCTGGAAACTGGTCCCCGTTCCAAGTCGCAGTACACCAGAGCCAACGGGTCCCAGTTTATGAAAAAGAGGTAATCGCAGTTAACTCCCTTGAATGAATTAACTTACTATTCAACATATGTACTAGTAAACTGTATTAATCATACACAGAGACTTATTATCAGTCTATGAATAAACAATCCATTCAATATTTCCATAGAAAAGTGAAAAATAGAAATCTTAGATACGTGAGGCAAATCGAGTGGGTGGGGGTAGCGCCCATCTAGAAAACTCACAAAGCAAAACATGATGTCAGGTCATAACAACGCTTAAATGTGAAACTAATAATACTAACTCACAACATCCTTACCAAAAAATAAGTTTGCTTCCATTACATAATCTTAGAAAACTTTACTTTCTGAGAAACCTTGCTGAACCTGAGAAACTTCTGACGAATAAAAGTGCCATTGTCGACATCAAAAAATTACGTAACTTGAATCGCGTCTACAGATGGTCTTTACTGGCTACCTGAGCAGCTGGTAGGACTTTCTGAGGACCGCCGAAGTTAGTTGCACTTGCTGGTGTTGAAGGGATGTATCCTTTGGAAGAATCCTTTTAAACATGTTTCTTTCCCTGTACTAGTTCATATTCATTACCAGACTGAGATTCATACCTGAAATTTGGTCTGAAATGGTGAACATAAATATATAAAATGTTGATTCAGAGTTTGTTTCATGTTTCTGTATATATTAAATAATACAAGCTTTACAGCATTTTGGATACATAATGAAACCAAAGTAACCATTATATTATTTAATCGGTCAATAGCTATACATAGCTAATGTTTGTTGAGTTGTATACATACCGACTCTTGTATTGTATTGTATTGTATTGTATTGAGCTGTGAAAATAGCAGAATTGAGTTAGTGGTCCTAAATGAAAATTAAGTGAAATGTGAAATAAATTCACTCCACAAGAATCTGTATTTGTTAATACAAGCACGCAATAAAAGTGTCGATGTCTGTATAAATGTGAAAACACCAATAAATACTCTCCTGATACATATGTGGAAAATGACAAAATATATTTGAATGTGTGGCATTTTGACTTCATAAAAATAAACAGATTCAAATTGAATCATTATAAAATATTGCCAATATAAACTTGAACACAATTGCTTGACAAATTTGTCGCTTGACCCAATTATATAACCTTATATTTCATTTTAAACTGATCAATTCTATTAACAAGGCTCAAGAGCACTATTAACATATTCATTCGTTCTCGCAAAATTACATCTGTCGTGAGGAATTCATCAATTTCTTACGAAAAGTTTCTAATCTTGCTGTGTGTAGTTTAGGTTTTTGATTGCAAGGAACAAGCTAGGATCGAAATGAATTGCTAGATAGGAGCTGATGCTGGCTCAAAAAGTCACAAGGCCAACATCTGTGCCAAATAAGGCCAAAATTTGGACTAGTTTTATTTATTGAATTACAATTATATTGAAAGCAAACATGAATTATATATTATATGATATATCACACGGACTGGACTGTCCGATATGAACGGTATTCTATTCCACTGACGATACAGAAGTAACGAATTGTGTTTGTTAAAAAAATATGTGCTTTTGGCTAGAATGGTGCATCCCAGAGTGATTCCTGAGATTGTATGATGTAAGTACAAGAAAAGATATTGTTGATGTTATAGCAAATTCCAGACATGAGTTCATAACACTGTCTTCACGGGAATTCCGTGTTACTACGGAATGTTGTTGACGGGTAACTCTTGTCGTTAATACAATATGTACGCAAAACTGTTTTCATTTATCGTCTGCTCAGGACGATGATAAAAGTCAAAAGAAGATTATTTTTTTCCAAGATCGGAAGCGATTCAATGAAAAGAACATTTAAAAGCTCAAGACAATAATTTATTGATTGTTCATCTGTCATCTTACTTTGTAACTGTATTTTCGTTAGATTTCATCAAAGATGGTTTATAGAAAAGGGTTTATTTACACAAATTAACTAGTATAATTTTGATCAATTAATGAATATAATAATGTTTTACTTATTAATTGTTACGCGCATTCTCCCGCAAAAGTCGTAAACATAAATCGTTCATTATACTGTCTACACGTGTAATTAAACGAATGGAATAAACAGTCACATCAGACATTCAACTTGGCCGGCATTTTTAACAACACAGGCAGAAACGTTCATAGACGAAATGGTAGCAGTTTATATGTGCTTAATAAAAACGTGTGCGCTAACCATGACCCAAATACATGGAACTACCCTTATTCTCCCTAACTAACGGGGTAAACGGAATTATCCGATGTTTTACGAATCCCCGTAAAGATGCTCTTTGCGAGCATGTTATCTTTAAAATTCACTCAACCTTAAAATTGCATATGTATAATAATCCGATGAATGTAGTTTACTAGAAAGTAGAGCATGCTTTATATTGTGTAATAATACAAGGATTAAGTTGTGTGTAGATGTATTAGATGTGTAGATGTGTTTTATGTGATCAATGTATCATAATGAACACATTTTATTGAACTAAGAGACCCGTAGGGCGGGCATGCTTTTTGAATTTGAGTGAATTATGCAAAATCACGTGTATTTTTCAGGTGACTATTGTGTACAAATACCTGTTATCAGATGATAGACACCACTTGAACGATGAACATCATGTTTTTGAAGTGTTAAACATTTGTATGAACTGCATCAACGTTAGTATAAAATACATATGTGATATTATTAATGTTCTATGTAATATAGATTTAATAAGAAATTTGCTGTAGTGAATTTATTTCTTGTTCTGTTATCACAGTCGTGTATTTTTTCGGATAATGTGAAAAGTACTATTTGTAATACAGTCTCTTTTTTAACTTATTTGGAGATTGTGCATGGACTTATTTATTTATTTATTTATTTAATGGTAAAAAGGTGTGATATTAAAACAATGGCTGTGCACTGCGTGGAATTAAGATTATACATTGTATTAATGAATAGTGCATACAGTGGTTCCATTGATATTTGTACTAAATCCAATATTATAGTTTTAATGACGTGTGTTTTGTTTCTAGGATGGTTGTTTTTGGACTTTCACGTGGTCACCCAGAAGACTGATTGAATGTGTGCATGATATATAAGGTATGAATTACCGTCTACCTCTTCTATTATGATTCTGTTTAAGCTGCTTAATTAATTTTGACTTATTATACTGAATAAGTCAGTTAATTTTATTTGATTCATTTAACTTTGAGAAAATTGCTGTCGATAATTTCATTGTATTGTGGTCAAATTGACTGTTTTACAGATTTTTTCTGCAATATTGGTAGAATAATATGTGGGACCAATATATGTCCTAGATAATAGGAAGAATGAAAGTAAACACAAACATAGCTCAGACATGGATGTGAATGCAGATTTTATAATGCAATGTTGACTTCATTATCCAATGCTTAAACAATAACCATATGTTTATTATTCCAACAGATGGTGGGAGGACTGTCCTGAATTGTGTCAATGACAAACAGAACCAAGACAAGATGACCAATCGACAACAAGCATCAACTAGACCAAACCAAATTGCCAATGCTGAGACAACAAAGAGGGAGATTTCCGTAAGTGAATTTTACATAGTATTTCTTGGTATATAGGATATATATATCCTTCTCTCATTTTATTATTTTATGATTTTACCTTTTATACTTTTACATTGTATATAGCACTAGTCTCTTATGATTTTATCAGTTTAATCCTTTATGATTTTATATTTTTTACCTTTACTATTTTATGATTTTATTCTTTTACAGTTTTAATCATTTTATCCTTTTAGACTTTAAATCTTTTACAATTTTACTCTTTTAAATCTTTTATGATTTTATTATTTTTTTTATTTTATCATTTTAATCTTTTATGATTTTAAATCTTAAATCTTTTACAGTTTTACTCTTTTAGTCTTTTACTATTTTATGATTTTATTCTTGTACAGTTTTAACCATTTTAACCTTTTAAACTTTAAATCTTTTACAATTTTACTCTTTTACACTTTTATTATTTTATGATTTTATCATTTTAATCGTTTATGATTTTACCTTTTATGCTTTTACTATTTTATGATTTTATTCTTGTACAGTTTTAACCATTTTATCCTTTTAAATCTTTTACAATTTTATTCTTTTACACTTTTATTATTTTATGATTTTATCATTTTAATCTTTTTTATGATTTTACCTTTTATGCTTTCACTATTTTATGATTTTATTCTTGTACAGTTTTAACCATTTTAACCTTTTAAACTTTAAATCTTTTACAATTTTACTCTTTTACACTTTTATTATTTTATGATTTTATCATTTTAATTGTTTATGATTTTACCTTTTATGCTTTTACTATTTTATGATTTTATTCTTGTACAGTTTTAACCATTTTAACCTTTTAAACTTTAAATCTTTTACAATTTTACTCTTTTACACTTTTATTATTTTAATCGTTTATGATTTTAATCGTTTATGATTTTACCTTTTATGCTTTTACTATTTTATGATTTTATTCTTGTACAGTTTTAACCATTTTATCCTTTTAAATTTTAAATCTTTTACAATTTTATTCTTTTACACTTTTATTATTTTATGATTTTATCATTTTAATCTTTTTATGATTTTACCTTTTATGCTTTTACTATTTTATGATTTTATTCTTGTACAGTTGTAACTATTTTCTCCTTTTGAATTTGAAGAGTCCACTTCAGGTTTGAAAATCAGTCAATGATCTCACTGGTAAATTTGGAGTTTATATCTGCAGCCCACGTTCTTGCTGACGAATCTTGAGTACATAACCACAGTCCACAAACTGACTGATGATTCAGGAGTTCATATCTGCTGGTCATGTCTCACTGATATATCTAGATAACGTCTGTACAGTCCAATGTTCTCACTTTATAAGGAGGAGATTCCTGTAACACATGATTATCACGGGTATGTCTTTGTGATGTGTCTTGTAGTTTTGTTCTTTTTGATGAATCTAGAGTTTGTCCTGTAAAATCTTGCTACTCACAGAAGGAGTCTCTGGATCAGTACTGCATATTATGGACTTTCTGGTTTATCAAGGAATGTGTCTGATGGTCTGTCTGCAGCCCACTCCTACGATTCAATAAATGTTTTACAGTTTTACTCTTTTACTATTTTATGATTTTATTCTTGTACAGTTTTAACCATTTTAACCTTTTAAACTTTAAATCTTTTACAATTTTACTCTTTTACACTTTTATTATTTTATGATTTTATCATTTTAATCGTTTATGATTTTACCTTTTATCCTTTTAAATCTTTTACAATTTTATTCTTTTACACTTTTATTGTTTTATGATTTTGTCATTTTAATCTTTTTTATGATTTTACCTTTTATGCTTTCACTATTTTATGATTTTATTCTTGTACAGTTTTAACCATTTTAACCTTTTAAACTTTAAATCTTTTACAATTTTACTCTTTTACACTTTTATTATTTTATGATTTTATCATTTTAATTGTTTATGATTTTACCTTTTATGCTTTTACTATTTTATGATTTTATTCTTGTACAGTTTTAACCATTTTAACCTTTTAAACTTTAAATCTTTTACAATTTTACTCTTTTACACTTTTATTATTTTAATCGTTTATGATTTTAATCGTTTATGATTTTACCTTTTATGCTTTTACTATTTTATGATTTTATTCTTGTACAGTTTTAACCATTTTATCCTTTTAAATTTTAAATCTTTTACAATTTTATTCTTTTACACTTTTATTATTTTATGATTTTATCATTTTAATCTTTTTATGATTTTACCTTTTATGCTTTTACTATTTTATGATTTTATTCTTGTACAGTTGTAACTATTTTCTCCTTTTGAATTTGAAGAGTCCACTTCAGGTTTGAAAATCAGTCAATGATCTCACTGGTAAATTTGGAGTTTATATCTGCAGCCCACGTTCTTGCTGACGAATCTTGAGTACATAACCACAGTCCACAAACTGACTGATGATTCAGGAGTTCATATCTGCTGGTCATGTCTCACTGATATATCTAGATAACGTCTGTACAGTCCAATGTTCTCACTTTATAAGGAGGAGATTCCTGTAACACATGATTATCACGGGTATGTCTTTGTGATTTGTCTTGTAGTTTTGTTCTTTTTGATGAATCTAGAGTTTGTCCTGTAAAATCTTGCTACTCACAGAAGGAGTCTCTGGATCAGTACTGCATATTATGGACTTTCTGGTTTATCAAGGAATGTGTCTGATGGTCTGTCTGCAGCCCACTCCTACGATTCAATAAATGTTTTACAGTTTTACTCTTTTACGATTTTATGATTTTATTCTTGTACAGTTTTAACCATTTTAACCTTTTAAACTTTAAATCTTTTACAATTTTACTCTTTTACACTTTTATTATTTTATGATTTTATCATTTTAATCGTTTATGATTTTACCTTTTATCCTTTTAAATCTTTTACAATTTTATTCTTTTACACTTTTATTGTTTTATGATTTTATCATTTTAATCTTTTTTATGATTTTACCTTTTATGCTTTCACTATTTTATGATTTTATTCTTGTACAGTTTTAACCATTTTAACCTTTTAAACTTTAAATCTTTTACAATTTTACTCTTTTACACTTTTATTATTTTATGATTTTATCATTTTAATTGTTTATGATTTTACCTTTTATGCTTTTACTATTTTATGATTTTATTCTTGTACAGTTTTAACCATTTTATCCTTTTAAATCTTTTACAATTTTATTCTTTTACACTTTTATTATTTTATGATTTTATCATTTTAATCTTTTTATGATTTTACCTTTTATGCTTTTACTATTTTATGATTTTATTCTTGTACAGTTGTAACCATTTTCTCCTTTTGAATTTGAAGAGTCCACTTCAGGTTTGAAAATCCCTCAATGATCTCACTGGTAAATTTGGAGTTTATATCTGCAGCCCACGTTCTTGCTGACGAATCTTGAGTACATAACCACAGTCCACAAACTGACTGATGATTCAGGAGTTCATATCTGCTGGTCATGTCTCACTGATATATCTAGATAACGTCTGTACAGTCCAATGTTCTCACTTTATAAGGAGGAGATTCCTGTAACACATGATTATCACGGGTATGTCTTTGTGATGTGTCTTGTAGTTTTGTTCTTTTTGATGAATCTAGAGTTTGTCCTGTAAAATCTTGCTACTCACAGAAGGAGTCTCTGGATCAGTACTGCATATTATGGACTTTCTGGTTTATCAAGGATTGTGTCTGATGGTCTGTCTGCAGCCCACTCTTACGATTCAATAAATGTTTTACAGTTTTACTCTTTTACTATTTTATGATTTTATTCTTGTACAGTTTTAACCATTTTAACCTTTTAAACTTTAAATCTTTTACAATTTTACTCTTTTACACTTTTATTATTTTATGATTTTATCATTTTAATCTTTTTTATGATTTTACCTTTTATGCTTTTACTATTTTATGATTTTATTCTTGTACAGTTTTAACCATTTTAACCTTTTAAACTTTAAATCTTTTACAATTTTACTCTTTTACACTTTTATTATTTTATGATTTTATCATTTTAATCGTTTATGATTTTACCTTTTATGCTTTCACTATTTTATGATTTTATTCTTGTACAGTTTTAACCATTTTAACCTTTTAAACTTTAAATCTTTTACAATTTTACTCTTTTACACTTTTATTATTTTATGATTTTATCATTTTAATCGTTTATGATTTTACCTTTTATGCTTTTACTATTTTATGATTTTATTCTTGTACAGTTTTAACCATTTTATCCTTTTAAATCTTTTACAATTTTATTCTTTTACACTTTTATTATTTTATGATTTTATCATTTTAATCTTTTTTATGATTTTACCTTTTATGCTTTCACTATTTTATGATTTTATTCTTGTACAGTTTTAACCATTTTAACCTTTTAAACTTTAAATCTTTTACAATTTTACTCTTTTACACTTTTATTATTTTAATCGTTTATGATTTTAATCGTTTATGATTTTACCTTTTATGCTTTTACTATTTTATGATTTTATTCTTGTACAGTTTTAACCATTTTATCCTTTTAAATTTTAAATCTTTTACAATTTTATTCTTTTACACTTTTATTATTTTATGATTTTATCATTTTAATCTTTTTATGATTTTACCTTTTATGCTTGTACTATTTTATGATTTTATTCTTGTACAGTTTTAACCATTTTATCCTTTTAAATCTTTTACAATTTTATTCTTTTACACTTTTATTATTTTATGATTTTATCATTTTAATCTTTTTATGATTTTACCTTTTATGCTGTTACTATTTTATGATTTTATTTTTGTACAGTTTTAACCGTTTTATCCTTTTAAATTTTATTTTTTTACAGTTTTACTCTTTTACTTCTTTATGATTTTATTCTTGTACAGTTGTAACCATTTTCTCCTTTTGAATTTGAAGAGTCCACTTCAGGTTTGAAAATCCCTCAATGATCTCACTGGTAAATTTGGAGTTTATATCTGCAGCCCACGTTCTTGCTGACGAATCTTGAGTACATAACCGCAGTCCACAAACTGATTGATGATTCAGGAGTTCATATCTGCTGGTCATGTCTCACTGATATACCTAGATAACGTCTGTACAGTCCAATGTTCTCACTTTATAAGGAGGAGATTCCTGTAACATCATGATTATCACGGGTATGTCTTTGTGATGTGTCTTGTAGTTTTGTTTTTTTTGATGAATCTAGAGTTTGTCCTGTAAAATCTTGCTACTCACAGAAGGAGTCTCTGGATCAGTACTGCATATTATGGACTTTCTGGTTTATCAAGGATTGTGTCTGATGGTCTGTCTGCAGCCCACTCTCACGATTCAATAAATGTTTTACAGTTTTACTCTTTTACTATTTTATGATTTTATTCTTGTACAGTTTTAACCATTTTAACCTTTTAAACTTTAAATCTTTTACAATTTTACTCTTTTACACTTTTATTATTTTATGATTTTATCATTTTAATCGTTTATGATTTTACCTTTTATGCTTTTACTATTTTATGATTTTATTCTTGTACAGTTTTAACCATTTTAACCTTTTAAACTTTAAATCTTTTACAATTTTACTCTTTTACACTTTTATTATTTTATGATTTTATCATTTTAATCGTTTATGATTTTACCTTTTATGCTTTTACTATTTTATGATTTTATTCTTGTACAGTTTTAACCATTTTATCCTTTTAAATTTTAAATCTTTTACAATTTTATTCTTTTACACTTTTATTATTTAATGATTTTATCATTTTAATCTTTTTATGATTTTACCTTTTATGCTTTTATTATTTTATGATTTTATTCTTGTACAGTTTTAACCATTTTAACCTTTTAAACTTTAAATCTTTTACAATTTTACTCTTTTACACTTTTATTATTTTATGATTTTATCATTTTAATCGTTTATGATTTTACCTTTTATGCTTTTACTATTTTATGATTTTATTCTTGTACAGTTTTAACCATTTTATCCTTTTAAATTTTAAATCTTTTACAATTTTATTCTTTTACACTTTTATTATTTTATGATTTTATCATTTTAATCTTTTTATGATTTACCTTTTATGCTTTTACTATTTTATGATTTTATTCTTGTACAGTTTTAACCGTTTTATCCTATTAAATTTTATTTTTTTACAGTTTTACTCTTTTAATTTTTTATGATTTTATTCTTGTACAGTTGTAACCATTTTCTCCTCTTGAATTTGAAGAGTCCACTTCAGGTTTGAAAATCAGTCAATGATCTCACTGGTAAATTTGGAGTTTATATCTGCAGCCCACGTTCTTGCTGACGAATCTTGAGTACATAACCACAGTCCACAAACTGACTGATGATTCAGGAGTTCATATCTGCTGGTCATGTCTCACTGATATATCTAGATAACGTCTGTACAGTCCAATGTTCTCACTTTATAAGGAGGAGATTCCTGTAACACATGATTATCACGGGTATGTCTTTGTGATGTGTCTTGTAGTTTTGTTCTTTTTGATGAATCTAGAGTTTGTCCTGTAAAATCTTGCTACTCACAGAAGGAGTCTCTGGATCAGTACTGCATATTATGGACTTTCTGGTTTATCAAGGAATGTGTCTGATGGTCTGTCTGCAGCCCACTCTTATGATTCAATCATTTTAATCTTTTTGGATTTTACCCTTTGTACTTTTACTGTTTTATGATTTTATTTTTGTACAGCTTCGCTCATTTGATCCTTTTAAATATTAAATCGCAGAAGAGTCTCTAGATCAGTACGGCAGACTATGGGCTTTTTAGTTTATCAGCGATTCTGTCTGATTGTTGATGGTCAATACCTCATTTTAAATTACACCATTGTCAGTTTATTGTATATTTTCCAGGTATGGCTTGGTGTTATTTCGAAATAACCATGATGAAGAGGTTATATTCCATAACAATGATGAAGATTTATATCAAGCTGACAACTAATGCTGTCCGGTAAATTCAATATTCAATATTTGTTTTGTCAAGAAATTAAAAAGCTTAATTTTGTCAGACTATATTCCAGACTGGATACCAATCTATGCCCATTATACTGAACTTTAATTTCAATGCTGGTAAACTTTCAAGTTTACTTATATAACAAATATGACTCTGTATTCAAAGTGAAAAGAAACCATTAAAATAATGAATTATTGAAATTTCTATTTTGTGTGAATTCGATTAACATTGTTTCCTTCGCACTGGAGTATAAAGTAAAATGTAAACTGTCAATGTTTACATTTTTCTTTAACATTGCATTTTATTATGTTACTTTTTACCTCAAACTTATAATCTTATCAAGGCACTAACAGAGGTGTTTATATGTCAGGTAAGGAACAGTATTACTGGACAGAAATTGAATCTACTCATTTCTGCATTGTACATGTTATGAAGAATTAATATTCATTGTAAATATCAGCATAAATGACATTTTTATTAAATTTCAGGAAGTACCTTTAGCGATTCAAACATCCAAAATGATGAGAGCAGCAAAGATGATGGAATAAACATATACCATGTGATCCTAGACCAGTATCATGTTTCAGGACTGAACCAGTGTGTTTAATCATGATTAGTGTTTGTGTTTAGGCAAGAAAATCCAGTATAGCATTGTGTGTTGCTGAATATTGTGAAACAACAAACATATCTTCATGTATTTATGCTCTAATTGTATCAGTTAAAGTTCTTGTTGACATTCTGATGTGAAATTTCATGTACTGAAAAAAACCAGTGTTGTTCAAGGTAATCTGTTTAACAAGGATAAATAGTTTCCTCTGTCATTGTCCATAGAGTATATAGTTATTTGTGTTTTGTAATGATACATTCAATGTATGGAACGCTCAGTTTGCGTTCATTTTTCATTTGTTACATACGTGTACAGTGACTTGTGTAGCATGTTCACATTAAAAACACTTAGATTCAGATTGTTTTATAAAAATCGCGGACATACATTTATAAATTTAACAATGTCTGTTTTTAGGCATTTCATTGTTATTTACACTTACAGTGTCAGTTGTTATACCAGAATAAAATCATCTTTAAAAGGAATGATTTTCGTTGTGATTAATATTTAAACTTTACAACCTGTTTTCAACGTAAATCTTTTGCTTGCAAGGATCATAATCACCAACAGTTTGATCTGTGGAACCATTTCTTGTAGAATCAAATGCTAGTCATTAAAATTGCACAATCAAGATCTTATTAGAACAATGTCTCTACTGTACAAATTCATGCGAAATTTTTACAGATGAACAGGGAATACAAATTTTAATGTTGACATTTATCAAAAATCAATGTAAATCAAAATATAACCCAGCATCCTCTGGTGCAATGTTTGCACTATTCCAACCATGCCAGTACATGTAAGGATAATTTCCAGCAATAAAATTAACCATTCAATGAGAAGGTGTTATGCTCACACATACATTAGATGTTAAATACAGCTGCAAACAACTTAGTATACGTCAGAAAAGCCGCGTATAAGTCACCAAACTTGTGAATGAAAATTATTTCCAGTGAAATGTTCATAGTATCAGCTAATTAATAATTTTCACCTATGTAATGGACAGTTTTATTTTGATGACTTCCTGCTTGTACTTTTCTAATTAATTGATCCAATGTAAGACAGACAGCTTTTAAAGCTTCAGAAATTACAGTCAAACCTGTGTTTGTTGTCACCTCTGTATAAAGATCACCCTGTAAATAAAAGCCATTTTTCGAAAAACCATCACTGATTATTTAGAACAAACAGGCCTCTGTTAATAAAGGCCACATTCTGTCTTTCACAAGGGTGGCCTTTGTCCACAAGTTTGACTGTATTTCAAACTGAAAAATCACAGAAGTCTCGATGCTACATTACTCCCACTTATTGTTGCCATTATTCCGTAATAAATCATTCAAATAAAGGCTCCAACATTAATGAAATTAGGCCGGGGCCATGGTCCAGTGGTTAGTACACTGGACTTGTAACCCTGAGATCTGGGTTCGAAACCCAGTCGTGGCAGGTGAGGTGAACCGGTCACCGTATATAACTGAAAAATTGTTGAAAATCGGCATTAAACCTCAGTGACAATAAGTCACATAAAAACAAACAATAAATGAAATTAGCCTTTTCTTCACTTAAAGGGAGACTAATCTTATGGAACTGATTTACCACATTTTCAGTGGTAAAGAAACAATTAATTAAGCAGTGATCTTGGAGAATGGACATTAATGAATTCAATTTATTCATTGTTCTTACTAATTCAATCGTTGATTTGCTTCTGCATGTGAACATGCTAAAGTGTTCAGCAATGTTGGATTCACAAATTTCTGTAGTATTTCTTTAGTCGTGTAATTTAACAGTATATTCTAACTTGTCTCTGGCATTCCTCATCACACTAAAACAAAACAAATGTTTCTTTTCACACGTTGCTGAAAATAGGAAATTCAAGCCAACTCCAAACGATTTACTCGGTAAACCTGGGTAGAACTCTAGTATTTTCATGCTGTGAATATAGGAAAAATCTCTCATAAATCTAATAAAATACACACGAAATTATGTAAAATGTATCTGATTATAAAACTAAATCTGTTAAGTACAATAATAACAAATAGAAATGACTGTAATTACGTTTATAGTGAAAGTAAAGTCATATCCGCATATATCCGCGGTATGGGCCATATCCGCTGTTTAGTCATAACCGTAGCGAACGACAACTCTGGGTTTAAATAAACTGGTCCCCGTTCCATGTTGAAGTACACCAAAGGTCTCTGTACACCGGAGTCAATAGGTACCAGTTTAAAATAAGAAAACAAGAACGGGTGCTACTTAGACAAAATGGTGAAAAATACGCTGTCATACATCAGTGTTGCTAATTTAGGATATATTACAATGTCGTTGCCAACACTTGCAACTTTATCGTGCATAGTTTACTCAATTTTGTTCGACTTTCACGGCTCGACTAGAACTCACTGTCGGGTATGTATTCGGATAATGCGTATTTCGGATATTTCGTTGTTATATCTACATTATTGTGACACGCCTCATAAGACTAAGTACAAAAGATTTGCATCCATTCAGCGAAAATTTAATGTGGTAGAGTTTAAATACTTCTTGAAATATTTCACAAAGCAGGGACTGTTTGTAGTTTGATAAGCGATAACATTAACAGCATCAGAGGAACAGTGAATATCATACTCGTAGTTTGTATCTATCACTGTTTGTCATTATAACTACACTTAATTGATGTGAATAGTGCAGACTTACAACAACATGTCAAACCAAATGAAAAACTGCTCTTGATTCTTTAAAAACTGAATTTTAATTGTAGAATTCAGAATATGCAATCTGCTGCTATTTCACTTTCATCGGGGAAAATCTATTAAATTACACCTGTATTGTGCGCATGTATATACAATCCGTTTTCACAACAGAAATCTAGATTTTAGTTTTCAGTAAAATGTCATGTTTTATTATCAAATGCCATCGATTATATCTGTTCTAATTCTTGTCCAAAGTTTACATGGTGGTAAACATAAAAATCTTCACTATTCTTGTCTTGTTTGTTATCATCAGTTTATAGTGATTTACAATGTGCAGGTTTGTGGCATAAAATACTTGATGTCAAATTAAGCTCAAATTTGAAGCAGGTAGAAATATACATCTTGTTTTAGTATAAATATTGCTTAGATTATGGCTTAGTCTTCATCATTTGTTGATTCTGTAGTTTTATTACCAAATTTTCAGAGAATGTTAATTATCAGTATCACTCATAGTGATCAAGACATGGCATGTTATTAAAAATGTTTTGTTGTGATCTGTGTAGTATTCAGAATGGATAAATAGTAACCTTGCAATCCTTTTTATTCATCACTTGTATCACACGTTAACCTAGCCAAAAAACAGCCATATGCTTCATAGCAAAGATGATAGTACAAAATTTAATAGTAATAATACTACTTAAAGGTAATCTTGAATATATCTTTTATTATCTCAAAAATAAATGGTATATGTTGAATGAAGAGGTACAAATCTGACAGACAGTATTAAGTTGGGTGTCTTTTTTTCAAAATGTCGTAACTTTTTTATCTGTCTTGATACAAATGAATGGTATTAGCATTTCTGATCTTGTAAATGAATAACTTGTCTTTTGGTATGTTACTTTGTAGGTTTCAGCAGATTTTTAAAGATTCTCTGATATAATTTGTTTTTATGCTGCTGATTATGGTTGTTGAAATTTAAATGAGCTGACTCAGTTCAGCTGTAAGCTGAAGTTAAGTTGATGTTAGTCAGTCGATCATCAATGAGATTGTTAACTTTACAATTGACAATGCCTTTTGAAGCTCATTGATATTTGTCCTTAAGTTTCCCAACCTTTGCTATCAAACATAAGCTAGGTAGGTAGGTCGCAATATTTTCTATTTTTTTTTCAAACATATCTTTCTCACTTTGAAGGTATGATTTCTCTCCAAGTATCTTGATAATTTTGATATTGTTGTTAGAAACTTAAGGGTCAGTGTTAAAAAATAGGGTCAGTGGGATAACCAAAAATGCATCCTTTTTTCTAGCCTGTATTATCATAGAAAGTGGCATCATTATTTACTCCATTTGTTTACAATATTTTAGAATTATGATTTCAGATTTTTTATTTTCTGTTCAGTGATTTTTTGGCAATTTTTGGGAAAGGGTCTGGGTCCAGTCCAATTTGGGAAAGGTGTGTGGTGTGATACCAAAATTGGGAATTTTTTGGTCATGAATGAAAAAAGTGTCTTTATTTTCAGTTTGGAAGGGTCTGTTTACCAGACCAAAACAGAGAAGGAAAATATTCGATGTACAGTTTTTATTGTCCTTGTAGGTTGCGAATATATTGCCAAGTATTAGTGCTGCTATAGGACGTACCCCACAAAGATACATATGGAGAATATTTATATCTTTACATGCAGCTCCAAGATTCCTGTATGCAGCTTCTTATTATGGATGGCATCAACAAGTCCATGTTGGTAAGTGTTTCCTGGTACACAGCTCTTATACTCACATGGTACCATAAACTTATTTTGTTACTGCATTGTAGGTGTTAGTCTCCTGGTACCCAGCTCTTATGCTCTGTATTGTAGATGTTAGTCTCTTGGTACCCAGCTCTTATGCTCTGTATTGTAGATGTTAGTCTCCTGGTACCCAGCTCTTATGCTCTGTATTGTAGATGTTAGTCTCCTGGTACCCAGCTCTTATGCTCTGTATTGTAGATGTTAGTCTCCTGGTACCCAGCTCTTATGCTCTGTATTGTAGGTGTTAGTCTCCTGGTACCCAGCTCTTATGCTCTGTGTTGTAGATGTTAGTCTCATCTGTCTTGTACCTTAGCGCTTTGTTGTAAGAGAATGGAATCATGACATGTGATGTAGAATTTGTAAATATATAGATATCTACTATACCTGTAGTGCAATTTTCTTAGCCAAACAAATTCTTGTTCTATTTCTGTCAATTTAAGTTAGCAATGTTCTTTCTTATCACTTTATATGTAAAAAGATTTTATCGAAATAGATATTCATTGCCATCCCTTACAAAGAAACTATTTTGAACCATTTGTTTCAAAAGTATATCATCGGTTTCATCATTTAAATGTGATGTTATTTGATTGACCCCTTGTATTCTTATTTGGTATTTTAACTATTAGCTGGACCTTGTCAATGCTATATTAGGGACCATAGGGCTTCACATAAAGCTCTTGTCTTTAAAGTACTGGCTTACTGAACCTTGCTTGTTCTCTTGTCAATCTCTTAATTGACATTACTGTTTGTCTTTGTTGTAGGTGCAAAACAGACAACATACCTATTGCTTGTAAAGTTGGCTGTGTTTTTGCATGTTGTTGAAAATTTTATGCTGGTACTGCTCACATGTATTTCTTCCAATGAAAATACTGGTAAGTTATGTGTAAGTTAAATCTAAATGACCCTTCTTTTAATATATGCAATCAATTTTCTGCGGTTATCACCAAAACTTCTGATTTATCATGCTTCAAAATTTCAATTAATACTGATAAATACAGATATTGTTACAGTAATATCAGAAGTATGGCATTAACATTTTTTATGTACAGGGATTTTTTTCCACATTTTGGAAAAAATACCCATATCAACTAAACTTGGGAAAATTGTATTGTTTTGCTCAGAAATAGGAAAGTTTTGCACTGGTATGGATTTGTACGATGCTATATTTCATTGAGTTGCAAATGTACATCAAAGGAATAAAAATAACCAAGTAAAGGAACAATTTCTCGATTTTTAAAAGGTCACAAAATGTATTATTTATAGACACATTCAATTTGTTACTGCTACTAATCACACTATGATGATCCAGTGATATTCAAACATTTCAGTTAAAAATTCATCTTTAGGTTTATAAAGATTTCTTTTCAAAAATACGGAAAAAATGATAAATATTTTGGATTGGGGATTGGTCCTTTTACAGACGTTTATTATATGAAGTAAAATTACTAACAAAAAACTGATGGGAATGATATTTTATGTATATTATAATGCATGACATATGTTATAAGGCGCAATGACTACAATTTTGCATAGAGAGTGGAGAGTACTTTGATGGGGACTGTAAAAAGGCAAATGAAATTGGACAATAAACACTTTGAGATAATGAAGTATTTTTATTATTTATTGAAGGGCCCTGGTATGACAGTGTATCAAACAGGAATGTTATGTTTACATTACAGCTATACATGAGATGAGTTTTATCATGTTCATTGCCACATCGTGGATGTATATGTTACTTACACTTGTTTTATGTAAATGGGCAAAATATTATTCCACCGAAAGAAATCAGAAAGCTGTAAGTATTAAATCTTACAAGAATTTCTAATTACAAGAGTTTATTTAGAAACATTATCTGATCTGATATCATTAATGTCAGTATATGAAAATGTGTGCATGTCTGGGATATAGGTTTTTAAAATGGTACTGCACAATTCAGATTATATTTTTTTACTTGATCAGGTATCTAAATTATCCAGATAAACAGTGGTCATGATAATGGAATCTGAGATATTCTTAGAGTTGTGAAGACTGTGGCTGACTTGTTTTCTGAAATTTCAATACTGTGTTGTGATTTTGAACTTAAAGCAGGCTAAACAGTATAACATCACACATTGCCAAAATGAATTTCATGCAGTTTCATAAATATTTTGTATTGCAAAATTTCTGTTTTGTAAAGTGACTTGTATTGCAATATGTGATTGTTTTATCATACGAGTGAATGTACCTCTCTCTAGATAGTAGCTGTTTGTATGTTTCTTATTTTTGTATAAAATAAAAGTTGTTTAAGACACTGTTATTTGATATATGAATTTTATTACAGTCAAACCTGTGTTTGCAGCCACCTCCAAATAAAGACCGCCCTGTGAATAAAGGCCATTCTTTGAAAAACCATTATGGATTATTTAGGACAAACTGACCTTTGAATAAAGGTAATTGGTCAATAAAGGCTACATTTTGTCTTTCCCAAGATTGGCCTTTGTTCACAGGTTTGACTGTGTATGGTATGATTAATTGGTTGAACTACTTACCTGTACAAAGTATGTCCAGATATTTCTATATTATGTAGGATATATCTTCATACAAGTATAAGAAGATATTTGCTTTCTCCAATATCGGATTGTTTACAATGGCTACATATTTGTATTTCCGACACAACTGGTACTGTGAACCATATAGTGAGTATATAGATCATGTCCATCTCTTTATATTTACTTTAAACATGTTAAAGCTGCGGTCCCATTGTTATAAAACTTGAGAACAGTCTCTAAGCTCAAATCTCTACTCAATTCATTATGCATTTTGGTTGGAAGGTTATAGCTGGTTGATGTTAGAATTCAAATTTGGACCTATAATGCCAATGGAACAATGTTTGAATATTTTTATAAATGTATCATTTCTTTATCATTTCTTTATCATTATTAAATTAGGCACATATACATTGTATCAGTCTGTGCACCATATATTCCATGTAAGGAACTTGTTCTAAACTGTGAAAGAACATGTTATAAAACATGTAGGAAGTGCCACTTACAAAATAAAGTAGGACATTTTTTTTCCACTGGAGTTTAACATTACACCAACAGCTGGAGTAATTTGGCAACTTTTCCAACTTAAACATTAGAGGAAGACACCAGGCATATACCTTGGTAGAACCACCAACCTTCCATAAGCTAGCCTGACAGCTTTCTGACTTGTAAAATTTGTCTGGTCCGAAGTGAGATTTAAACTCGCAATGGTGAGGGGCTAGTGATTATTACTTGTCAGAATCTATGACTACTCAACCTCAGAGGTCTCCAATGTAGGGCACTCTCCATGTTTCTTGTGACTTTTGTATAGATGTCCTCATGTTAAAAATCTCTTAGGTACTAGAGAAGGTTCTTGTAAGTAAGTTAAAAAAACAACTCAACCTGTCATTTTACATTGACATTTTAATATCTTTCTTGTCATCTCAGTCAGTGTGTAATATTGATATTGTCAATGAGATAAAGTTGGATTTAATGCCAAGAATGCAAGTTAGATTCTTTCTCTGTATGAATTTTATATTGCCTTGATTTTAAACAGATTGTTTAGAATTTGCTTGTTTCTACTTTCAGTTTACAGTTGGTTTGCTTTATGCGAGTATTTTACTGTATTTACTAACATATTGTTCCATGGTACAGCAACCATAGATATGAGGGAATACTCAGCTGCTTTTGTTCTTAGAGATTTACTCGTAAAGCGCTAGAAATTATGCAGTCTGTGATATTGGACAGGTTTTTTAAACTGATTTGGGGCTGAATTTCAGCCTGATTCCCCAGTTTGAAAAGTGTGTTTTTCCCTTAAATTCATAAAAAAAATCCTGTTATGTTGAATTATTTTTCAGAAGACGTTTTTGATAAAAATATCATTAAATTGACCTGTAGGATGGCTCTTTTGTCTTAAACCATCAAAGTTATAACCTATTAGTAATTAAATGATGGGAGGAAATGTACGTTTTGTCATGATGTTGTTCCCCTATTTCCAATGAAGATGCTTTTTTTCTTTTTCCAAGGTCCATGCTACCATTTACTTAAAGGTGACAATGTTGTTGTACACAAGTTCAATGAATAAAAATACTTTTACTGTTGTGTTGTCATTTTCACAGATTTTATAGATTTTTTTCAATCATGTTATGTTTTAAAATGTTATTACATGTTTACTAAATACTGTTGAGTGCCTTCTATGTATTTAATATCAACCTTGTATATTTTTCCTAAAGTTTGACACTGGTGTAATTACTGCTCACTAAGGTTAAGCATACTGGACCAGGCCAGATTATTTTTTTTCTAAGTATTTTTATATACACAACTTGCTTTTCATTTCAATTTGATCACATGTTATTTAAAAAAAGAATCAATTAGGGATAATTGATTTGAGTAAGACTTACTTGTTACAATGAATGCGGTGTGTTGACTCTCAGATATGATTATGGTTATGAATGAAACTTTTTTTGCCATTACATGATGATTTTTTATGCAAGAAGAAGAACATCCTGAAATTAAAATTTGTTTTTAAAAAGAATTTATATTTTATATTATGTCTTGTTTGTGTGTGCAGTGATTTTTTTTACAAATTATAACATATTAGTTCAGGGACTCGCTGCTATAAGCACAGAAACAGGTCTGAATGTTAATATATACACCACTTCTGCAAATTTAGAGGAAGAATGATATCAATTGGCTTGTGATAGCTGTATCATCCAATCAGTTTTGAGTTTACAAAAGCTAGTCATATAGTGCGCATATAAAAATATTCGCATTGATATAGATGAGACTCTTTGCTCATAATTTTAGTGTCCCTAGAATGCACAAATTTCCAAACATTTTGCCAATGCAATATTTGTGCATCTTGGACACAAGACACTCATATTGAAGAATCACTGTGTGAGAGAATTTTGATACCTCTGTTTATTAATATGGTAAAGCTTTAAAAATTTTAACAGTGCATTTTTTTCTGAATGATTGTTTATAATCATTATAGAATTTTATGTAGAATGTTGTATATATGTACAGTCTTTGTACTAACCCACTAGTTCAAAGCCTGGGTCTAGTAAATTTCTCTTCAGGCTTGTGAACTATCTCAAAATTGTGTATTTGGGCTAGGAGTAAATTGTTAATTTTCTTCAGCCTACTAAAAGTTTAGGTAAGTGCTTTAAAAACATTTGTTCAAACTCTGTGTTGTAAGTAGATTTTATACATATTCACATTTGTCATATCCCTGTATACAGTGTATATTATATAGTTTTATATAGTAGTTTTATATAGTACATCATCTATAACTAGCTCTTGTGATATGCTTTCATTGCCATACATTAATATTTCCCATGTTCTCTAGGGATGTCTTTATTACACCTAGATTCATTTTTCTATTAGTCAGTGTTGAAAAAAATGTCAGAATTTAACCTATGTGCATCAACCTTATATTTTTCTAATTGTTTTTTAATTGTTGTTCAGTGAATCACTCAGAACATCTTACTTGTTGGTCAACTATTGTAGAGGCTTTTAATTGGTGATAAAATGTAACATGTGTTCATTAGGCATAGATAACTTTGTGAAATTCAAAGGCTGGCCGAATATAATGTAATACATGTAACTGTGTTGGACTAGAGAGTAATTAGTCTACAGTTACTTGACCAAAAATAGGGTAGGTCACAAAACGTTTGTTGTCATTTTTTTTCTAAATACAACTTCATACTTTGATTCTTCCCTCAATATTTTCCTATGTTAGATTTTGCTGTTAGGAACTTACGGGCTGTGCCATATATAGGGTCAGGTGGGTGACTATAAACACAATATTTTTCTTGCCATATTTAAAACATGACTTTTATAAACAATGTCTTCTGAGAATATAAGAGTACAAGTGTATTGTTGCTGAAAGTATTAGTTTTATGTTGATAATGATGATGCAATTTCTGTTTCTATTTGTGTGCTCTATTGCACTTATCTTTCAATGTGCACATTAAGACTGAAACCATGTTGTCATGGAAACAGTGCTTATCAGTTAAATGATCTTATGCAATATTTTATCAATTGGTAGTTTTAAATCATTTATGAAAAATTTGTGGCAGTACTTGAAGATTTTAATTTTTTTGTTTGCTTGTCTTGTCTATATACATATGCAATAAAAATCATTATGTTCTTTAATATATTTTTACTGTTATGATCAATGCAGCTATACTATTTGTTTTTTTTATATATATTGTATTGAACAGAGTACTGTAGTTGTTGTCGGCATAAAGCTGTTTGTTGCTGTGCGGAATTCATGTGTTAGATTATCTAAACAGATTTTATTGCAATCAGGAACACAAATGGTTGTCGCTTCATATATATGCCTTTTGTTATAGATATTATTCATTTATATATCTTCAACATTCTCTTTGATAATGTTTTGTTTTGATTAATTTTGTGCCATCATACCTATGACAGGGATGTATCTTCTCTCCATGATGTTACCTTTGATAGGAGTGTGTGTATGTTTAATTAGGGGGCCTCTGTGGTCACGTTATTATGATCTCTGACTTGCAATCAATAGCTCCTCAAGCTGTGAGTTCAAATCCCACCCATTACCAAATTTTACATGTTAGGAAGCTGTTAAGCTAGCTTATAGAAGGTTTGTTGGTTCTACCCTGGTGTACACCTGGGGTCTCCCTCCAACATTAAAACTGAATGACCAAATGACCCTTGCTGTTGTGGTAACTTCAAATTCCAGTGTAAAAAAATTGTTTAATAAAATCAGAACTTGGAGAGGGAACAAATAGGTAATACTTGTATCTGTGATTAAAATAGATGTCAAATTATTTCATCATAATGTAGTTTGCTGTTATTTTTCTTAGGAGTAAGAAATTGCTAGATCTTATTTCTCAAGATTGTCTGCCCTTGGATCATGTTCATGCGCAGATATTTTAAAATGGAACATTGTTATTATCCTGTCAATTCTCAATAGTTAGTGATGTAAGTCAAACAATCAGTTGAGACCAAAAAAATTGTATTTTTTGTTCATAGTTTTATTATTCATTTGTGTTGTTGATAGCATGAATTGCTCAACAATTTTTATGAAGTTTTTACATCATTATCTGCAATAAATGCCTTGTTAGAGATTGTTAAAAAATGTTATCATTGTGATGTTAGTATTGTTTAAATTTAATATTAATCACGAGATATATCTCACATTATGTGAATGCTGTTATTCAAGATCTACTAACCACTGTGTTTTATTCACAATAAAATAATAAAGATAATTCTCAATGTTGTTTTATTTCACTGTAGAAAAATCAGTGTTTCTCTGTTTGTAAATGTTACTGTGTTAACACTTACCTCAATAATGAGACCACCAGAAATTTGTCCATAATAATTAAGCGGTCTCATTATCAAGTTGAATTATAGGGGTTATTGAAAGCAGGTCCGAAATAAGTGGTTGTTATAACAAGGTGGCCATCATGTTGAGGTTGTCACCATTTGAGATTTACTGTTTTATTGAACCAGTAGTTGGTCACAGTAATAATTCTGGATAAAATACTTGCATTACAAATGCTGAGAGTAGAAGATGTATTGATAATGTCTATGTAATAACTGTAATAGCAGTGTTACAGCTTTATACTACTAACTCTTGATTCAATTATCTGACTGTAAGTAAATGGCCAGTTTTAACTCTGTGATAGTTCATTATGCTTTTGTAAGCATGATGCATGATTCAATTCACTGACAGTGGCTGTGTGTAAAAAGTATATCAATTTAATGACTGGTATTGTGAATGATGGACTGATTAATATACTCTCTGTAAGTAAAGGGCCTGTTTTCAATGCACTTACCTAGGCTCCGATTTTTGATGATGATAAACATTTGTGTAAGCACTATATATATATATATATATAGTTTTAGTTTTAGTTTTAGTTTATTATCCAGAAAACCATCAGGTCAATTGACCCATTAGATTACATAGCAAATTACAATGGCACAAAAACATACATACACACATACATTCATACATATATATATACATATATATACATGTGTAAACCAGCACAGTATGTGTCATATAGAAATCATCCATTGACCAAATTCTACATTAATGATGTTCCATAAAGTTTCATTCAGTTACTGGTGTTTGATACACCAGTATTTGAGACCACACTTAGCCTCATTCTTAATCGTACCATTTCTCTAAGTTGATCAAACTTGTCGTAATGACGATAGTTGTTGAAGTCAATATCAGCATCTCTACGTAACTTAGTAACCCGTCTCATATGTTCTTTGTATCTGTCAGCAACTCTCTGTAATATAACACGTTGACCGCATTTAGTTCTGTACATCTTAAAATGCAAAATAATTAAAATACAGTACAAGTGGATTTTATTGATACAAGCACATGCTTTATGTAATTGAACTGGGACTAAACTTACCAGTTATCTAATTTAACTGTTACAGGTTAATGAAGGTCACCATGAGAACATGGGTCACACGTAATGTACGGCCAATGTACATGGGAAATTATTCTAAACTCGTATTTACTGTAAACTTCATATCTAATGGTAACAAAGTAAAGTCAGGAAAAGAAATCATCTCAGGACTGTGCAATCTATTCCCTATTTGTCTAGAAAACTAAGATTCAATTGAATTTGTGCATTAATGAAATTTTCAAAGGATTCACAATTTACCACACATTTCAAGAACAACTTAATACACCAACGAAAGATGAATAATTCGTTGATACCGTTCAATATCCATATGTTACGGATATATTTATAGTACAGCGGAACCTTTCTAATCCGAACTTGTTCGGACTGACAAAAATGTTCGGATTAGAGGTTTTTCAGAATACAAAGGTTCTGGATTCCAAGTTTTTTAGCATTAAATACATAATAAATGGATACCATTATACACATGTGTATGGTCTCAGACTAAACTCAGAAGCGGAATATAAAAATATACTGATGTTTTTTCTGGTGGGTGGGGGGGTATTAATGTAACAGCTGTCACTGCTTATTCAACCGGGTTGATATTTCATCTTACGGTTTATTCCCTACGTATCAGTGAGTCCAGATATTTGAGTCTAGGCAAAAACAGAGTATACAATATTGTAACATACGTGTAGTCTACTTGTCCATCTTTGTTAACGTCTAATTTTTCCATGAGAATATCGAGTGATCTTTTACTTAGTGGTATATCAATGTTCTGAAAAATAGATCGTATATATTGTCATTGTATCGTTGAATCTCACGAAAAATTAATCGTTGCTTGTCTAGAGTAGTCACGCAAACCCCACACATTTATCAAAAATGTTTGCCAGCATCTGGGACCAATATACACATACGTACATTTTGTATTTAATCGATTATGGTGATGGCTGAATTTAAGGCGTAAAAATATTTGCATCTGATTACATGCTCAATGAAGATAGGGTAGGTAGGTAGGGCAACTTTTTAGTTTTATTTTATTATTTTGAAAGCCGTTGTTGAGATTATCTTTATCATAAATGGTAAAAAATGAGACAGTGGATGTACCGTTTGTCGAGCCTAATAAAATGTCGAACTTCTTAAAACCAGCTATCAGATAACACTGCGGGCACTCGACAGAGAATCGCTCCAACCCGAAATGTTGAGCTTCGAGCTGGATTTTCTCATCCGTGCGCGTAATTAGAGACTCTTGTCATTAAAAAAAATCTGGTAATAGCACGCATCATCGAACGTAATTTTGTCACATGCTAGTACAAATGTCAATAGTAAATGATTTGACTTGTAGGGGAGGAAATTTGAGTCTTACCATCAGTCCTTTGTTCAATTCCTCTCTAGATAATGTTTCACTATTGTCTTTATCCAGATTCTTCATTAAATCAATCAATCTGAGATTCCTAGTTTTGACGCATTCAAACAATATGGTTAGCGGATCATCCGTATCGAGCACTATAGGATTATCTCCCTTCCTTAAATCGTCGTGACGTAACTCAATCCCGTGGATTACTTGTAATGGACGTATACGCTGTACTTTTTGAAGAAGTGACACAAAGTCATTGTCAACTGATACATCCTGAAATATTATCCCAGAAGTATTATCAAAATGCCGGGGCTAAATAACACTGACCTGAATTTCTGAACGTACACCATGTGTTTTAAAACATAGGAAGAAAAAACTTTGAACATATTTGGTTGATTATCAGATAACTTTTAATACATGTATATTCTTTCCATGATTAACTTCGAATAATCGATATCTTTGTATAGGTCGATTGTAAGTATATGTATTGTAAAATGTAAGAATTAATTAACTTATTTTGGTTCTTCCAAGAATTGCATTTTATAAGGAAGACGTTTAGAAATTCGACACAATGTACTGAAACATGTGCATGTATACAGAGTTCTCGAATACTGCAGGAATAATTTCATGACATTTGGTCAGGCAAAGTTAGAATTTCTGTCTGACAAAATGAAAATTTGTCTGACCGATTATATTATAAATGAGAGATAAATGCTGTAAATCGTGCCCGACGCCGGACATTAGGTCCAATACTCGCTGAAAAGTTATTGGACCTGCTTGAAATTTGCTTGACATGTTCGACGGTCCAGCAGCTTTCGGGAAGTCTGACGTATATAAATAGGACATAACCATTCTCTAATGTGATTTACTAGTTCATTGTTCAGTATTGGTATATATATCGTTTTACAATTGTTTAATGGTTATATATTAATAAAACAGATGTCAGTTTACTCAGTGATTCCCATGTACACGTGTCTGTTTTTGATATATTAACCATTCGTCCTTGAATGCATTATAATGGATTGATGTTTTATCGTATCACATGTATATGACATTTGCTTGTGTCGTTAAAAGAGCCAGAACTTATTATATAAAATCCACAGTATCTATGGTAACATACGTAGAACGTACAGATAAATCCAGAGTTGTTAGTGACCTACATCTATCATCTGACACAGCACGCAGTATTGACATCGCTCCATCTGTTGTAATAGGATTTGATCCAATCTAAACAATAATCAAGCAAACAGGTTGTGTTTATCTATATACTGGTTCTTTTATTGGTGTATTTCACATTTTAGTTGTACGTGTGCACTGAAATGAGTCGGATTTATTTGCAATGTCAAAAGGATCACCTTTAAGCATTGCATCAGCTATATTGAGCGTAGCAAATATCTTAAATGTATTTAATACATTTGTATATGTTGCATCCTCAAGCCAATGTTAAATTCCTTATCAAAACAGTATTTGTCCAATAATTCACTGATCATACACATTTTTAGAATTTATTTGATCTATCCATGAACGCATTCTCAGGTATGTACAAATTTACGAACTTAATAAATCTTGTCGCGACCGTGGTCTAGCGGTTAGTGCGCTAGACTGGTAACCCGGCCATACGGATTCAAATCCTTGTCGCAGCAGTCATACCCTTCCACGAAAATTTGACAAAAATGTCGATTTTCCTTCATGTGTGGAGAACTTGCCGGCTTCTTTTGGAAGGTTAAAAACGGCGTTATACCCCGTGAAAAAATATCTTGTAAGATACCTTTAATGAACGCATCGTCCGATTCCTGACTAAACCACGCAAGATAAGTTTGAATGCATCATAGTTCACTCTGTTAGAGGAAAGGTCAAGATGAGTCAATGATCTATTCATGCGTAAAGTTTTCCCCATTTCATGACAACCTTCAAAACCAAACCCGTTCCAACTGAGGTTTAACGATTCTAATGTATTATTCGTCTATAAATAGGGAATAAAAACCATATAAAATACATTGCAAAAGATTCATCTTTCAATGTTCTTAATAATTTAAGTGTAGGAAGTCTGCCTTAATTGAACTAATCATTAATTTGTCACATTGTTGACTTTACATTAACAAATCAAACTTTGATAAAAATGTTCTTGAAAATCCTAAATGGAATAAATCATTTGCACCGTAGCACAATTTGACGATAGATAATTCGCTTTCAAACTTGGCAGTATCTACTGTAAATTGTATAAGAAATAAACCAACAATTATCGACATAGTTAAAAGTTACCTGCAAACCATAGCAGAATTCAATGGCACCCTGTTGTCGTAAGTGGTTCCAGCTGATATCAAATCCCTTCAGCGTCATGTTTTCACCTGCACGGAATAACTCAGTGAGCATTATTGAGTAGTTGTACTTGTATATTACATACACATGTATAATTGCTCTATATGGTCTATATGTTTACACCTTATATTAATTTTGTACCTTCATTTGCCCCTTCTCGCTTGTTATGAGAGTCTAGGGTGTTTGCTAACATTATTACAGTTCGAGTGAGTTAAGAGATAAACAGTAGTGTTAACGGTCACCGGACGGACCCTAATTTTTAGCACCGAACCTCAAGTTTCTACCGTCAAAATCCAAAGTACCATATAATATTTGGTAATGAGTCGTGACGTATTCTAAAAAAAAGTGTTTTGAAGAAAGGATAGAACACATATTTATATATTTTTGGACTAACTACCTCGATTGTTTTGGTCAAGTAATCTTTGACATGAATATTTTTCTAGCCTTACCTAACCGATATTAGCAACTTATTTTTACTGATTCCCGAACTTCGCATTACATGAAGACCTAATGTGCACTAGTGATCAAATAATCTGATGTAAAATTTTTGTCGCACTTCGCCCAGGATAATAGAATAAAATAAGTATTAAAGAACTGTTGTGAAGTTCTGGTTCGTTCACTATTATTCAGTTGACACAACGTTCGTGTGCCAGAAATAACGCGTAGCATATCTGTGACGCCATCACGTCACTTAAGTCACGTGACAACGTTGCTAGGTAGTAATTTACGCGCCAGTGTGCTGTGCTGTAATGGATACAAACAATAAGACAAAATCTAGAATGTCTAGGTTTCTAAGATTCTGTATGCGTGCTTGTTGTTGTAGGAATGACGCAGACGATACCTTGAAAGATCTAGGTGACGATAACGAGGAAGAAGACAATGAAATTTTCGTTTATCGAGTTTACCGTTCGTCAAGCGTGACAAATGTCCAAAATGCAGACGACATTATGAGAAATCATCCATGTGTGCCAAAAACTAGCAAAAGTGAGGTGTTTGATTTCAATGAGGGGAGAAATACAAGAAAGACACGCGGAAACAGAAGTAGGCAACCCAGAAATGTTCCAGAACAGGAGAATGGTGTTAAAGAAGATATTGGTGGTGATACTGGAGATGTTACATTTAATGATGATGAAACGTTGTATGTTCTAGACTCATTCTAGTCTGTATGATGTAAGGTAATTTCTTAACTTTGTAAAACATCTCAGTTTTATTTCACCCTTTATTGAAGCATAGATTTGGACTGATTTTTATCTGTGTCATATTTTAACGATGTTTCATTCACATTTGATAATACTTTTTGACTTTTCTACCAAGTTGATTTCTGTGTTTTAAAACTTGTTAGATGTTCTTATTATGTGGTTGTTTTTCACTTATTATAACGATAACTTAAAACGTACCCAAAGCCTTGCCAAACTGACCACCGGCGATATCACCAAACTCATTATGATTTATTGTAAGTTCCCGCAGTGATACATTATCCTGAAAGTATTCACCATCTTGTCTAGCAAATGAACATCAAATAGCGTTTAATAGTGTAAATATATAAGATAAATGAACGCGTTCTTAAAATATCAATACGTCAAAAGTTACATCAACAATCGCGATTATGATATGGGGTACATATATTATGTGTATTTATATACATGTCTGTCACAGCATACAACTTCAATTTTACTTAATTACATCCATATTGCACAGCTCTATGATAAAAAATAATCTAATTTATACCTCTATGATTGTCGCCAATATTTTCGATTCTTCGTCTTTAAAACCATTGCCTGAAAAACTGCTGCATTTAAATAACTGATAGAATCAGAAAAATCTAATTGTGCATTATGTGCCACGATGCCATTAGATGTTAGAATAAGAAATATAACATTGCGTATGGTCAAACATCACTCAGTCGATTTGACAAATTCAGTAGTGTAGTGATTGTAGGAATATAGGCCTCTCTCAACAGTCTTACTGTTGGTTTAACTCTTTAGCGACGTTGTTGAATGTCAGCTTACGGTAAAATGGGTCATGGGTTCAATCCTCGATTAAGACCATGGATTTTTCTCGCTCCTAATATACTATAATATTTTAACATAAGTTTTTATTCGAAGTTCAAGTAAATTTTCGATGAAATCAGCTTTGTTATCAGAACAAATATTTCCATACATGTATATTTACTCTTAATGATGATAATAGTACATATTGATAACTTCCTTGTTAGGTAAATATTACATAATACTTGATCAAATGTAAATATTAACTTACCAGAAATGTCCAATACTTCTACTGTCTGGTTATTGAGAAAAGCGTCTGTTATATATTTTGCTCCGACTGATTGCAGATTATTTCCCGACAAGTTCTGAAACAAAGTAAACTATGTTAATATCTCTTACTGGCGGAAAAGTTTCATTAAACTGAGTCATTTGTAAATCAATTAATTAAAAAAAAACATTTTGCACACGAATGCCAGACACACGGACAAACATGAACACTTTATCGAACAAATTGTTACAGCAGTATAGCTACCAGCTGAATTTACATGGACAATAATCCGTATTATTTTCGCATTCTCTGTGAATTTACGATCATCTTTTTTGTTGATACAATTGTATTGAAACAACAATAAGGCATGAACTTCAGATAAAGCCTACAATATTCCGTATGCTTGTATTTCCATCTAACATATCCAGGATATATTGAAGTCCAATTGTTGTGATTCCAATTGATGAAAGGTCCAGACATTTCACGTAAGTATTTTTCTGAAAAAAAAATGAGTACAGTTTTTGTCATGTTTTATGAGAAAAGATATATACACATGTATATATACGCGTTAAAATGTGTAGACAAGTTTCACTGAAAAATAAATTCATGGAAAGGCAACTGAATGATATTACAAGCATGTCAAATATCACCCTTGAATATCATATATGATGATACTAGACCAATAATATCCATATCTGGTGACCTTTTATATGCTCAGTTAAAATGTATGCACGTTGAGAAATTAACAATCAAAATAAGCTCCGCAACTAATTTCCATATTTCTCTATATCCTTATTTTACGTTATCCTTATTTCACTATATCTTTATTTCACTATATCCTCATTTCACTTTATCATAATTTCACTTTATCCTTATTTCACTACATCCTTATTTTACAATATCCTTATTTTACTATATCCTTATTTCACCTTATCCTTATTTCACTATATGCTTAATTCACTATATCCTTATTTTATTATATCCTTATTTTATATATCCTTATTTCCTATATCCTTATACTATCCTTATTTCACTATATTTCACTATATCCTTATTTTAATATCCTTATTTTACTATATCCTTATTTCACTATATGCTTAATTCACTATATCCTTATTTTATTATATCCTTATTTTACTATATCCTTATTTCACTATATCCTTATTTAACTTTATCCTTATTTCACTATATGCTTAATTCACTATATCCTTATTTTATTATATCCTTATTTTACTATATCCTTATTTCACTATATCCTTATTTCACTTTATCCTTATTTCACTATATGCTTAATTCACTATATCCTCATTTCACTATATCCATAACAATGAAATGGGGGCGTATTCAGGGCAAAAATAAACACTTCTCGGTTTTCGATCAATCACTACATCCGAGTTCGCTATAACCATGTTTTGCTGACAGTCCCTAAACGTATTTAGGCTACTTATAACTATAACATATAACAAAAAAAAAATGAAGAAGGGCGTATTCTGTTGAAAAATAATACTTTACTATATCCGGGTTCACGCTAACCATGTTATACTGTATAAGCTTCACGAACATAGGTAAAAGAATATGCTGTACTTACTACAAGAGACGTTGCTATAGCTTTCACTCCAAGATCACCAATAGCCTGATTCTGTAGGGGCACGTGAATACACGTCAAATGACGTATAAAGTATGTGGAGGGTGTCACTTTGTACTTCACACATGCTTTCAGATAAATTCGTTTGTTATTTTCTAAGACAGCTGTATCATCGTCATCCTCATCACTATCAAACAGTCTGTCATCATTTACATATGATTCTGAATTAGAAATTGCAAAACCTAAGGATGATTATATTGATGTTATATAGTCACGCATATTGTTGAATAGTATGGAATAGTATTTTCAATATCAGTCATTATATATTTGTCTTTTTAATATAATTTTGTCACACAAAACTGTTAAGCTATCGTACGTACACAAATGTGGCAACATTTTTAATCAAAACTAAAATTCAATATCAACTACATTTCATGATGTAAGATACCACTTTTTGTGTTTCTATGTACGTTTTAGTTTATCATGAATGGGTGTTGTACATGTTATCCTGCCTGAACCATTTATTACAATATATATAATAAAGAATCTTTACTAGAATTATTATGAGTCTTGCTGGCATAATGTCTATCAGTTAATCAGTACGAGAATTATACGTCCATTTTATCACTTTTTTCACTTGAGTTTAACGTCGCACCAACAGCCAGGGTCATTTGGCGACTTTCCAGCTTTAACGGCGGAGGAAGACCCCAGGCATGCACCCGGGTAGAACTACCGACCTTCTGTAAGTAAGCTGGACAGCTTTTCACGGGTAAAATTTGTTATATGAACTCACAGCTGTAAGGGGTTTGTGATTACTAGTCAGAGACCATAACTACTCGACCATAGAGTCCGGAGACCCATGTCTGACTTTATCGTAGCATAAGAATATAAAACGTAAAGAAACAAATAGACAAAAATTTTCAGATAGTATGATTTTTAAATATTCACTTTTATACACCATACAAAAATTCCATATAATGGAAGTAATTATATGATGCATTTTCATTACACGGACCGCGGAAAATTTAAATATCAGTCACCTTTCGTATTTTTATGATTTCTTTTTAATAAGGCATTTTAATCGACGGAGGAATTTTTTTTTCATCAAGTTAACTTAATTTGGAGACAAAACTAGATATGTACTTACCAGACATAATTTCTAACCGTCCATCGTTTTAGTCTGCACACTGTGGCCAATCTTTTCACCTTAAATAGACGCCCTCGCAATTAGTTAGTATTTTAAGTGGAATTTTATAGCACTTTGTGGATTCCACTCACGTTTCATTTTCCATTTTACCAAACATAAATCATTTCCTGTAGGACCATTTACTGACAAGAATAACCATTAACTATGTTGATTGTTTTGTAAAAAGTAAACATTGTTTATGTAAATCAATGAGGATATTATAAACTATGTTGATTTCATTTAAATCAATGACACTCATACTATCACAGCGGTTTTGCGGTACAATGAAACTTCACCGAGGTGGCTGTATCAATAATATACAATTCACGTTTTTAGATAATTTCTCTGTTGTAATGTTTTATCAAGCATCAGTCGTGTCATAACCTTTGTCTGCAGTTTCAAATGGAATCAATTACGTTATTTATTATTTCTCCGAGATTTAAATGCATATTTATGAAAAGTTACAGAACGCATTGATTCGTGCAATTCACAAACTTCCGATGTTCGAGTGCGTGCAATGTTCCTGATTTATCACTTTTTCCTATCGATATTAATGCACTCAACTTAACTTAGTGCTTTATATTAAAACGATATTTTACAGAATGCTGCTCACTATTGCTCAAGCATAGATCAAGTGCATTTTGTTTTATATTTTAAACGATAAATTTCTCGTGCGCTGATTGTCTGATTACGGGGGGATAGTGCACCGGATGCTGAATGATGAATCAGTCACTCAGTCAAAACTTGCATAAATTCATTTTTAAGTCTAGCTCTTGTCAATCCGATTTTAAGGTTGTTAAGACATTGTTTTATTACGATCGACCTACAAAATGTCTAGAAAGAGATATTAGAATTCAACATATTTAAAGAAGATTAAATAACAGTTTTTTCAAGCACTTGAAATGTATCTTATTGATTGATAGATAAGAATCTATGGTTTTCCAGCATTACTTTATGGAATCATATGGTATTGATCACCGACCCAATAAAGTTCAGTGGATCTGAATGAAACTTAAAATCACGTGATCAGGGAACAAGCTTATAAATTTCACTTTTTTCGCTCTCTTTAGTAAATTATTTCCGCTGTCCAAACCTCTTAGTATACAATGCACATTATCAGACATAATGCCTTCGATACATTCGGACGAGTTTCATTCAATTTAGATAAATTTATATACAATTAAATTCATGTACAAATGTATGTACAATTATCTATCAGCTTATATTTAGTTCTAATTTACCCTGTGTATTTGTATCATGGCAAATTTATATGAAAGAGAAAAATGTCGTTTAACCAACAAATGCACTTTACGTATTGTATTATACACACCTTAGGTCATCCTCAAAATATGTTGTTTTGGGGGGTTTACAGTACCGTCCAAAGTACATGTATTTCAAAATCGCTAAAATGTTTTTGGATCGTTTTTATGAATTTTTCTCGCATTACTGCAAACCAACAGTTTTTAAGGATGATAATATATATACAATACAATTGCATATGTATCAACCAGTGCATGTATATGTGTATGAAATGACACCATGTTTAATTGTTTCTATATACATAAACAAAATGGACCTAGTAACTCGTACATGTGATCACTCGTACCTACGATGAAATTTGCTTAAAATTTTGATGATTCAAATTTAGGTTCTACGTGACCTCTAGCTGAAGAAATCAAATAAAAAGTCTATAAAATTTTGACGAAAGCAGTTGAGCGAAGTAATAAATTCATCACGTCGTTCAAAATTTATTTCGTGCCTGAAGCTGCGTTGTTGGTACATGTACATGTGTTAACATGGATGGTCAGTCCATATCATTAATACATCAATTACTGGACGTAAACAACTCTGAAACATGACCGGAAATGTATTAGGACTCAAAACAAAAAGTGGGTGAATACAATTGCGATTTAATGTAAAATAATATGTTTATGTGATAAATTGTGGATAAATCTGTGTTTAACTCAAAATTAAGAATACAGTAGATCATGGTGACTGTGAATTCAAGGTTATCCGAATAATTACTTCATTACCTGTGTTCATGTTTCGCTATATCAAATACAACGAAATAAAAAAATAGAGTGAATACATGTATTAATACTTCACTTACCTTTCAATGAAAAATTGACAAAAATGTCGACTTTCCTCTGTATATGGAGAAGTTGCCGGCTCCTTGTGAAAGGGTAAGTTAGTACTGGTTACAATATTGTCCAGGAAAACTGGTTAGGCGAACCATATATACCAGATGTAACGGATTAAGGGTTGAAAAACGAAGTTAAACTCTGTAAAAAAATACTTCACTATATCCGAGTTCACCATAACCATGTTTTACTGTAGTATTTGTTTTTAGCATATTATTATTAATTTACAGTTAAATCTGATATTTAATAATTCTCTACATAATCAAATTATATGAAAGAAAGTCAATAAATACATGCATTATGTTGTGGTATCGTCTGCTTTCCTGCATTTCAAAACTTTTGCATGAACACCAATGTAAATGTTTTCAAACTTTCTGTTTCCGCGTGGAATTTTTTTTATTCGACCTTAGTTAAGCCATTTTCTGTATGTAAGTGTTTGTACTGTGAATTTCAGAAAATCTCTTCTCGATCTTTGTTACATTATGTGGCTTTATCTTTGTGATGACATCTCTATTATATGGTTACAGTTCACGTGGTAAGTGAATAATACTTTGTAATTAATTGTAATAGGTAATTATAATTATCTTTAATGATAATTTATAAGTAGTATTGTGTGCATTTACGAATTGTGTATGCATGTAATAATACGTATAAACACTAGTTTAGTACAATTATTTTGTATATATATTAAAACCTCAATAATGAGACCGCCTCCAGGACCCGAAAACAAGGGTCATAATAATGAAGTGGTCTCATTATCAAGTTGAATTATAGGGGAGTTAGTTAAAGCCAGTTCGAAAATAAGTGGTCGTTATAACAAGCTGGTCATAATATTGAGGTGGTCGTTATTTGAGGTTTTACAGTACATTACATAATTCAGCAATAATCTACATGCATGATGCCCTACCGATTTAATTAAAATTCTGATTATCAGCTTGTAACCTGTTATTTGAGGAGATTTGTGATTTTCCATGTTGAAACTTACACTAATCGAGCAAATATGATTAAACGCTATAAGATTAAAATGTACTTCGTTCAATTCTTTTTTAGAATTTCCGGAAACGATTATAAAACCACCTTTGGGAAAGTTTGACCTAAATGATAATACCAAATGTAAGTTATCTACATAGTTTTATGTGATCTGCTGTTTATGTCATATCCTACATAATTGTGCCTGTATAGTAAATGGTGCAAAGTTAGTAAGCTTGAGCCTTCACAGCACAGGGGGCTAGCACATTGAAGGGATGGTGTATAATGGTGTATTAGGCCTAAAATGGCCACACGGACGCGTCCGACTAAACGATATTGACGATTTTTCGGAGGAAAAGGATTAAATATCTGCTTCATTGTTTTGAATTTGACAAAGTGCTTATTGCTTATGTGTAGTATAATGTATTAGTATTCTGTAGACTCCAGTTATTAGACATTTGAGCGATTTCTGCAAAAGTTACGTAGTGTTAAACAAACTTGGTGCAGAAACTGTCATTTCGGAAGTTGTAACCCTCGTATATGTATGATATACATGTTCGTGTTTTTGGTCCGTGTGGCCATTTTAGGCCTAATACACCATTATACATCATCCTTTCGAAGTGTTAGCCCCCTGTGCCTCATAGAATGAACTTTTTTAAAGTCGATTATAATGAACAGTGATAGTTATTAATCGAGTATTGGGTCATTACTTTATGTTACAGAATATAGATCTAAACCTCTGAATCGTCGAGATATAGCTGGTTGGTCACATTATCTACAATTAAAACAGAATCATATTTATAAATTATCAGGGCGAGCAGGAACGTGTAACGAGACTTTTAAACCAACGTTAAATGAAAATTTAGAAGTTATAAAGAATTATCCAAAGGGTATTGCAGAAACATACTTATGGAAGATCGGTGGTAACAAGACGTTGCCAGACAAGATGACATCATTTCCGGTGTTCGTTACAGCCATGGACTATGCCTATTATCCCTTCTGTCAAGGGATGTTGTATATGCTGCATAAAGTGTTCAAGTCAAAGAATTATAACGATCAAGGAATGCTTATAATATATGACTTGGGTCTTACAAAAAGACAACTTAAAATGGTAAGTTGTTTACGGTCTCTACAAGTTTGCTTACGTTCGTATCACCTCTGACAATTTTTAAAACGATATTCACCATCTCTCTGTATCTCCTCACATGTGTCTACTCACTTCGCATGCAAATGAATATTGCTTCTAAGTACACAGAGAATTACAATTTAAGACAAACATTCTAAAATCACCAAGTAACGGATATATTTCCAGGAAATACTGTTGAAATTATTCAGAATCCTAAACGCTTGCCTTATATGGCTTTTGTTTGAAAATTGTCGCAAATATCATGCTGCTTGGTTTATCTTTTAATTATTGAATGAAACGAGTTTCTAGTGCTTTAGTTGTTTGTTTAACGTTGGTAATTATAAGGAAATCCGTCATGCTGACTCAGTTTGAATATAAAAATAAGACAACCATGCAAACAGACTTTGTAACTAGTTGTTTACGGAGGACAGTTGTTATCTGATTTCTGTATCCGTTCATTCCCGTATGAACTGGTTCTAGTAATATCTTGCTGACTGACAGTCTTCCGTTTTGATCCCGGAGATAATGCTCCGACAAGTGCTAACGAATTAAGATGAACCTTTTCTTTGAACAACTATGATTATTTTAACATATTTTCCAGTTACGAAAACACTGTCAATGTGAACTTAGACCATTTCCTTTCGACGAATTTCCACCTCACGTACGCAATCTGAAAACCTATGCTTTCAAGCCTATTATCATTTTGGTAAGTCGCATTGCATACATTCTGCTCTCTATAAGACATTTTATTCTGGACATTTTTCCTTATTTCTTTCATCCTCGGACAAAAATAATACTTAGTATTGACACTCGGTGAGACCGAATGAAAAACGAACCAGGGGCATCCTTGGTCGAGTGGTTATGGTCCTGATTTGTAATCACTTGCCTCTCACCGCTGTGAGTTCGAATCCCACCTATGACCAATTTTCCAGCTTGCTTACAGAAGTTCGGTGGTTCAACTAAGGTATAAGCCTTGGGTCTTCCCCCACTGTTTAAGCTGGAGAATCGCTAAATGACCCTGGCAGATGGTGCAACGTTAAACTCCAATGAACAATGAAGAACGAACCCCCGCCGCTACGGTGACACGTTACAAACTCACCCATATAATTGAAGACTTACAACCTCAAATGTATTGGGATGTTTTGAATATCATTTTCCTATCAGTCTTTTTCTAATCTATATTAATTGTTTTCCATTGAATTACATGGACGACATATGAATTTCAATGACTACATTGATAAATACATGTAAATTAAATGTACGGAATAAATAACAATAATTCACTTTGATTGATAGTAATATACTGTAAATAGATCGTAGAATAAAGTTCTCATATATATGAAAATACAGTCACAATGTCAATTTATCATTTCAGAAAACTTTGATGGAGTTTGGTTTCGTTTGGTGGCTTGATATATCGGTTCACCTTCTAACCGCGCATTTGGATGCGGCGATGAATTATGCAATATCAAACAGTTTTTTAGTGTTTGTCTCTAGGAGTCCAGTCAATAAAATTTCCGTTGCCAAACAGACAGCAGTACAAACATTTCGTTATCTGGGTGAAGATACGTGTAAATATAGGCATTATGGTGAAGTAGATGCCAGTACGGTGTTGTTTCACTACGACAATAACACTCATTCCGTTGTAAAAGCATGGGCTACATGTGCGTTAAATAAACGTTGTATTGCACCAGTAGGCAAGGAGAAACTACATTGTGATTTCTCGGATGACAGTGATGGCAGATGCCATCGTTTTGACCAATCCGTTCTCGGTATTTTGTTCCGTCGTTTACATCATGAGCAAAATTTATACCCAACCAATCAAAATCTTAGCCACATCTATTTCGTGGGTCGAAGAGAATTTTTCCACTATTTTGAAAGATGTCGCAATACTTACACTTGTTATTGAATTGGTTTTCATTCAAGATGAATTCATACTGATTTTTTCAACTGCAATTTGTTATATATAGAACGTGAAAACCACAAACCACACCAGGTTGTCTTGTTGAAAAAATAACCTTTTGTCTTTTTCTGAAATAAAGCACTTTGTGTCCATATTCCCGTGTGTATACAACTTTCATACCACAGCCATAGTCCGGTCGTTCATTTTCAATTCTACTAATCACAATAATACTTGTCCACTAAAAATCTAAATACCATCGCACTCAAGAGAGAACATACACAAGATTGTACTCCCTCGTTTTCTGAGAAATTACCACACTTATACATTAGGCAAATGATCAATGGTCATGAGCACTATATATCTTTCATGTTGACATGTACTTAATTGTGTGTTATTCATACGCGCGATCAATGGAGTTAATGGATGAAATCATTTTATAAATCACAGCTTAAGTAAGATGTATGACTGAATCCTGGTACTATAGCCTTGCTGACACTGTATTGTGGATGTCACGCCCACTAAAAATGTTTTCTGTGTTCCAAATATTAAATAGAATATTTTATATAATGGTGTGTTCCATTTTTATAGACATAATCGCATGAACAAGACTGTCTGGCATTCCGACAGCTTACACATTGCCATGTCAAATGATAACAAAACATGAACGTTGAGGGTGCAGATGTTTTAATCCAATTATAATGTCTGTAGAAATGAGATTCAACTGCACATACTTATCTCAATAATTAGATACGTCATTCTTTTCTAATGTCCGATAAAATTAACTACTAAATATATATACTTCCTTACTATATCTAGCATGTAACATTTATCATTCACATATTTCACAATTATTTCTCCTGTAACGCCATTTGCAATTCAAAGACATTCAGTTACAAGTCCTTAACATATCAAATGTTAACAAATCAAATAAAACATTAAATTATTTAAATACTGTAGGTGTTTGAGATGAACCATTTCCTCAACATTTTAGAATAACCCTTCACAACTTCCACTATCAACATATATCATGCTCTGTTCATATATTATACAATATCAGCCAACAGTGAACCATCGAGATTTCATGGACGTACGTAGATCAAGTGGAAGAAATAGATACATGTAAGACTGGTTTGATTCATTTCACAAAATTTATTCACAAACATTTAACACATTCCTATGTTCTTAAAAACCCACAACCCACAATGAGACATTATTCATAACCTTATATTGGTTGTAGCTACCAGACACAGGTTTCAAGTAAGGTCGGTGTGGTATATCGGCAATCCGGCCGGTATATTGCTGTACAAATTTCAAGCAGAATCATGTAAAATGCATATATTAATATCAAGCAGTGTCTGTCAATAGATTTTCTTACATGAGTAATTATAGCACAAATATATGAGGCATAGTTGTGATCTCACAAGAATGCTGAAATTCAAAAATAAACCAGTGCCACGCATCATGTACACGTACAATTACGTAATAAGATACATAGAATGAAAATTTGGAGCTCAAAAACGTGACTGATATGCGCGTGTCCTTTACCTTTTAATAGATATTAACAACGCAATGTTAAATAATTGGGTTCATTCATGTATAACAGCTAAAGTTAGTATTTGTTTCATAATGCAGTTTTTTCGGATGAAGTGGTGTGTCACCTGGTAACCGGAAATGACCGGACGTGGCAAGTTTTATCACATACCATTACTTCCGTTTGAGATCACACACGTCAACAAACATCAAACATTATTACTTTAGCGACATTTTTCGGTTCATTCATCTCATGCTTCTGCTTAATTCTCCGTCGTCACTCACATTTATTTCTTTCTATGTATGATCCGTATCACGTGGCTATATACGGCACTCGTTGTGATCTAGTGGATTTAATTTCATAAGATTCATGATTGACATGTCCGGTGGATTTAGTGGGATTTAGTTGTTAGAGGAATATATTTCATATCTGCTTCGTTGCCTCAAAGAAACATATTCTGCAAAGATGACTATGTCCAGTGGAAGTTCTGGCCCAGGATCGAAGAATCCAGTGAAAATTTTCGCTAACATTTTCATTTCCTTCATTGGGGCTGGAGTTCTTGGTTTACCCTTTGCATTCAAGGAGGTAAGGAGGTTATTTACTTACAAAAAAAGATGCAAATTTTATTTCAATCATTTTGTATTGTAGCTATGTATATGCTATTGGCCATGGAAAATTACTTAGATGGAATTATCAAGGGTATGTAGGTGAAACCACATCCATTTCAGATCTCAAAATACTTATTCCATGTAAAAAAATACCAGATACAAAGTCAAACAGGGAAAGTGGATATTTAATACATGTATCATACATGTATTAAATGTTCACTTTCCCTGTTTGACTCACCACAGCTTTAGCAGTCCGGGCGCCTGGTCTAGCTATCAAATCTAAACAAACCCTGAAACTATGCCCAATTGACATTTCTTTTCTAAAATTCTTTATATGATGTTGTAACAAGTTTTCATGGTATTAACAAAACATTGCTGTATTTTATGCAAAGTGTTTGTTATTTCAGGATATATTGCAAATGATCATCTTCGGAATTCATTATTATAAAAATATCATCTGTATATTAAAGCAAAAATTCCCTCTGATACACTCATTTGAGTGTTTTTAGTTAACTAGGTCATGGTGTAGACGTAAAAAGTTTGGACTTATGTTTTCGTGGGTCACCTCAGACTACCCCAAATTTACTGCTATCACTCAATGATTTTTTGGTTTTAGTATATGCCTATCTTGAAATGTTTGAAACAGTCCCCTAGGCAATGAACCAGTCGATAGCTCCACCTATCTACTGAATATTCAGTACACAATTAAAATCGTTGCCTAAGAATAAGAATTCATTGAACAATTTAAAGAGTCCAAACTATGCTGTCACAAAAATTACAAAGTTAGTTTATAATAACCTGTTTATGCATATTGCTGGCAAAAATCAGCAAGCTATCAAAATTATCAGACGATCTGTTGACAAATTTTCTGGACAAATGTGCATTCGCAAACAGGAAGGAGGAATACATAAAATACCATGAAAACTCATTATACCACAAGAAACTTTTACTCGACCATGGAACCTATTGAAATTTAGTGACTCTGATAAAATGGGCTCTTGTTTTGGTCTACTGAGGACACTTTGAGTTTTTCATTCAATAGGCATGATCAAGAAATATTTTTATATTGATATATTAACGGTCTTGATGTTTATTTTACTACACTAAAGTTGTATTATGCATCAAACTTTATATAGTCACAGAGCATTCATTTTAAGAGTAAAAAATGTTGTTTTAAGGGTCAAATGAAATCCCTGTAGTTATTATGGCTTTAATGTTGTGTTAATGCCAATTATTGTTCTGTCAAACTGTTGATGAGGGCATACAGCTGCTTCATTAATTCATGAATTTTGGTTAGAGAAAGCACTAGCTGTAACAGTGTACATGTATGTGTCACTGCTCTGTAAGTAAAACATGGGCTATTTTTAAATTAATTTTCTTGCTCTAGTGGCCACAAGTACAATGCATGCATGTATTGGTATTGTGCTTCTGTCTGTAATGAAATAATCATAACAATGTTTGTCCTTTGTATATTTCCAGGCTGGTCTCTTAGAGGGAGCAATTGTCATGACTCTTGTTGGTACTGTAAGGTATGTGGTAAGCAAATAATGTTGAGTTTAAAGGTTACTAGTATACTACTAGTCATATGCCTGAAGTTGCATCCTTTGTTGCCAATATTTTACTAAACTTGCGCCTAACCTTGTTGAAAAAAAATTACAGATACTATGTCTTGCTTAGTTTGATGTCTAGATTATCCCGTATACTTGTGACTATTTCGGTTTTAATTTATTGCTCAGAAGTTTGCTTTTTTCTGTGTTTGTAGATATAGTTATGTCTTAGTATATGTCTCTGTGATAGTTTCCAGAAAATGTATGCTTGTAATTTTTAATCTACAGTTATCTTTATTCTAACTTGTTGTCTAATTTTATGTTGTACAATTCTTTAACTAAATACCATGGTTAAATGTGAGTGTATTTATAATTCAGTTTCATACAGGCTGTACATCTTTAACAATGGTTACACATTTCCACTTATATCTTTAGCAGACTTGTAATTGTTTTCATTCCTAATTCATTGATTTCATATTAGATCACTTATTTATTTTTTTGCTCATATTTTATTCCTCAAAAATGTTGCCAGATCAGATTATTTTGTGACAATTTTGCACAGTTGATGTATCTCTGTTTTAGGAAATCTTATATCAGTATAAATTACAATCAATGATGTAGTAATGATATGAGACTATTATCTTCTACAATATTATCATTAGTTACATGTAAGTTTCCTTATTTGTTAAAACGTTATTTTTTTAATTATTTCATCATCTTTACTTTCCCAATCTATCTGTCTCACACTGAGCTTAGAAAATTTGTTGAAATGATAATTTTGCTTTCAGTGTAAAAGCTATGCTGTTATTGATACAATGCAAATACAGAATTCTTGAAAAATACCGTCCTCCTTTGAAAAGATCTGATGAGATGACTGGTGAGACTTCACTAAATTTTGATAACATTGAGTCAGAGGCACTCATGAATGGTGAAAATAAAACAACTCTAGACATGGAAATTCAACCAAAGGTTTGTGGTCTCAAATTATTTAACAGAATATATTTATTTTATTGTTGAATTGAATGCATTTTGGTACATACTGGATCATAAACGGTGATCACCAAATAGTTTAGATAGAGTTTGATGCAATGAATAAATAATTTTTAAACTAAGCAGATGGAGCAGGTATGCAAATATATTCTTCGTTCATTTTTATATTCCTGGTGGTAATATTTCATGAAAAAGCTATGGTCACTTACAAACATTACACAGTTGCAAACATTATATACGAATACATTCTGCCCATTATTTATGATATTCGTAGAAGTGTTAATTTATTCCTAGTATTGTTTACTAATTATCCACCAAGTTCTAGGTGCAGAGAATATTGCATGGACAGTCCTATAAAAGAAGGCTTTTTGTTTGCTATTTGCTAACCATATATTTTTTTCTTTGAAAATGATAATTTTTCAATTTGATTCAAAAACTATTTTTCATGATCTAATTTTTGCAAATTGCCACAGGATTTATTTTATGTTACCGGTATTAGTTATTAAAGTTTCACAATTTTGTTTTTCAGCAATATATTTGACTTGCCAATATAGCAAAATTAAGCAAAAAAAAATCTATAGTGTATGGTATATATACTGTAAACACTGTATGCAGGCTCTTTGTGATGCTGTGTGAGACTGAGAGTCTTTGTCTTGTTCTCCGTGCATTTAACCATTTTTTTTTCTATTTATTAGTGGCGCTATCATTTTAGACATTTATGATGTATCTAATTTAAAATTGCAGAGAGACATATTTTGTCCATGGAGATGCCAGTATCCAGTAATATTTAGTATTTTTGTATCCCATAAAGTTTGGTAGTTTAGGTGCTTGGTTATTTCGTAAGAGCTGCAACTTATTGTCTTATATATGTCTGGTCCAAACAAAAACTTTGTCATGGTTTCTCTTTCGTGTATCTTTACAAATGATCTGCTGTTTTTTTGTTAATAACTCAACATGGTAAACACCCATTACCTAATTCTCACCTTGTTAAATACCCATTGTCTAATTCTCTACTATCTTGTCTCCAAACACCTTCTGTATTATTTTTATTTCAATTATGTATTAATTAATCTAAGGTAAAGGTGAAGCTATGAATAATTTAATTAAACTGCTAGTCTCAGTATTATTCTTGGAGTACGATATGTGGACTGAATTATGTTTGAAGTATTCATTGTTTTTTGATTTGTGTAAATGATTGACTGTAATATTTTGTATTGTTTTAAGTAGTTTTCAAATTTTCTGTTGTCATAGAAATCTTGATATGAAATTGTCCAGAAATCAGTGGTTTTGTACTTACTTTATTGTTTCTGAAAAAAGATGCTAATCCTGACCTGTGTATTGTTGATGAAGTTTCATTTATTGTCTATTTCCCATCAACTCTGTCACCACTGTATGTGTTTGCCAAATAAACTGCTGAGTTTCTAAACCTGAATATCGTGATCATAGTTTCATCCTGAAACAATCAGTTCTATAGTCATGGTCTCCATGGTTGAGTGGTTATGGTCTCTGACTAGTTATCACTAGTCTCTCACTGCTGTCAGTCTGAATCCCACCCTGGACCTGACAAAATTCACATGTGTAGAAACTGTCTAGCTAGCTCATATTAGGTTGTTGGTTCTACCCAGGTAGGCATAGTGGTCCTTCCTCTGATCCAAAGGTCCTGAGTTCGTATCCCGGCTTTGACGGATTTCGTTCATGAACTTCACAATCCCATTTGTTTTACACAGTTATGGTGTAGTGTCCAGGAAGCATGATTAGTATAAGCAAAATTGCTTGTTTTGCAATTGAGCTAAAAAAAATTAGCATGAATTAAACTCAGCTTAACATGCCTGGGTCACCCTCCACTGTTACAGTTGGAAAAACAACCAAATTATACTGGCTGTTGGTGAGACGTTAAACCCAGTCAAAAATTAATCCTGGACCTGGTTTCACTGATTGTGGTGCAGTTTGCATTCAATCAGTGCATCCTTTTTTCTTGTTGTCAAACAAAGTTTACAGCATTTGTACCAGTAATGTAGTACCATTGCAATGATGTTAGCAAACTATTTAAATATTGCTCTTCAAGTATAGTAGTATCTACTTGTCAGAGAAACATCATAACAACGCTGAATAAAATCTGAAAACTACACTTAAATTCACAAACAAATTTATGCCAGCCTATCAATGAATTTATAGTGTATTCAAGTTACATGTCAACTTTTGATAACCTTAAGCAAAATTTAGTTCAGGCTATACCAGGTGTCTGAGAATTGTCCTATTGATGACTATCATTTGTTTGTGATGTCATGTTGTGTTAGTTGCAGCTCTTCTGTATGTTAACTGAGTCAGCAAATTACTGCATCTAGTCCCATGCATAGGGAGGAAGCTTGTACGATGTTTGGATGATGTAGTTAAATGAATGGGAGCCTGCGATGGCCACACTGACCAAAAATTAATTATCTAATATGCATTGTATATATACATAATATGTTTGATCAATGTGGCCATTTCAGGCATAATTTCACCATTATACAACAATGCACTAGTCCACTATGGTCCAATGTTGTTTAGGAGACATCATATTGTTGAACAATCATGTTATGGAGGGATTTCATTACCTTTGTGATGATATGTCTGGGGCAATTATTGCTGACATTTTATTTTGCATTTAAGGTCTAGTTGTTGCTATTTGCTCATCAGTTTGTGGGATAATCTTAAAACACATTATCTTTTCATTGTTTATACTAAATTGGGTCACAGTTCATGATGTAATTTCTGCAGGTAAAAGTTACCATTATTGATTGTACAGCACAATTATTATAGTTTCTTATACCTGCAGAAATGATTCGTGAACTCACATATGCTTTGTGTTTGCTCGTTATTTTTGTCAATCAGTCTTTTTACACTTGAATTCCAATCTAAGTACTGAATCACAAAATAATTTCTACATGTTCACTATAAGGTGTTTTATCGTTTCAAGATGTTTGAAATTTTGGACATCCGAACCACCTGATTGACATTAAATATTGGGTGTACACTTATTTACTGTACTAGTATATATACATGATGGAATGGAAATAAAGATGCTATATCTTACTGTTACATTCGGACCTTATATTTCTAATACTGTGACATGTGGAGCAAAGGGGGTAACAATGATAACTACAATTAAATTACATGTATATTACATATATATAAAAATGGATGTTTTTATCAAAAACAAATGAATAGTTGCCAGCATTCAGTGCAGTCTAATTTCTCATTGTTTTGTATTAATCTGTGCATGTACCAGATGCCAAACAGTTTCAGTTGATATTGACCCCTTATAGGATTTGGATGTGAGATTTATGAATTGTTTCTGAAAAAATGATTAATTTGGCCAAAAAAAATTGTCGTGTGTCCAGTTACCAAACTGACCCATTTCTTTTTGCCAACGAAGTTTCTAACAGTGAAATAAAAAAAAAAACATGCAATCAATTGTGGTATTAAGAAAATGTTTTGTGCAAAAAATGAATTGTGCCTCAGTAATGTAAAAGAGATGCATAAAAAAGAAAATAGAAAAGCTTTGCTAACTACTTACCCTATTTTTTTGGTCAGGTAACTGGAAATATTACTATTTTTTTGGTCAGGTAACTGGAAATATGACTATTTTTTGGTCAGGTAACTGGAAATATGACTATAATTTGGCCGTAATGAGACTAGGGGTTAAATGAAACATGCAAATCATTGTTAAAAGCCTTTGTATATCGATATAGCCAGAAAAAAGTTATAATTACTGACCCTGCTTTTTGTGTTTCAACCCTAAAAGCATAATCTGAAGTATGAAAACATTCGGGAACAAATTGTACATTCATCAAAGTATGAAATGTATGATTGGAAAAAAAAATAGAAAGGAAAAGTTTTGTGACCTATATACTCTATTTTTTTTTGTGGTCAAGTAATGGTGAACATCACTAATTTTGTCTGGCATTAGTACCCCTAACTAAATCTAATGCACAAGGTGAACATTACAAAATGGTTAGACTTATCCTTCTTTGTTCCATTATGTATCATTATTACAAAATCTAATGTATTATAATCATCCACCATTATATGTTAACTATAAGATATCCAGAAACTATTTATGTGTGCCTACTCAGCACACCTTGATGCTTATTTATTTTTGTTCCTCATGGATTGTAATTATTACAACATTACCTTTCACCTTTTTGACCATACTTTCACATGTTTGTAGTAGTAATGTAGAATCATTCATAATACAACTTTAATTTCCTTATGACAAGTTATAAATTAAACAATTATTGTCTGACCACTTCTTATTCCTTAACTGGTAATTTTTATGGTGGCTTTATATACTCTTTTTTACAGTCAACTAAAGAACCACAGAATACAGAGATATCGTATGGTGATGTAGGTAGGTGATTTTTCTTGTTTACGATGACTTTGTTTTCTTAAGTTCCAGATATATTTGTAAATGCTATGAATGTCAGTGTCAATGGTTAGTGGCCTTTAACATAGTGTTATGTATCCTATCAGTGCATGCAGATATTGCAATGTAAAATGTATCCTTGTAACTGACATCAGTCACCCCACCCATGTATCCACCCTGTCATGTAAGTGTTGGAGGATACATTTTAATTTGACGTAATACATAAACAGAAGAAGTATATATTATGTACACAATATTTTGAGCATTATATGTTAGTACTGAGGTCATCATGATTATATTTGCAGGTTATCAAGCTATAGGACCAACTGGCAGACTTCTGGTCGACATTGCTATCGTTGTGTCACAAACAGGTACACTGTTATATATAGATACATATTCCTTACAAAGAACTTTGTTATAATGTTTGTTGTATTTCTGTCTTATAAGAATGTACAGTTGTACACCGTCATAGTGAATTTCTTACGACCCAAATTAGTTGTGGGATGGTATGAATTCACTATATCCATATTTTACAATATTCACAACTAAGATGTAAAGAAAGATGTGCAAGGAAAAATAAATACTTCACTGTATATGATTATTCATTATATTCAAGTTCTCTTTAACTATATTGTACTGTATTTTACAGCTACCTGCCAATATTCCCATATGTCCAAGATTTCTTGGTTTAAGTGTACTATGAAACTATTCTAAGCTATCTTTCATCTAAGGTTGATATCTACCAATCTTCTAGACTTAAGTTAACTGGTGTGAATCAAATTTTTATCAAAAAGTAAGATTGTATTTATTTTTGCCCAATAATTACTGTATCATAGTGATAATTATGTATAAGTATTGATATGATTTGGTATGTTTTATGTGTGTTCACTCACATTGTTCTTATTTTATTTATTATATCTTTGCAGGGTTTTGTTGTGCATACATTATATTCATAACTGAAAATCTGTCAGCATACTTCCCTAGTATGAAAATGTAAGTAATCCAAGTATTGTAGCTTGTAATGTTTACATGATTCTAGCTTAACCTTTCATGTATTTGATATGGTTAATGCATCATTTTTGTTGAAAAGCAGCTTCCTTGTTCTGTTTGGACCTCTGACAGTTTGGATTTCAGAAATCATAAATACATAGTTGTAACATAATAGTAGTAGCAGTACATGGTACTACAATAGAACACAGTTTTCATGACATCACATATTGTGAAATTATCATTATTTTTCCATGGCCATGCTCTTTATTTCAATCTAATGGATATAGTGAAATTTTGATATAGTAATGGAAATATTCACATCTCTAGAAATTCACTGTAACTGTGTTTTACTGTATTTCTAATAGTGATAATAATTTGACAGTTTACTTTCTGTTTCAGGCAAGTATGGCTGCTAATATTGCTACCACCATTGTCTATCCTTACACTGGCCAGACATTTAGGGGGATTAGCTATAACAAGGTTAGTGTTTGACTTTTGTTTTATTTATTTATGATTCTTTGAATTCAGATATTTAATCATATGCTTATGCTAATTTAATTTGCTGTGTAAATATTTTAAAAGATGACAGTTCTGTGTTAGGAATAAGGCTAAGTTATGTTTCTGGTTACTTGACCAAACAAATAGGGTAGTTAGGTCACAAAACTTTTCAGTTTTATTTCCTAAGCATACCATTTGTACTTTGGTGGTACATGGTACTACCAATTGTTTTAATGTTTTTGGATTTTGCTGTAGGAAACTTTGGGGTCTGTGTCAAAAAATAGGGTTTATCTGGTTGCTGGAAACACAACAATTTTCTAAGCTCATATAATATTTATTGTGTTGTATCTAGGCTGAAAAAAGGGTAGGGCATAATTGGTACAGGGCAGGGCACTAAAGGCCGATGTAGGCAGTGTGCGCTTTGATAAAATTGATAAAGCCTTACTTTGTTTCTTAGCATAATTAATGTACATGTAGCTAGGTAGATGATGTTATTAAAACTTATAATGTAGGTTAAGTAATCTAAATATGTGGAAAATTAAATGAATTACTACACAGATTTATTAGTAGAAACTGCATTTACACATTCAGACTTAGGTGGCAGTGATTAGGGCAGCGTGGGATTGATAAAAAGAGCAGGTGGCCCGCCCTGCTATTCCATGCTAGATACAACACTAACTTACATGTTTTCTGCAACAATGAAGTCACATATTTTATGCTAAATTGACCAACTGTCATCTTTATAAATTTTGTTTGCTATATCATAAAATTAATGAATCATACGATTTCAATTTTTTTTTTCACATAGATTTTGAATACTGGTACAGTACATGAATTTATCTTTTCTGCTTAATTCTGAGTTTCATTCATCTGTCCTCTTAAGTCCATAGGAAGATATTATAATGACTTAACCTCATATAACCTCACAAGTGTGACCACATTGTCTTAGCACATATTTCTTGAAACTACATTATGTATGTTTTCTTCTATATTTCAGCTTACTTGCCCAGTGTTCAAACTTGTTTGCTTTTGCTGTTGTATTGTGGTTTGATTTTGAACACTTTCATACAATCGAGTAAGTTACATTTTATTACACCGATAAGTTTCTTTACAAAGAAAGATTGACACTTTTCTTGTAAAAACATTCGTTGAAATAACCGATTCTTAAGAAATTAACAATTAATGATTCACTGAGTTTTAGAAATGTATGCAAGCATCACCATTTCTGTACAGACAGTACTTTGAAAAAGTACCTTCAATGACTTCTACCCAGGTGTACGCTTTGGTATCTTCCTTGACAGTTAAAGCTGAAAAGTTGCTAGATGACTCTGGCTGTTGGTGTGATGTTAAACCACTGTAAAAAACATCATTATTTTGTTTTATTTCAGTGTTCATCCAAAGAAGATGAAACTCGCTGGTCTTCCATTTTTCCTTGCTATGTCTATATATTGTTATGAGGTACGTTGTAGATTCTGCAGTACTCTTTCTTCTTTATTTTTTTTATGAATATAAAACATACTATTTTCTTACACATTGTGTCTGGATTTATTAGTAGAACATTATTATCTTACCTTGTACAGAATACTTGCTGTTGATTGGTTGAGATGGGTCACATGCTTGCCTAATATTTTCCCGTATTAGGTCTGTAACAATTCATATCCACTCAGTAATCATAATTTAAAACTAAAAACAACATAAAGGTTTGGTGAATTGATTTATGAATGGTACTTGGTATAATAAATTCATTACACAGTTTCTTACTGACCCGATATGGTGTTATACAGGGTCAGCAAATTAATATTGGGTGAGAGCCATTTAACCATGTATAATAATGTTTGATACTTACAGGGTGCTGGTATGATTTTGTCTTTAGAATCTTCATTAGCTGAAGAAATTAGGCATCAATTTAAAAAGTAAGTTATATGTTATTTTCTATGCTGTTTCTCTGTTACTTTAGATGAAAGCATCAAGATAAGACACGACTTTCAAAATGTATGCTTCCATCAATTTCATTGACCAAATCTCTAAATATTTCAATGTAACTAAATGTATTACATCTATACTACTTTGTGCTAGATTTTGACCTATGAATAATTGTACATTTTTAGATATTTTGTTGTTACCATGGTGATTGTGACCACTATGTATGTATCATTTGGTAGCTGTGGCTATGCAGTAAGTGTTATTTTTTCATTATGTTTTGTACTATTAGGCTAAAAAATATTGTCAGGTTTAGGGGTACTTGACAAAAATTCATGATAGGTAGGATGGTAACCTTTGTTTTTCTATTTTATTTTCTACACATAACCGTTTGTTAATATAAATTTCAACCCCAAATATATTTGTGGTTTGGATTTTGGTGTAAGAAAAAAGAGTCCAAAAATGAGTTGGTCAAGTTGCTGTAAACATTACAATAATTTTCTGGGCTTATAATACAATTTGCATATCTCTTCAATGTTTGTGTGTATCTGAACTTCTAATTTTTACTTTAAAATTACCTTACAAACACAGATGTTTTAATATGTTTCTGATAAAATCTGTGTTGCCTGTGACACCAGCAAACCATTACTTGTACTTCGTTCTTACTTTGACTTTTGTTAATTATGTATTTTTTAACATGACAGAACTGTTACTGTTATGACTGTGTAGTTCAACAGTGTGCCAGTATATTGTGGTAAAATCTTATGCATTTATTTCATTTCAGTCATTTGGAAAGGAAACTAATGAAATAATTACCCTGAATCTACCTCAAGGTATGAATGATATTATATTATGTTTGATGGTCAGTCATCTAGCCAAAATCTTATAAATTTGTGAAAATTTTATACAGTCAAACCTGTGAACAAAGTCCACTCCTGGGAAAGACAAAATGTGGCCTTAATTGACTAATGGCCTTTATTTGTAGGTTTGTTTGTTCTGAATAATCAGTGATGGTTTTCAAAGAATGGCTTTATTCATAAGGCGTCCTTTATTTGGAGGTAGGACTGTACATAAATCATAGTGTACTCTTTTTAATATATGCCTGTCTTGAAGTGGCATACAATGAGAATGCCAGCAAGTAGAAGGTGTCTACAATAGTTGTCTGTCCTTTAAGTTTAACAGTTCTCATTCAGTCTTCATCAATCTTCACTTGGTCAAAATGTTAATGGGTACAATATCTCAGAAAAATTATGGTAGTCAAGTTTGTGGAAAATCGGATTTTTATTCCTAATCAAAATGTTATATTCTTTCAGGTGAATCTGTAGATTTTTCAATGATAGTGAAATCCTGTCTTTGTCTAGCTTTGTTCTTTACATATCCAGGTAATATGATTATAGAGTTTTTTCCCATTAGTGTGATTAAATTTATTATCGAGGGTCTCAGTGGTTGAGTGATCATGGTCTCCTATTAGTGACCACTAGCCCCTCACCACTGCGAGTTCAAATCACTCCCAGGAACAAATTGCACATGTGAGGAAGCTGTCCGGCTCACTTATGAAAGATTGGTGGTTCCACCAAGGTGTACACCTGGGGTCATCCTCCACTGTTAAAGCTGGAATGTTGCTAAATGAACCAGGCTGTTGCTGCAACATTAAACCCCATTGAAAAAAAGAATAATTTATTATCTCTCACACAATAAATATCTCAGAAATGATTATTTTCATAGATTTTATTACATATATTATCATGTTTGTAATAAAATTGTACAATTCATACAACTATTGACTTGATAGATTGAATTTATCATCAAGAACTTGAAAACTCTAAGATGATGTGAGATAGGACAGTTAGTTGTGATCTGTAGATAATTCATTATCTGTATGTTTTATCATATATCATCTCGTATAGAATGTTTTATGGAGATAAATGAAATCTCTCTGTTTTCTGTGTGATCTTCATACAGTTTATATTGTCTTGTTACTTGTAGTAATGATGTTTCCTGTGATGCAGATTTTAGATGGTTACCTGATATGGGAACCTGAAAATAACAAAGGCAAAGGGGTAAGTTGAATACATCATTCAAAGTTTTCCACAATGTTCAAAAACTTCCATATTTTCCCAGATTGGGACCCTCCTGGTTATTATTGTTTCCATGGCACCGAATTAAAGATTTCCAGCTTTTTGAAAATTTTCAACTTTTACCCATGTGTGAATATAGACGTATCATACAAGGTTTCAGTCATTCATCATAAACACTGCTTATTCCTTCCAATCTTCATATAATAAACTGGACTATTGTAATCAGACTGTTCCAGGCATGGGGGGTTCAGTATGATGTTCAATGGTGAATTTAAGCCTAAAATGGCCACAAGGACAAAAACACGGTTATCTTGTATCCCTTGGGGAGATTCGTATTGTCCCCCATTTTCTATATATTGGGTTGGTTTTTGGGAACATGGGATTTTTGTATGTATTTTTTTTTTTGAAATAATGTTCCAATCTATGTATATATATATATATGATTGTGGGAGGTATAATTTATACATATACATAAGCATAGTAAGTTTACATAAATGTTTCTTTATCAAGTTTTCATTAAGTACAGTATGGCTGTAGTATTTTAACCCATGGTTTATTAGCCTTTATATAAATATGAACTTATTCATTAAAAATTGTTAAGTTATCTATAAAAAGAGTTTTTTGTTACCAAATCAGTTTGCTGATTTAAGAGGAAAAACTGATTAGAATTCAGAATGTGTGATCATTTAAATGTATTGAATTGCTGTGATCTGTTGTATTGTTATATTACAGAATGTATTACGTATATCTATGGTACTACTGACTGGATTTATTGTATTGATGATACCAAGTTTCTCCAATATAATGGCACTTGTTGGAGCGACGTGTTGTACACTTCTAGCTTTCACTTTACCCGGGTTATTTCATATGTCTATTTTTAAAGGGTAATACTTTCATTTTTCTATTTGTTATACAAATTATTATTATTATTAAATGAAGAAGTGCTATTTGACTTGCTTTCATTTTGTCAACATATGTTTGATAAATAAGTACATTTAGTTTGATAATAAGTATGTTGTATAACATTTACTGTAAAAAAGAAAATAGCTATTTTTGTATAAGTAGTATGTTTGCTGACACAAACTGTTTTACTTTTTATTTTACTTTAGATATCTTGAATAAAACTATTTATTTCCAGTATTAATGTTTGGATTTTCTTATAAAAAAGTCCTAATTGATTACATTTTCAATTTCAGATCTCTTACCAGGAATCAAGTACTTTTTGACTGGTTCCTGATCGGTATTGGTGTAGTTGGGTAAGTCTTTGTGATAATCTATGTACATACTAATCTAGTCTTGAGCTTCACATACAAAAAGAGAATTTATTTACATTTTTCAAGATATGCCAGCTGGTGGAATAACTTAAAGATGATGAACTATCTTAAAGATGATGAACTATCATGTTAATATATAATGATATATTATACATTGGTAATGATTTGTTGATGTATACTTATTATGACTATATAAATTATGAATGCACACACTTTATCAGACTATGATCACTCATGGCTTATGTAGGTAACCCCCACACACACCTGGCACAACATTTAGAAAGAAATACAATTCGCATGTGAGGGTTGCCTGTTTCGTCCTCCCCATTTTTAACCATTAAGATTATGGTTATATCATTACCCAAATATAATGGATATACTTCTAAACATAAATTTCAATTTTAAAAACATTCAACTAGGTGTCAGGTGGTGTGAGAGATTTTGTTTGGTAAATATATATATATGTATGTACATATGTTTATATATGTATTCACTATGGACAAAATTTTACCCATTCTTTTTATATTTCTAAATATGTTGTAGAGACTTCCATGATAAATGTAGTGTAACAGTGTAAATGATTGACATGATTTGTGTGAATAAGTGTAAAATGAGGAAATTTTCAGTACTTGAGCCAAAGAACATATTTTACATGTCTTGATTTACATCTTCCTATTGCTATACATTCTCATGTTTTCTACATTGAGATATCATTTTATCATTATGTTACATTCATTTTATTCAGCGCTATTATTGGGACTCTAGATGCCCTGAATAGATTGGCTGGTCCTGATGATGTCAAGGCAGTTGTCAAAGATGTTTTAGCCAATCAGACTGCAGTTGATGCCACAGGTGAATGATGATTGGATGATTCCATTGGATATTCTATTTATAGTAACAACAAGTCTGTGATGAGAAACAAATCTTTCATTAGCCAAAAAAAAAGTGTCACCAAAGCTTTAGCTAAGGCAGTCAGTGATCAGTTTATATGCTTTGTTATAGGAGAATTCATGATATATTTGATACCACCCCTGTTATATTACTGTTACATAGTTCTCCCAAATTGAATATAAATATTGCTTATTAACGTAGATTGATATTGAAATGGTGCAATTTTAGAAATTTGTACTAATAACACAACATATTTCCTGAAAATTTGATTTTTTTCTTATTACTCAATATATTTTTATAGATTTTGGTGCCTTGTAATTTTTCTAGTGCAGAAAAATGTTGACTAAGTCTAGGAAGCAAATCTTTACAATTTGTGAATACTCGATAAAATTACAATTATACAGCTTTATTTTTTTGCATTTTAGATTTTATGATAATGTTTAAAGCTTATCTGACCACGATTCTGATAAGTCTCCCCCTCCCCCTTCAGAATACCCCAACTGTAACATGTCCCGAGTCGTTGATCCATTTATTACTGCAACAGTACATTAGTTAGATCAACTGTATCATGTCCTGAATGGTAGATACTATTATTGCTGCTATAAATAGATTAAAATGCTGAGAGTCCTGGTTGTGTCCATGATATTTTAGCATGTGATATCTCAGTTTATGATATCTCAGGTTTCATTTTGATTGAAAATTTTAAACCATCATTCAATTAGGTACAGTAAGACTTCGTTATTACAAGCATCGACATTACGAGCACTCAATTTATCTCAAGGACTTCTTAAAGTCCCATAAATTTTTGTTCATAGTTGTGCATAATTTTCAAGCAACAAACTAATACCTTGTTATTAAGAGCACCACACTTATATCGAGCATTCGGTTTTTTCTCATGACTCTTCAAGATAACAAGGTTTTACTGTAATACTAGAAAGTTCACTTTATACTCTGTGAGTATCATGTACTACATAATTACATGCTGGTTATGATTTATCAGTTGTCATAGATTTGTTATTGTTTATTTGTTAAGAATTATTTCACTTATAGAACAATATTTTTCTGTGCAGTTTTAATGATTTTTTGCTAATACAGTTTGTATTTTATATCAAGGACCATTGATTACAAGTTATGGGTAAAATATTCTACCAAATTTTATATGAATGTTTTCATTGTATCTTAGGCATATTTGTATAATTTCTTCTGCTTCAACATTTTTAAAACATCTCATTAGGCTAGAAAAAATACATGTAGTTGTGCTTAGGGTTACTTGACCAAAATGACAAAGTAGGCTTGGTACTTCAAAAACTTTTCTAATTTTTTTTTTTAGCACATTTTTTTGTAATTTCGAGGTATGATTTGTCCACAAATATTTTTGTACTTTGAATTTTGCTGTTAGAAAATTTAGTTTTGTAACCATGGAAAAAAGGGTCTGTGCTGTTAGAAGATTTAGTGTTATAACCAAGGAAAATAAGATCAGTTGGGTAACAGTAAGCATAAGTATTTTTTTTCTGGCCTTATGCATAAAACAAGGTTTGTTGGAATGAATTTTTTGTATCGAAACTTACATATCGGTTTATTGTTTGATATCATTTATTTATTGAGGCAACTGTTTCAGTTGAATCAAGGACTGGTAGTATTAGTTTGGTTGAGTGAAATCCTTTTGATGTTGTATGTATATCTTGTATGTACTCTATGCTGTTTAAATATATATATTTGTTAAATATTGCATATTTTAAACCGGTTATTGAGACCAAACACTGTGGATGATATTTGATAAAGTACAAAGGCTTTAATTAATTAGAGCATTTTATTTTGGTACATTCTACTAGAACAACTGAATTATTGCTAGACTGCACACACAGTAATATTTCCTCTTTAACATGTGATAGGTATCCTGCATGGAAATCTTGTCAGTAACTGTAAGCTGTATAATAAAACAAATCCTAGTTAATGTACTGGCTACTGGAATGATAACCATGCTAAATTAAGATGAATCATTTCTTTCAGATAGCCAGTACTTAACCATGCTAAATTAAGATGAATCATTTCTTTCAGTACTGGCTATCTTTTATTTGCATGTTTATTAGAAGCCAGGGTTTCGCTTCTCTTAGACAGCCTGAGAAACATGTCTTATTTATGTGGAATGTGTTATCAGGTAGAAGATATTACAGTTCTAGGTTCCCATAACTTCAGTAAGGCAGTAAGGTCCATTTCATAGTATACATTATTATGCTTTTATTTTTTAGAGTAGAAATTAGTCGTGTTTTCTTATCATTATCTCTGAAAGGTATTATACATTAAACTGCTTGCTTACTGTTGTTATGTTTTGTTATATGGCTAATAATTATTGACAGTATTGCTTTGAATACTACATGTATTGTACAGTTTTTGTTGTTATTGTTATTGCTGCTGTTGACTTGCTAGTTTCTATCTGGATACAGGATTCTCTTGTTAAACACGTTCTGATAAAGGTTCATAGTGGGTGAGAGCATAGCACAATTACTAGAATTGTTAGTCTTCCATTTATGATAAGTTAAGTATAGATATAATTAATGGTAATGTTGTTATTAAAATCAAAATTATGATTTATCTCCTCTTTAATCATGATCATGTTTACTAGATAATGTAGAATTTATATTTTTTGGAGGGGGGGGGGGTCAAGAAATTTAAATTTTGACTTGATTTAGTTTCATAGTGAATGGTTTCAAGTATGTGTACTTAATTGTATTTTTTACATCATTGTGGATACTTTTTGACCTGGTATTCTTTGACTGGGTATATTTATAATATTACATTGATTGCATTTATTCTATATGGGAAATTATGTGTTGTAGTGTATTATTCATGAATCAGTGCTGTGTGGTAGTGTATCATTCATGAATTAGTGCTGTCTGACAGTGTATCATTCATGAAATAAGGGCTGTTTGGCAGTGTATCATTAATAAATTAGTATTGCCTGGCAATGTATCATTCACAAATTAGTGCTGTCTGGTGGTGAATCATTCATAAATTAGTGCTGTTTGGCAGCATAACATTCATGAGTTAGTGCTGTCTGACAGTATATTATTCATGAATTAGTGCTGTCTGGCAGTATAACATTCATGAATTAGTGCTGTCTGGCAGGGTATCATTCATAAACTTGTGCTGAATTCTCTTAAAAAAGTGTAATAAGATTAGTCTATTTGAATTCATTTCAGGCAGAATGTTTACATGTTGTTGTATTTTTATTTATTTGTGGTCTGTATGAACCCTAACAAGGTCTACGTGATCAGCTTTATTCTGGCCATTGTAATCTCATTTTAATCAACTTGTATAGTGTAATCATGTTCATTCACATGAATGACAGGAGAATGATATATTACATTGTGTTAAACATAATTACAGTTCATCAACATTCATCACAGAATGGATCAGTTATGGTTATAAGCTGATGTGTGTTTTAATGCTGGTGACAATCATTAATTAGATCGATCAAAATCATTTCAGCAGATGTGCACTGTATGTATAGATCTATAACTGATCATTTCTGGATCCGAGGTTATAAAACTTGAGAATAGTCTCCGAGCTCAAATCTCATATCTTGTCTTCTAATGTTCAAAGTTAATTATGATCAGACAATAACAATATTAGTGATACATTATTGTGACAACATAATCGACCTGAATATGTATTTAAACATTTGTCATCTTTATCTCTTCAGTCATAATACTTTGAGAATGGAATTGAGATTTGAGCTCAGAGACTGTTCTCAAGTTTTATTACTTCGGGGCCTGGTACATTGTTAAGAGGCTAATATCTAAAAATTATTACTGGTAGCGTTACATGGTGTGACGATTTTTACCAACAGAACATACATATAATTTATTTTCATAACTTACTATGATTTATTCTTGAACATAAACTTCTCTATAAATTTCTATATTTTAGTCTGTTAATGATAAGTGTGTAATATCTGAATATATCGTTAGTAAAATAGTGTATAAAATTGTTGTTATCATTGTATATGACCAGATGTGTAGATATACAAGTTTTGTAGTCTGTATTAATCTTATGTATGTTGTTATTGGTGCTGTTTTTCATATCATTCAGTGTCTGTCATTGTGTCATCAATTATTCCAGTCAGTACCATACTGTTTCCAATTAGCACCCCCCTCTAATTAGCACCCCCCCCCCCCTGTTTTCTACATGGAATGATCAGTATTGTATATAATAATCATCAGCAGTAAATATTTAGTTTATTTTTAATGCTCTGGAGGAATTTTGTCATTACATGATTGTAATTGCCAATGCTTCAGTGTGTGGAAACTATTTATAATGGTATATAAAATAGACATTTAAAATTGTCTTTCCTGGGGGGGCACTAATTGGAAGCAAGGTGGTAGATGGTAAAATGTTTCTAAAAATAGCTTTTATCTACAGACGATTTCCTCATCCATCAATTTTGTCCACACTGTGTAGTTTAACAACAACGTGTGCAATAAATACATGTAACAGATTTTCATTAAACTGCTATTTTATTGATACATGTATGATTATATGTATATTGGTATTATGTCTGATGACCTGTGTTAGTTTATATTTGTATCATAGGTTTGATAGAAATTATTTGGTACATTTTTGTTGTCTATATTCTGCGTTATATGTTATATCGGTATAGAGACAATTTATATATTATTGCTTGGGTTAGCTATGATTTATATGTAAAATGTGTTTCATTTTCTGTGATAGAAACAATACATTATCATGTATATTGAAATTGGGAACAGAAAATAAAATGGTAAAACAACATATTTACTTTGATTGTTTTTATGACACGTAATGTTTATCAGTCAGAAGTTTTGAAGGCCACAAAAAAAATAGTCATGTTTAGTGGTACCTGACTGACCCTACTTTTTTGGCACCAACCCTAAAGTTTCTAACAGTAAAATCAATAAAATTGCAACCAATAGTGATGTTACAAAATATTTGGAGACAAATCATGCCTCAAAAGATATGCTCCGAAAAAAATCAGACAAGGAATTTTTCTACCTACCAACATTAATTTTTGGTCACATGACTGGAAACATATTTTTTCTGGTCTAATGTCTACATACAAACCAAACCTAGCATATTAATTAAACTTTTGTTTTACTATGAAGCATGCAGTTATTATTATGAAAATGTTGGAGTGAAAAACCACACAACCAGTTAATCCTCAGCTGTTGGCTTCCATTATAGACGCTATTCTCAATAGTTAGGAGAATATTTTGTTGCTCCTGGAATTTGTAATTGTGTTCAAAATGTTTGAAATTGAGTTATAGCTTCCCAGCCTTGGTTATACTAGTACTACATTATAATTTTTGTACTTCTGTTTTAATTAATGAAATTTCACTATGTTAGCTATAATGGTGTAGTGGTCTTGTTACCTGGTAGTAATTCAAAAGTGTTTATAAAAGTACTTGCTAGAAAGTATTGGAACTGTTGACTTACATACACATTTGAATCATATTTGGGTTTGATGACACATTTCTCACCCATGTATAGTCTCAAGGCCAGAAAGTTAGGACGTAAAGTGTGGATGAATGTTTGGAATTCTTGTGTTAATGAATGTTGGAATATAATGTTCAAATGAATGTTAGGATCTAGAGCATAGATGAATGTATGGACATGGAGCATAGATGAATGCTGAGCTCTAGAGTGTAGTTGAATTTTGGGATCTAGAGTGTAGTTGAATGTAGGGATATATATGTATGTAATTGGGATATAGAGTGTAGATGAATGAATGGATATAGGGCATAGATGAATGCTGGGCTCTAAAGTGTAGATGAATGTTGAGATATATATGTGCATATAACTGAGATATAGAGTATAGATGAATGTAGGGATGGATATATGTATATTATTGGGATATAGAGTTTAGACGAATGTATATATATGGAGCATAGAAGAATGCTGGGATCTAAAGTGTTGATGAATGTTGATATATATATGTGTGTGCATATGACTGAGATATAGAGTGTAGATGAATGCTGTTGTCTAGAGTGTTGATGAATGTTTGGATCAACTGTATTGATGGATATTGGTATCTATATTACTATGGGGACTTTACATTATATTGTAATGTAGAGGTCCCTGATTACTACCAATTGAGTGCAACTTCCGTGTAAAATCCCAAATATACCAGAGTGTAATTGGACCTTGTTTATCATAACAAATATTGTTTAATATTTTTTCTTGTAACGGGTAAAAAATAAGACACAGTGCATTTGTACTCTAGTACACTGTTTTCTCCGATGCGGGTTGACGTGCGAACAGCTAGCGCGCATCGACTCGATCTAGCGTACATTGTCCTGTAGAGTGGTTTGTCGGCAATTACCTTTTAGTGGATAATCCAATATGGCGGCGATGAGTGCTTCGCAAGTAGATTCCGTTAAGTTTTTAGTAAAAACATGCTTAAATATTCTGCTTACGGAATTTTAATAGCGGTTATGTGAGGAAATAATTATTTTAAATGTATTTGTGAGAAATGAGTATAATTATTCTTTTGATTTTACGATATTGTCCATTTTGCAAACTCCTGAAAGTTTTGTTTGACTTTTCGTGAGGCTCCTACAGGAGAAATGTGGAATTTATGTTTCCTCGATTCTAGATGTCATATTTTTAATTTCACTTCTGGTATGGATTAAACTGCAGCAGATAGAACTGAACAATTATCACGTATGTATATGTTATGTATTTTGTTTTTAAATGAGGTACTGATCTTTTTAGAGGTTATAAATTTTATAATACTACAATAGGGGGGTATTGTGCTAATACTAGTAATAGCATTAGATCGTGTCCAGTGAACGAGTGACGGATTGTATAGTGAACAGTACTTGCCCACAAATTATGGAATTTGTCATATTTTAGATGCATTTTATCTATATATAACTGAGAATATTTTGTTTATTGTATTGATCAGTAATGAGGGGTTATTTCATTCTTGTACATTGAATGTTTTTTGTTGTCATTTTTCATGCTAGGATGATTGAATGTAATGCCTGATGCTTGGTGGCAGCAACATTTACACAATTTTTTGCAATTTTGCATGACTTGACAAATGTTTATATTTGCAAAGTAGACCTTGAGAAGTATGCACCTTGCATTTGGTATGGTCTGCCACTAAATATAATAGTGCTTGATGGTGTATATATTACTTACATCTCTGCACTAATCCACTAGCCCAAATCCTGGTGCTAATGTATTTCTACTGGGGCTTATGAACTTTCTCAAAATTATGTATTTAGGCTAGACTAGTGGTGAATTGTTAATTTCAATTGCACACAAGTTTGTAGTTATTGAGTTAACTTAAAGCTATTTCAAAAGCTGTACTTAAAATAATATAGAAATTTGGAAACTTTGAATTTAAGAACATAATACTTCAGGATTGCATGCTGTAGCCATATATTAAGTTAGACTTACTGCAGCTGTAGAAGCTTCTATCAGCTGGATGCGACTTTGAATTGGTTTCTGGTATCAATATTAAGATTTTACTGTCAGTTCCCGAAATTCTAAGTTTTATACTTTTAACTGCATATGTTTTGTCTACTTAAGAACACTTCTTTTCAGTATACTTTTGAGTATTAGGGACATTCAATTCTACATTAATTAATATTAATCGTCTAACCTATCTACCTTACCAATAAAGTCTTTGACATCACAAATATTTATGTACTGGAAGAAAAGATAACAGTTTTCAATCTCATATAAAAATGCATCAGTAGTCAGTACAAACCAGTCTTGTTCAAACAGTTGTATCTCAATTAGAAATATGGGTGTTTATTTTTAAGGTCAATGTTTCATATTTTTTTCACTCATAGTAGTGTAAAGCTTTCTTTTAAATTCTAAAATATCAGTATATGCTTAATTAAGTTATTACCATTTTCGGGGCATTCATATGACACTTAAAACAGCATTTTGACTTTTGAAATCAGCAAAATGAAGCTTCTGACTCTTGAGAATTTGTACTGAATTGTCAAATTTACTATAAATTTAGAAGGAAAGTATGTTAACGTTGACTCTTCAAATTTTCATCCACGAAGATTCATTGTTGATCCTCAACTTTTGACATCTACTGAAAACCCTGATTTTGATTTACAGAATTTTCCAACTCGACATAAATTGGTAAAATGTTAAATTGGGTAACATATAATTTAATTTAATGTGTGTATCTGCCATCTGTTGTATCAATTTGCATCAACAGCATATTCCAGAGATTCCACAACATACATATTTTTTAAGTAAAGAATTATGAAAATTGCTCAACGCGAACTGAAAACATAGCTATGACTTTTAAAAAGATCACATGAAGACTTTATGATTTTCAGAATCATTTACTTGATGCAATGCCCTCTGTCAATATTTTTTCAGGTTATTGGCTTAACATAATGCTCAGGAAAAAAATTAAGGGAGTAAGTGGTCAACTTTTATGAACATGCTTATTGTCTTTGAAAGTAATTATATCAATAACAAAAACTGACATTAAAGAATTAATGATTTTTTACTGTAAAGATATTCATTATTATCACTTTATTATAGTTTGAACTAATTGTTCAAAGTTCTAGCCCCAAACTATAAGTGGGCGATTGAAATTAAACAATTACCACTAGCCTGATCACACAATTTTTAGAATGTTCTCTAGCCTGAATAGAAATTTAGCTCAAAGACTGAATTAGTGAATAAGCAATGAAATGGAATTGAGTAAATGTAAATTTTTATTACTTCAAACATGTACCAGGTAATTGGTAATACTGGTGATTCATTATCACAACAGATAGGTCACATATTGCACAAGTTTTTTGCTCAATGTTATTAATTTAAATTGTCCAAATTCTATCGTTTATGTATAATTTTGTATGTCAAATAGGACATGAAACACGTAAATCATGGCCATCACAATCTGGCCATAAACTTTAAAGCGTGATATTTTCAATTACTTGCTGACCTTGCTTGACACAAATAATTTTTTAATGCTTCTTCAATTGTTAATTTTTAACAACACTGTTTGAAGAAATACTTTAAAATCATTTTTCTATGTACAATGTATTAATATCGAGAGTGTGATTGAAACATATGCTTTTTAATGTATAGTTTGTTTTATTTCCTTCAATAACCATTTGATTTAATTCAAACATTTCATTGTTTCAACATAAATTAATTTGATTTTACAGATTATGGTAAAGTTACCCAAGATGACTGTGGAGTAATTATAGATGGCGTTGATTGTTAAAGGCCATGGAAGAATCACAAAGTAATGATGGTAATGAAAAAAGGTCAGGTGATAAAATATCTCCGAAATTCACTCGACCAAAATTGCCTAAATTTGGCAGTCATACAATTGGTCATCATTACAGACATAAAACTGACCCTGGTCAGGGCATGGAGATAAAACATTTTATGGATGAATTAAAAAATTGGAAAGAAAGTAATGTACTTGATCCTTCAATGAGACCTAAAGTAATCAAAACGCAAACAATCCCTAAAGCTCATTCTACACAAACTTCTCCAAGAACTTCACCCCCACCTGGCTCTCCAAATTTTGCACATAGAAGCTCAAGTTTAAATAGAAATAGAAGCCGAAGTTTGAAATTACTTACTGACAAATTAAAAAGCCCAAGAGGTGGCCCAAAAGACAGCTCATCTAGTGGTTCAGGTAAATCAAAAAAGGATAAAAAAGCATCAGATGATGTGTTTTATAAACCCAAAAGTGCTGACTCTGCTCTTAGTAATGAACCTTCTTATCCAGATTCTGAAGGAGCTTGTGGCCCAAAAAGAGAAACTGTTTCTGTTGGAGACATAGACACTGAGAAAACTTCTCTTGTTGAACCAATACCGGAAAAAGATGAACGTGAGGATGAAGAGGCTGAAAAATGTGATAAAGAATCAATATCATCAGGTGACAATGCAGAGGGTCCAGAGAAAGCTGGACCAAAAGTGGAATCACAATCTTCCAGAGATTCACCCAGACTTGGTGAAGAAGAGGGTACTTCCATGTCTGATAGTGACACACCAAGTACCCATGTCAGCACTTATACTCTACACCCTATTGATAGAAATTCAGAATTCCTGAGATTAAGACAAACTGCTCCACCTAAACGAAGGCCAGGATATGCAGGGCTGCCACTGCCAAAGACTAAAATACCTCCTTTATTGAAATATCAGCAGGATGAATGTAAAGATGCTGGTGGAGATGACAATCCTCCTGTTAAAAGAGTATCTGCTGATGAAAGTGCTGTTAAGAAGCCCAACAGATTGGATTTATCAGGTTTTTCAAGTTTAAGAAAATTATCAACTCCTGTTTTCCCCACTAGAAACAAGGAGAAAGAAGAAGGTAAGTTGGACCTAGGTGGTCATAATATATTCAGGACTCCAAGTACAGATAGCCCTCCAGCTCTACCTGGATGTGAAACAAGATTGCCTGATGATGAGCCTGTTGATGAAAGTGTAGATGAGAGTGATAAAGTAGAGGATCAAGAAGACATTAGTGATACAACTGATGAAGTAATTACAAAGCCAGTAGCAATTGAAACAGAAAAACCAGAAAGGAGAAATGGTAGGTCTCCAAAGCAAAAGTCAAAAAGTGACCCTAGTGGCAATAAAAGTTTTGATTTTGATGTTGCAAGTGTTATAAATGCTAGTCAAAGCCATAGTTTCCCTCTGTTACAAAAGGATGCAATGGAGGGGTCAATTAGTGAGATAGCTGAAGATGAAAATGTTGCAAAAGTTGAGGAAGAAAATAATGAACTTGATGTTAATGAGGATGTTTTGAATAATAATGAAACTTCAGTTGAGGATGATATGCGGGTGATTAATGATGTATGTGAAGGAGAAAGTGAAGAACCATCAGATGATGTGATATTTACCCCACAAAGTAGTTCATCAGAACCTTTTGATTATTCTGGAAGTGATTCTATGACACAAAGTCTTGGCAGTGAAGGTTTGCAGAGAATGGAATCTGGGGGTATGTCTCCAGTGCAAGAGCAAGAGGGAGATGAGGGGATAAATCTAGCTTGTTCAGTATATTCTGGTGGCTCAGAAAGTTCCACTTCCACACCAATCAGTTATTCACCAATTGGAACACTAGAACGACAAAACAACCTCCTTAATGTCCCATCACCAAAAAGACCAATTTTGAGAAGTGTGAGTTCCGCAAGTGTGTTACAGAGGGAAAGAAAATTAAGTGGAGGTAATAATAAAGACAAGGACTCTCGTAAACATTCTTTGACCACAGTTGAAGATGGCGCACAGAGTGATAGTGGTAATAAAAGTATGGAGTTTTTGCCGATTGGTGACCATGGTAACATTATGGCAAGCAGTATGCCGTCTGTATGGAATTCTGATCGTCTTCCATCTGTTTCTCCAGAAAGGGATGTCCAATATGTCAAGGTAAGACATTGTTAAGTGTAATAATGCTAAAACATTTAGCAATGCCTGAATGATTTCTTATTATCAACCGATATGACTTTTTAAGTTCAGTAAAAGCTCAAACATTGTAAACAAAAATCAATGACCATTGAGGTCAAAATTCCAAGAGTCAAACTGAAATTCTCAAGAGTCAATGTGTATAATTATAAATAAATTTCATGATAGTGGAGTTGAATGGACATTAAAACTGTTCAGACTGCATGTCTCCTGTAGCATTTTTTACAGGACAAGTTAATGGCCTTACAAGATAAAAGTACAAATATTTTTTTATTTCTATACAAGATGAATCCTTGTATCCTGAATGGTTACTATGATAGGTTGCTATCTACCATCACACATACACATATCTGACCTTGTTAGTTAAGATTGCAGATTTTAAATTTAAGAATTTTGCTATTATTGGTATGCATTTCAGACATTTACCATTAGACCTCAGGGCTTTTTTCCTTCTATAAAATGGGCCGTTTATAGATGTCTTCCCCATAGGAAAAATTCTTAAATTCATGCAGATTTCCCATGAAATTCAGTTTGCGTCAAGTTTTTTCTTCCCCTTTTGCAAATATACAGTGTTATTTTTTCCCCAAATTTAAGAAAGCCCCCTTCCCCTACTCATGAAAAAAAGCCCTGGACCTATAAATAAAGGTTTGTTTCCAGTTACCTGACCAACTCAATATTGTACCTGCTGACTCATAAATATTACAGTGCACAGACTCCAATACAGTGTTGCTGATATATGTAAAAGAATAAAATAAAAAAAAACCTACCTACCGACCCATATTTTTCTGGGCATGTAACCAGAAACAAACCTTTTAGGCCTTAAAAGTAGACAATAGATCCCTAACCACCATCAATAGGATAATACACTTTTTTATTTACCTACAAGGAGTAGCAAGAGTTAAAACTAATATCTAATTCTTAATAGCTATAAGATTTGTCTATGAAGCAGGCCACAGGTCTTTAAAGTTACATATACCACCTGGATGAACACAGTATTACATGATGTGTACCATGTCTGTGTCTGTACTGATTAACATTTCTATAGGTATGTCTTCACCTTAAAACACACCATTGCGCCTCCGTGACTACCATTATAGCTAGAGACATCATTATAGGATATTAATGTGAGGGTTTTTCCTTCGATATCTGGGGCATCTTCCCCTCTTGAAAAATCTTCAAAATCATGCAGTTTCCACCAAAATTCAGTTTACATCAGGTTTTTTCTTCCCCTTTTTGCAAAGTACCATGTTATTTTTCCTAAATTTAAGAAAAAGGCCCATTCCTCTACCTGTGAAAAAAAAGCCTTGTAGTGGTAATGAAATCAAATAGATTATAAGGTCAAGTTCATTTTATCTATGGTTGACTGTCCTTGTCAGGTGACAAATACTTCACTGCTGTCAGAGTATCTCAGTAAGATAGTCATCATATTTGATACATGTTTGTTTGTTGTCACCACTTAATGTTGGCTGTTTGATCATTTGTAGACTATTATCAAACTTGGTGACCTTTAGTGGGACAAGATATCTTCTTCATGCATTCCTCTGTGACTCTGAAATTCATAAACTCATATAAAGTTGCTGTAATTCAGGATCACTTTTAAGAATACTTGTAATAGTGAAATTGTTTTGTGAAAGTAAATTACGCATGTTTGTTGGGGTATGTTCATCTGTCCGTCTGTCAAGATCTAGTCAAGTGTGTAGTTCTTCCACTTGTCTGTATGTCAGTCTGTACTTGTGATCAGATCTACACAAGCTAGTATGTTACTCAGATCCTGTAAGTAATGTAATACAAACTAATGTTATGATTGGGAGACTGTGTCTTAGAATTATAAGACTAAAAAGAGTTGATTTTTAATAAATGAAGGAACTCAGGGTTGTCACTGGAAGTTAAAAGTTGAGGGTCTAAAATAACCCTTGGCTGATAATAATTTGAAGTCAACAAAATTTCCTTCAAATGTTATTGTAAATTTGACCCTTTGGTACAAATTCTCAAGATTTAAAAGCTATATTTTACAGTTTTCAAGAGTCAAAATGCTGTTTTAAGGGTCAAAGGAAAGCCCTGAAACTCTCTATGCGTCCAATGTATAGAAACTATAGAACAAAACTATATTAACTGACTAGACTCTTTGATGTTTTAGATTTGTTTACTTAAATGAACTGAGTTCTTGGTATTAACATTACCTTGAGATGTTCTCACTTTATATCATAAAAGGCTTACACCTTCTTGCTAGGGGTCGGAGGTCATTATCTGATGTATAACTTAAATAATTTTGAGATGTTTAGTATATTTGAATAACAATCTCAAAATAAGTTGTTTGTTAAGACCTAAATGAATTACTCAGTAACTAAGTGGACTATATTTACCTAATACTTTATTATGTATGTGTTAAAATTTAGTTACAATTCCAGCACCAATGATCCATAAAAATGAACAAGTCTGACTGGCCGTTTATTAAAAATTAAATCATGGGGTGTGAAATGATAATTGTCACATCTTTAGCTTAATATTTGACAAAATGGTTCTTTCCATGTTAATAACAGATAATGTTTGAATTTAGAAGAAATTAGTAAATCTTATTTCATGTTTTGATTAATTTTTGTGTGTATTTGAAAGAATTTCGATAGGAGTAAAAATTAACTTTCATAACGAGTAAAAATTTCACTTTCATAAATTCTCTTGGCTTACATGCTGGAAAATATCATGAAAACTATTATATGTGGTTTCTTGGTGTTCATTCACAAAACCTTGGGTTGAATAACTTGAAATAGTTCTAAGTGGAAACATTGACATTTTTTTTTCTGTATAGTTTGTATTACGTACAATTTAGGCCTTCACTGATCTATGACATTGTTTAAATATTAGAGCGAGTTTTTTACTAGACATCAAAAGTTGAGGGTCAAAAATGACCTTTGACTAATTTATTGTAAATTTAATACAAATTCTGAAGAATCAAAAGCTTTATTTTACTGATTTCAAGAGTCAAAAAGCTGTTTTAAGGGTCAAATGAAAAGTCTGAAGAGATATACACTGCTATGAATCTCATCTTCATCTGTTTAATTCCTTATTGTCGCATAACATGTAACATCCTTCCTGTTGATAAAGTTTGTATTTCAAACTGATAAATCTACTTTCAGATCACTTAATGTTACTGTCTGTTAACAAATTCTTTCAGTATTAGTATATTGGTACAAAAATATTCATTTTCTGTATTTAATAAGTTTTTTGTATTTTTTTTTAAATTCACATATTTTCTGAAATATTCATGTGTAGTTACTGCTGTGTTTAATTTGAACTCCAGAATGTGATGATATTGGTAATTAGTTCTCATTAACATGTTGTGAAGTTTTCATGTTACAAATATATGGTAGGATATGAAGTGGTTCCAGGTAAGTTAGATTCCCCATGTGGTGCCTCACAGAGGGAAGCTAATTTGTATATGTATTTTCAAGTGTACAGGTAGATTTCAGTATATGTTTAGGAGGAATATAAACCATGTAGTTGGAACTGTTCTGTCTCTGCCATATCTCCCTGTGTTAGATTTTGGAAGATTTGAACAGTACAATGTACAGAGAGTATAGACAGTTCTCTTGGCAGATGCTGCTACCTCAGTATATCTTGGAAACATTGGACAAATGCCAGAAGTTCCAATCTTACACCATAAACATGACTTCCTTCCTCTCCTCTCTAGGCTTAATTCTGCCAAATCATTGATTTCCACATGCTTGCTGCTAAACTCAGTTACATCATTTATAACTTCTTGAAATTAAAAAAATTGATGATAAAATTAGATCACTCAATTTTATTTGTGTTTTACTGGGGAATTCATTTTGTTGTGTTATTTCAAGTGCATGTTCTATTCCACGTAAAAAACATTTGTACCTAATACAAAATTGCTTGGGAGCATTTTCTCTTTAGTTTTACTTGCACCAAGGGCATTCATTTAACCACAGCTGATATGATTTTAGTGTTGAACTTAAATTAACACTTTTTACACATTGGGAAGCCTGCTCTGTCTGTAGGGTGCCAAACAGTCTGATAGGTGGCAGGTGAGAGACCCCAATGAGCCATGTGTTTCTCTCAATGCTGGTATTAATTCTTTTACTGTTCTCTCAGTCCAGGTGCTCTAGTCACATGACATAGTCAGGTGCTTGTGGAATGGAGGAACAATTTAGTTATGTACTCTGTAAACTGAATAGTGTCCACTGAATTATCAGGGATTTCACTAGACATCATAAGTTGAGGGTAACTTGGCTGATGATAATTTGAAGTATCAACAAAAATCACTTCTAATTTTGTTGTAAGTTTGACTCTTTGATACAAAATTCTGAAGAGTCCAAAGCTTGATTTTACTGATTTCAAGAGTCAAATGCTGTTTTAAGGGTCAAATGAAAAGTTTGATTGCTGCACATCAAAGACCTCATATACAGAATTTTAATGTGGCTCTCATCCAGATTTCTGGATGTTGCTCACAATATTCTTGTGCAATAGTGATCATATGGTGACAGCATGTATGAAATAGTGATATGAATTATGATATCAGTAAAGTACAAATTAGATCATTAGGCTACCGGTATTAGTCAATGTCCTTGATTATGAAATTATAATCGTAGAATATTTAGCTCTTGTATTGTCTTTTTATCTAATACTCAACGTAGTGAGATACATGATTATCATACAATAATGTATAACACATGAAGGATTTATGTGGTCATAAGGTAGACATGTGTTCATTACAATTTTTCAGCATTTTGGACTTCTGGCATTATTTTTTCGGGGTGAAATTTGCCACCTTCCATTGTGTGAAAAGTATGCTTTCTCCTATGTATTCATAAAAAATTCCTGTCAGTTGAATTTTATTTTTCATCTTGAAGACATTTTTGGTAAAATAGTTGAATTATCCTGTAGTATAGCTCTTTTGTCTAAAGTCTAATGGTCATTAAATGTTGGAAGGATATGTATACTTTGTCGTGTTACTATTTCCTCTCAAGATGCCATTTTTCCCTACAGCTCTAAGGACCCCCACCACCCTTCCCCTTCAGTTGAAAATAATGTTGGTCAGTCTAGTGGGTTATTTAGGTCGCTTCAAAAACCTGTCTGCTACACTACTCTCAGTGCTTTGATTAAACACATAAATCTATACTTTATAACTAGTGTAAACACCTGTTAATTTATGATTACATATATATCATTATATAATATTTTTGATTAGGTCATTGTCCAAAAAAGTATCGTCAGTGGTTTGTAATGTCTATTATTGTAATAAATTTTGTGGCATTAATGTAATTGTAATGCTGTATTTAGGTGTGGTAAATAATGAAATATTTGGTGACAAGCATCAAATTACAATGTGTCCAAAATTTGTATATTTTTACATCTATTTGTAATGTATGATTGTGTCAATTATCGGTCATTTACCTTCATTTAACAATAAGTGATATCTTGAGCTATGATTAGTATTACAAAATAAATAATTTTGATGTACTAGTTTTTGTGTGGTTTCTTCATTTATAAAGGATTATATTCTAAAAATCCACATTTTAAACCTTTTTCTTTGTATTCTTTCTTTGGGTACATTTGGACAGTATTATAGTTTATACTTAGGGTTAACCATTGGAAAATTTGTGAGGATTTTGTTTGATGAATTTGATGTATTTGATTAATTAAAAGATTAAACTGACTGGACATTTTCTATTTGTAAGCTTTCACGTAGTATTTAGGAGGTGTTTTATTAAAAAATAATGTGATATATGGAATTACTGTTTTATTATGTGTCATAAATGTGATTGTGGTATGTGTGAAAGATGACCAACAATGTAAGATTTTAGTTTTTGTCTACACTGTACTTAAGTATAGTTTTATTGTATGGAACTTCTTATAAACAAACTGTACTTTAATATTTTTTAATCAAATACTGGTCAGTAAATCCTCTATGTTCGATATTTGGTGAAAATTACTTCAAAATGAAATTCATTTGTGTGAAATTTAATAGATTTTACACTAGTATAGCCCTTTCTTTAGTAACTAGAGTGGAAATATTGTCGCTATGACCAATGCCAGTGTAGAAGCCTGGTACATGTATAAACATAGGATTGCGCACAGGTATATAGGTATTACAATACAGTCAGTTTAGCTTCCTCAGTGACTATTGTTCGAAACATCATATAATGTCAGTAACTTTTACAAATTATTTGTCTCAATTCCTGTTAGAAATGAACTTTATATCATTTAGTACTAAGTCATGTTTAATTTTATTATGTATGATCTATTTTGGGCTGGCTATCCTGATGAAAGCCAAGTACAGAATTGATGGCAAGGTTTGAGTGTAGTCACATAGTGTTGTATCTCAGACTTGTCAAATCTGATTCCATTGTTGGCTTATAAGATGCTTTACATGTATATATGATATTCATGTATATTGTATACATGTATGATTGAACAACAGAGTCCTTAAGTCTAATCTGAATTATTATGAATTAAGCGAAACAAATAGGAAGGCATGTTTAGGGGAACTCGACTTTACCTAACTTTAAAACCCTCCAAACCTAGATCCCTAGACCCAGACTTCAAATATTTGGTTGTTTTTAACTGATAAGGGACCAAAGCCAGTAAAACAATTTTACCAATAAAAAACTTAAGGCATATTCTACCAAGATGCTTTCAGACTGTTTCTCTTAACCACTAAAACTATTTTTTAGCCTTTGTTACTTTTCATATTGGTCTGTTTTGTGTTCATCAATAACCTTGATGTAGGATACTACATTCACACTGTGTGTTTTTCATTGATTGATCTTGGCTATATTTTCTTGTAATTATATAAGTTAATTGTCTGTATGGTCCCGTAGCAATCTCACTGTAATATATATTGGATTGTTCCTTGGCCACATATATATTATGATAAGTAATGAATCGTGTTTTATCTATTAACCATCCAAGTTCATGAAAAGATAATCCACTGTGATCAGTGGTATGATGTGTTACTGTTAACATGTGGAATTTATGAACTTTTCACAGTTCAAGGTGAAATACATCGATATTATGAAAAAAGTATATTAGAAAGAAATTATGAGATGAAATTAAGCTGTTGCTGTAAACCAATAAATGAGCACAAATACCATATATTCCCTTACAAACGCCCCTCCCCTAATAAACGCCCCTCCGCTTTTTGGATAAGAGAAAACAAAAGTGACTTACCATGACAGGCTATTTTAATCTGTGATGAACAATAGAAATTAGTAGAAAACACTTTTAAATCCAAGGAATGACACGAGCGCATTTTCAAAAATGTAAGGCCCCAGGGGGTTGTTTATTAGGGAATATATGGTATACTTAAGTTAGAACTAAAAGTGTCCACAGTTTAAACATTAGGCTGGAAAAAAATAGTCTTGTTTATCATTGGTTGCTTGACCAAAACATTAAGTTAGGTAGGTCGCAAAACTTTTCTAAACATACCGTCTGTACTTCAAAAGTATGGTCTCCAAATACATGTATTTTCATACTGTGAATTTGCTGTTCGGGTCAGTGCCAAAAAATAGGGTTGGCTGGGCAACCATAAACAGTTATTTTTTTCTGGCCATATGAAAAAAAAATTCAAAATTTAAAGCAATAAGGTTTTATTTTATTGACATTGTTTCATAAGGATTTTATCTAATTGTCAAAATCAATTTTCTTTACAAATGCCCATAAATCACTGACATTATAACTGGGATGTGCCTCATTTCATGTTATCACTCAGGCTTTGGTCAGTAAAATCATGCAGTTGTCAGTGACAATTTTATCAAAATATGCAATAACTGTATTTATAGCCACTCCTTTCTTTATCCTAATAATTCCAACATATTTATTGGGTACATAATTCAACATTCATCTTACATTTGTGGTTCTCTGCGATGTTGATCATTGATAGAAGTAATTTGTATTCTATTCAAGTTATTTGTGGTTTATATGCAAGTGTGTTTTACACCTGTGAGTATTGACTGGAACAATATCTTATCAAACATATACACAGATACTTGTCATGTTCTTAGTAACCTACCACTATCATAGATCAGTTAATTGTCTGTAACAAATAATGTACATATCTAAGTTATGATCATTTCTCTAGCTTTCAATTGTTCGTTCATGTTGTATGTCCAGAGGCAGTCATTCATGTCTGTGTTCACTATCACAGAAATATTACTTCATTTAAGATTTTCGGGTCCACAAACTATCACAAAGTCATACATACAGCATATAAGGAAAAATTTAACTGAAATGCCAGATTTTATCAATTTTCAACTACTCATACCTTTTGAACGAATAAAGATAATTAAAATATTGAAAAAGTTAAGAGTATGTCTCACCATACTGCATAAAATGCATTACATAAATTATTATTCTTGATTCAGTTGAAAACTATTGTATATATAACGAAAGTATTACACAAAGTTTAATTGAAGAAAGTTAAGCTGGAAATATCTAGTACCAGTAAAACAATAATAACAGTTATTGCTTTTTGTTAAGTCAATGTCATCTGGTATCTTAGATTTTGTTAAATATGAATTTATTATGATCACATATTTTGTCTTTATGTTGTTTTGAAAGTTTTAGCACTCAGAAATATACCAGGAGGAACGTAACTATGTTACCTTTCCAAATCAAGTACATGTCTCTGTAAGATAGGTAGTTGTTGTTGTTGTTGTGATGGTGTTGGAATTTGTACCGCACAACTGAACCAGAAAATAGGAAGAAGCAACAACACGATTTCTCCTCCTAAAATATATAAAGTGCATAAAAATAGAATTGTCCGCATTGCTCTCTATGTATTCATTGTCAGTAAATCTGTTGCAGATAGAAAACAGTATCATTAAGTACTAATTTTAATGAGATTTAGTACAATGCTCATCACATAGACAGTTCACGTACTTGTATTGTTTCTATATGTATATACTTAATGATAGGTGGTGATAGCTTGGTAGAATTGAATTCTAGAATGAATCTTTTGTTACCAGTCAGTGTGGCTACTGGTACATACATAGTAATGATATATATATAGATTGCATTGAAGATAATAACAGGCATACGGGTTTGATACATTCTATTTTTATCCAATCTATTTAACATTGGTTTTGGTTGCATTATGCCAAAATGGCAGTTGAATATTTTTTTGTAGTCCTGGAAAAACTGTCAGTGTTATTAAGGTATCTGTATGCCCATACCCAAAAAACTGTTTGTTAAAAATATTATGAATCTGTTTGTCCAAATATCACTAAAAATTGCATGCAAGGCTAGATTGGGGACATGCTCCTCCCCCTTTGTTCCCAAAGTTTCATAAAAATAAACCACACTTTTATTCTGTTGAGTTTCTATCTTTATTTTTTGTGAATGGTAATCTTCCACAATACAAACGTAACAAAAATACATTAACAAGATACAAATACATAACATTACATGTATGTGCAAGTCCGGTATGAAGCAGGAGTGATGAGTGGGCTCCTGTGGTGGAGTGGTACGGTAATTACCTTGTAATTACTAGAACGTCACTACTGTGAGTTTGAATCCAACCAGGGACCAATAGTCACTTGTGAGGAAGCTGTCAAGCTAGCGTACGGAAGGTCTACGGTTCTACCCAGGTGTAAGACTGGGGTCTTCCTCCACTGCTGAAGCTGAAAAGTTGCCAAATGACCTTGGCTATGATTAGTTATGGGATGTCAGATGGGGGCGACTCATGAAGTAAGACACAGACATATACAAATGAGAGCACAATACTGCACATGATAATTACAGACTACAAAAACCAAAAAATTTGTATAGATAGCCTTCATATACAATCTACCCCACAACACAATTCTTTTCAGAGTTCTGGATATGATGTCTAAAGATGTAAATAAAAACTACTGATATATATACTTGAAAATTATTCTTTTTTAATTCATACTTCCAAGTCTTCAGCTATTCTAGTTTGAATCATTTTAATAGTATTTATAACGTGATTTATAAATGAAATAAATGAAAATGAATTGAATGAATTTGTGGGTCCCTGCAATATGTTTCTGTGTCTAAGCCACATTAGTCACCCAGATACTATATTTGTACATATACATACAGCAATCTGTATAAACACTTAACTATGAATGAAAAATTATGAATAATTAAGATGTATTCACTGAGTCGTTTGTTTGAGAGAAATTTCACAAGTTGATACTTTGTATTAGTACATTTATTCTTCCATTTGAACAAACCCTGGGCCTTCACTAATGTTTATCTATGATTAGATTTAAGTAAATACCATATTTTCCATTGATATAAGGTGAAATCTGTGTGATACTTTGGGTCTATAGTACATAGATTACCATGTCAGACCAATATATACCCAGTACATACATGTCTTTATTAAGTACTTAGATATGTAGGGACTTAGATATGTAGGGTGTCATGTGAAAACATGGAGCTTATGCTGTTGGTTCTGGTGAGTTAGGGCAGGGTGACATTTCTGTATGACCTGTATTCTTTTGTCATTGAAATTCTCTGTCTACTAGAGCCCCACAGATCCATATTAAGAACTATTTTCTTGCATGTTCAGTTTATTTTAAAATACGAGAATTGGCGGCTTTGTATTCAATGGTGAACACATTACCTGCTATAGTTTGCTTCTTGGCTAAACTGAAACCATTTCTCTACTGAAGTTTGATGATTTTCACACCCATCTTACAATTTATTGTTTCCTTATCTTAATTCTATTCAGTTTTGATATTTTAAGCTTGAAATTTCTTTGTTGAAATATAGGTTTAAGAGGCGATAATGAGTGGAATTATGGCATGTTTTATGTATTTCAGGATAAACGATACCACATTGTTGAAGAATTATACAGGAATGAAAAGGAATACGTAGACGCCCTCAGGATGCTCAAAGAGGTAAACTTTTATTGTTATAAATTTACTCTAGTTTGAAATTTACCTATATAGTACCAGTATCTTATCAGGAAGGGAGACAACATCCGAACAGTGGTATTTTTAAAGACATCTGATTCTATGTGATCTGAATTGTGGTTTGAATCCCTTGCTGGGCAGGAAAAATGTCACATGTGATGAAGCGGTCCAGATAGCTTATAGAAGGTTGGTAGTTCTGCACCGGCAGCTTTTTCCTCTGTTAAAAGCCAGAAAAGTCATTGTATGTCCCTGGCTGCTGGTACAATGTTAAACCCAGCAAATATAACTGCTGAAGTGAATGATTTATTCTGTTTGTCCTGTGTAAATTTTCAATGTGCGATTTGCTTGCTTAAGCAAAAAAAAAATATTAGTGTTCACAGTTAACCAACAAATTCTTGTTCTGCTGACCCTAAAGTTTCTTACAGCTTCATCCAAAGTATGAAAATATTTGTGGATGAATTGTGCCCCATATTTTCACGAAGGGTATTCTTAAACAAAAAAACCTATTAAGACCTATTATTTACGTCATTATAATATACATGTAGCTTCAACATTTTGGGTATTGGTAATTGAGTCTAGATTCAGACCACTATACTTATAATTCTTACATTGTGTATAGGAACATACATTTTATAGTCTTGTTTTGATTTTTGTATAATTTCATTGAAGTAAATCAAACTTTAATCATTTCTAACTTTATAATGAAACAGAATTACTTATTTCTAGGACTGCTTGTAATCTCCTTCATTGTATTGTTAAACTTCTGTTTGGGTAAAAAAATCCCTCAGTTAAAGTAGTTTTGAGTGATAATCTGATGTCACTTGTTTTTCTAAATTTTACATTCATGTGTGAAAGTGTTCTGACATGTGCCGAAATTACCAATTTTGTCTGCAGCACTGAGCTTATGGTTTCAAGGTCTCAAAATGTTCAACTCTCAGTGATGTACATGTTGTTTGAATGTTTCTATGTACAATATGACATTTTTACTATTTATGTGTCTTACTCATGTATTCAGCTCATTACTGAGAGGCAGGCTTTAGAAGATGCATATAAATTTACATGCTTCATTACTTCTGCAGAAGGTTTTTTTTTCATGGAAAGAATGACTTTTAACATAATGTGGGGTTTATTTTCATGAAATTCATTATTCTATCAAATTTTGTGATTGTAGGATATTTAATACAATGGAAACCATTCATTAGGCAGTGATAGTTCAATATAAGAGGACAGACTGAAATGAGAAAATTGTACATCACAAGCAGTAGTAATGGACCATTGATAGTAAAATTGAGATCAGATTGATATTTAAAACATTCCAAATCAACCTTGAAATGAAATAGATATAGACAGACATATATATCATAACAAGCTAGGTCATCAAGAGCACATGGTCCAACTATTTGTGTACTGTGTCTGTTATATGGGGAGTTGACCTTCACTGACCAGCTTAGTTTTAATAAAACCATACAATAATCACCACCATAAATTAAACTGTTGATAACTAATATGTTGGGTTTTTGCTTGCCAGTTTTTCAAAGATGAAGGTCAAAGTGACATCTTAGACTTAGGTTGTGTCAGTAGATATTTGTTGTAAACAAAGAAAAGGAAAAAAATAGACAATGATTAAGTACATGTTAGATAAAACCAACTTTTATTAGGAACATTTTGTTTGATTTCGCTATAAACCAGTCTAGAAAGATAAATGGACTGGTTTACTGAAATAATGTTGTATAAATGCAGACATGTTGTTTTACACCGTTCACCTACACTCTATTGTTATACTCTGGTATATGTATGTATCTATATAGGTATCTGGTATGTTACAAGTTTTAGCTGTCTTCATAGTTTTCAACATTAGTTATAGAAAATATTGGTGAAATACCAATGGTATAATTACTGCTGTTGCTCTTATATTCGTGAATGATTAAATTCTGTGGATTTTTGATGGGCATCATCTTTATTTAACAAATACAAATGCGGGTAGTTTTAGGGAAAATTTGAAATAAATATGCAATTGACATGTAGTTTTTGCTAATTATTATTGTTTCTATATGAGATGATTGTGTGTACAGTGTAGGGTTTTGCTGACCTACATTTTGTGTATAGTCATAAACTGATATATTTAGGGGCTTCTGTGGTTAAGTGGTTATGGTCTCTGACTTATAATTGCTAGCCCCTCACTTCTGTGAATTCAAATCCCACCAAGACCCAACAAATTTCATACATGTGGAAGATGTCCAGCCTGCTTACAGGTGGGTGGTTTTACCCAGATGTTCTTCAGGGGTCTACCTCCAGCATTAACTTGCTTAATGACCCCGGCTGTCAGTGCGATGTTAAACACCAGAGATAGACCAATTCTTTCATCCTGCCTAAAGTACTCACAATATTTTGCTCTCTCCAAAAAATATATACAGGTATACCAACTAATAGCAAAGTCATGAAAACAGGTAGCGACAAACATTAATGAAAACACAGTATTAACGGATATACATTATTTATTGACTGATTTAATCTTAGATAATAATGAAGCTTTGTGTTTCTTGGCAAGATCAAGCTGTGCCTCTTGGCATGATGAGTTTTGACATTGACACACTGGTGAAATTATTTAGGTATCTCAGTCATTTTGTTGACTGTCAACTTGGTTTTCTTTGGTTTATTGGTATCAATTAAAAATACTGTTTAACCCAGTTATAGTGAACTCTTGGGGACCCGTATAATTATTTTATCATAATATTATACATATTTCACTCTATCCATTTATAAATTGAAATAAAAAATGGGGCATGATAGGGGGTGGGGGAGATAATTATTTCACTTTGTCTGATTTTTCATTGCATCCATGCCCTCTATAATTGCGTTTTTTTTGTATTACTTATACTTAATTCTGACCCAAGATTTCTAATATTTTCTTTTACCAAGCTATTTTGGTATGGTGTGAAATCAGTATAGATGATAGACAGTATTTTCCCATACACTTCATATATTTATTATTGTGATAGTGTTAACCCTTTACTTAATTAACACATTTTGGACCTTTCCAAATTCAAAGCTAATATACAAAACATCGATTTAAGAAAATTAGGTTATTTCTCTCTGAAAAAGTGGAAAACATGTGGCAAAAAAGCCATTACACATTACAAGAAATGGCTTCTTCGCCACAATGTTTTCAAAAGTCATCTGCTTCAGATGCAGGGGGGGGATGTGGTGTAATGAGGCAAAGGGTTAAGATCAGTGTAGATAACTGAAATCTTTGAATACAGCTAGTTTTAGATATTGAGTTCAGTTATGTAATATTTTTGGAATATGCATCCATACAATTTCTCCTCTTATGTTCAGTTACTTAAATAGATAGGCAGTTGTTAGATGCAGGAAACCCTGAGTATTGATGTTGTAAACTATAAGCTATTACACATTTACAGGTAATTATGATTCTAATTATACCACTGCGAGCATGAGTCTGTGTGCCCAAAATATCGTATCAATCACTTAAATTAGATAATATTGTGGCACGTAGGGCTACCTGCCGACATTGGTAGATATAACATTTCTGTACAATTATTCGCATGGTTAAATTTTGTTAGAATGTTTCTCAGATGGAGAAGTGTTGAGCTTAAACAGAAAAAGTCAAGTTTCTGGAACATGTTCTCAGTATCTCTACTTGGTACTTGATTAAAATGTAAGCTTGGCTCATCATACATCAAATAACAAAAGAATTACATAAATAAATAACAAATAAATTTTGTATTGTTTATAAAAATGGTTTATTAAACCTGAAATAGTTTGGTGTTAGCTCTCTTTGTTTGTAGGTATTGTATTTTTAGATATAGTTAATTTCTTATTATAAATTGCAAATGGATTGAGCTGTAAGTGAACATCGCATTAAATTGGCCTTCTATATAGTTGTCTGTGTTTAATTTTTTAAGATACCTACAGACCTGCATTTATACATATAAATCATCTACCTAGCCCTAAACAGTGCAGTTATTTCTATCTGCCTGTTCTTTTAATGATCTACATGCTGGGATTTTATTGTTGAGAGTTTTGCTATAAAATTGGTGAAAACATTAACCTGGTAGGCAGCTGTATGTATCTCAGTTTTAACCTTGTTGGATGCATTCATTCTTACAGAATTCCTGTTGCTGTTCACTGTCCAACACTTGCCTGTATACTTCCAATTAAATCATCATCTGAACCTTCTTTGTTGTTTATCTGTGGTTTTCTTCTATGTTCTTTCTTATCTTGTCATCTCTCTGCTGAGCTGATATTTGTACCATGTCCTCCTGCAAAGTTGTATTCAACAAAGGAATTATTTTGCGAATGTGATGAAGTTTTTATGTAACATCTAACAACATGTCATGTGACATATGTTAAAATCCTTTGATTCACTGAGGGATACATTATTTTCCAATCACCATGTTATAATTATTTGTTTGTATTCTTAGTTTAATTATCCTGCTGTGTTTATGCACTTTTTGACCAAGTTAGGAAGGTGTGTAGATCTGAATTACTTAGGCTAGATAAAAAGTAATCATGTTTACGGTTACTTGACTAAAAGGTTAGGGTAGGTTGGTGAAAAACTTCTTTTCTGAACATACATTTTGTATCGTGGAGGTAATATTCTTGTATCTCTTTCTTATTCTTGTACTTTTGTATCACCTTGTTTTATGCATGTTCAGAGGCCCACATGGAAGATTGGGGAAACCCAAATGTGTAGCCTCTATAAATAAAGCCATTGTTATTATTATTATTATTATTCATATAGAAGTATTTTTGCAATTGGTTTTGCTGTTAGAAAATTTAGGACGAGCACCTAATGATGGGCAGTTAGGTAATTGTAAACGCAACCATTTTTTTTTTGCCTTAACAATGTAATTGTATATTTGTATTGTTCAGCATTAGGTGATCTGATGGAAAACTGTATCAGGCATAGATGAACATCTTGCTGACAGTACATTCTATCTTTTTTCAGCGTTATATGGACCCATTGAAGACTGTATCGGGTATAGATGAACGTGTTGTTGACAATATATTCTATATGATACCTGAGATTCTAACACATCACCAAATCTACCTGGAATTCCTCAACCAAGTATGGACTCGCTGGAATACTGACACCAGTACTGTAGGAGACATTATACAGAAAACAGTATGTACATAATAGTTTCACAAAATCACAGCGTACAAATTGTACAAGTTGATTTATATAGTATCATGATAAATTTTACAGTGATTGGAAGTAGCAGGGGCTTGTGATCGCAATGAATAGTACAAGTTAAAATATGTAATATTGCAATGATTCTTACAGTAATTTTGTTTACACACTGTGAAAATAGCAACCACCTTGTGGATCACTTATTTTAAAGACCATTACTTGCACAGTAAAACCTCAAATGGCGACCACCTCAATGTTATTACCACATTGTTATAATGACCACTTATTTTCAGACCAACTTTCAGTAACTCCTCTATAATTCAACTTGATAATGAGACCACCTCATTATGATGACTGATTTTCTGTGTTCTGAAGGTGATTTAAATGTTTAAAGTTTTACTGCACTTAAATTGTTGCTTAATGACCACCTTAATTTTCTATTCTTTGTTCACATTTTACAAAATTCAAGATTTAAGATTTAACTATAATTTGTTCGATATCTTGTGAAGATCACTTTAAATAATTATTGTTGAATTCTCCTAACAAGCAATGCATTCCTCTTTCAGATACTTTTGGCATATTCATTTAGAACAGAACAAATTGCATCATTTTACCATTTTATGAATGCTGTTCTGTCTGACTGGTGTCATTTTGCTGGTACCATTTTACCATTATATGAATGCTGTTCCATCTGACTGGTGTTCTGTGTTGTTAGTTTTCAGGTCAGACTGTACAGGATAGTTATCTGTCATTTGTCGAAAATTATAAAACATCAGGAAAAGTAATAGAAAATGCTTTGCAAACCAAATCTTCAGTACAGAAGTTTGTAGAGGTGAGGAATGTCTAGTTTATACTAAAATATAAGCATATGAATATAGGGGGCCTTTAGAAATCACTGGCCCCTAACGGTTTTGAGTTAGACTATTGCCTGGGACAAGACAAAAATACATGTGAGGAAGCTGTCCGGATTGTGTATGGAAGGTCAAAGATTCTACCCAGGTTGTTGGTGGGACTTTAAACCCAACAAAAGAAAAGTAGATAAATGAATATCACAAACGATGCACATGAGATTGCTTACTATACACCATGCATGGTCATCCAGTGCTTATAAAAGATAGAGCTCAGCTGCCACAATATACTCTAAACATGTTCATACCTATACCTAGCTTTTGTCCTTAGGTTTTAATATGTTGTATGATCAAATTTGTTGTGTGGATTTGTTAAACTGTGCAAAAATGTTCTACTTCTGTACCTATTTTGATTACTCATGTCTACTACTTTATGTGTGATTGCAGACGGTATTGCACTATGCCATCAATGTATTGTTTATCATATAATTATGAAACATGTTCATAAATATTTCAGCAATGTCAAAAAGAGAGTGGTAGTAAGTTGTCATTGAAAGATTTAATTGTTCGTCCTATACAGAGAATTCCTAGATATGAACTCCTGATTCAGGTAAGTCAATTCTGCAGTCAAGTCTACCAGATGTCTGATCTTTGTGTTAGAAATGCGTTCTTGGTCATAAGAAAAGATATCCTGTTATTTTCACATCAAAATGGAAATGCATTGTTGAACTTGCTGACGTCAGATTGTAAGCAGATTGTGGTCCAACAAAAACAGTTATATGTTGTGTTAATTATATCCACATTATTGTGGTGTTCATTGATATATAAATGGTTAACCAGAGACAAACATGTGTACAGTTATGTTGTTTTGTGGTTCAGTTATGTATTGTATCCATGATTAAAAGTTGTCTGGAATTTGGGAACCTCCAGTTCTTCCCAGGTCTGAACTCTATCACACCGAGGTTAAGATTTCCATTTTTTTTAAATTGTTAACTTTCACCCATGTGTATCAGTGACACTTGGCTATATTTCTAGGTCTTTTTATAAAAGAATGATGCAATAAAATCAGTAATTCATCTTAAACTTCACTCAACATTGAATTTCATGTATATTATATTGGCACTTATTTTAAAGCAGTAATGACTTAATATTGCATATTACTTGATATGCACTTGTGTTACCATCTCTACACTAAAACACTTCATATTTACATTGATAGGCAACCTTGAGACATAAGGCGTAGTTTTAACAACAAGTTTTTTTCTATTTACTCCTTTTTTAAATCTGAATTTTTTCCCTTTAAATCATGGATGTATATATGATATTTCCTACCATAAAATGCCAGGAAAACAAAAAAAGCATGAATTACATGCAAAGACACACTAGTATGAACTGAATGCAAAATTACTACACAAATCACAATTACACATAAACACATCTTCTACAAAGGATGAAGCAGATACAATAAAGGAGCAAATTCATATTACGCAAAACAATTTTAAACACATGTCTCCCAACTCTCTGACATAAAGTAACAATTTTGAAACGGAATTGTTTCATTTATTTCATGATGTATAAACGTTGACAATATTGTGTAGGTGTGACTGCCCTACCACTGACACTTATTGTTTGTATTGTTACAGAGGTTGCTGGTCAACACACCAGGAGATCATCCTGATTATGCCTTACTACAAGAAGCTGAGAAAGTCATGCATGAATTTGCACGTAAAATTGGTTCCCTGAATGAGACACAGACAGAAGATGGACAACAGGAAACTCTGAAGAAATTGGAACTTCTGCTGATTACAGATGTAAGTGTGCAATTACTAGGATAGTAAATGATATGTGTAACTGATAGTGAGAAGTCCAGACTCAAGTCATAGTTAAAGGTCCAGGGGTGTAGAAATGAGCCAGAAAAATCAACCAGCTACTTGCGCATTCTCGCCGGCTACTTTTTCTGAAACCACAGATACAATACTGCATTGAACAACCAGACCCTCCTTCTACTTTCAGTATCTGAACGGCTATATGATAACATTCCTTCACCCCTGGAGGTCTAGACTCAGGTCATAGTGAGAGTCCAAGACTCAGGTCATAGTTAGAGGTCTAGACTCAGATCATAGTTAGAGGTCTAGACTCAGGTCATAGTTAGAGGTCTAGACTCAGGTCATAGTTAGAGGTCTAGACTCAGGTCATAGTGAGAGGTCTAGACTCAGGTCATAGTTAGAGGTCTAGACTCAGGTCATAGTTAGAGGTCTAGACTCAGGTCATAGTGAGAGGGCTAGGCTCAGATTATTGTGTGAGGTCTAGACTGAAGTCATATTTTATCTATGTTGTTGTCTGCCTCTGACAAAATCTATCCTTTTGCTTCCATCCTAATAATTTGACTTCATGTGCTGATTGGCTGTTGTTAGCACATAGCCTGAATGGTTTTCAGGGCTTGAAGGTCATAGTATAAGGTCATGAGACTGAATACTGTCTTTTTTTCTTTTTCTGGAAACTTTTTTAAACTACAGTTATTTCCTCAAAGCAACAATTTATTCCTACTTTTGATATGTCTAAATAAACTGACATGTATCAGTGTTTAGGTCAGTTATACCCTATTTTAAAAAATATACAATAATTGAATGTGACAGAGATTTTCATTCTGTATCAGGCAGTTTTGTGATAAATTATCAAACGAGATGCATGTATTCAGAAAAAAAAGAATTATTACTTTGGATTGTTTCACTTTTCTTTACCCTTTGCCTCGTAATACCACATTTCCCTGCATCTGAAGCAGAGGACTTTTGAAAACATTTGGCAAAATAAGCCATTGCTTTTAATGAGTATTGGCTTCTTTTGCCGCAATGTTTTCCACTCTGTCAGATGGGGAGAAATAACCCAATTTTCTTAAATAAATTGATATTTTGTATATTAGCTTTGAATTTGGAAGAGCGTAAAATATGCTTTTGAAGTATAGGGTTAAAGGATAAAATGTATGGAATTATTTGTTGTATAATGCAGATTTTCTGTGTAATGATTTCATTATTGTATTACAGTTAGCAGTTCCTGACAGATTCTACCTCAGACATGATATGGTGAATATTCAGGTAAAGTCTTTAATTATATACCAGGAATATAAAGTTGTTGTGAAGTTTGTCATTGTTCATGTTGTTGTCTTTGAATTTACACTGATATTGCGAATTTATTCCTTTGTACAACCAAAAATGGTATAGTTCGAATTTGTTATACATGTATTGTAATGGTTGCTATCTGCTGTCTCAGTGACTGTGTATAGATCTTCTTGGACACTCTGAGTTTTTAAGAAAAAATTTTGAAAGCCTTTAGATGGAAAATGAATGAATATACAGTAAAACCTCATGTAGCGATCTCCTCAGTATTATGACTAACTCAATATAACAACCACTTATTCTTGACCAGCTTAAATAACTCCCCTATAATTCAACTTGTTACAACCAATTTTGCTGGTCCTGGAGGTGGTCTCATTATTTAGGTTGATATTTAAATGACAATTTATCATTATTTATTTCCTCATCTCACAATGTCTATGCCTGTATATGAATTGTTATATTTTGTGCATTGACTCCTGCCCTAATATACCTCAATAAATAAGTAAACTTATTATGATTTCAGAATAAGAAAGATCAATGTTGCATTTGGATGTTCTCAGATCTTATCATTATCAGCAGTGTGAAAAGAAAAAGTGGACCAGTTACTAGGAAAATATCCATTATTTTGTAAGAGTTTTATCTTTTATTTATAACACTTAAAGTGGAGCATGTACCAAACTTAATGAGCAATCATATAATTTTACTGTTGGTGTCATGCTTGTCTATAGTAAATTTATTACATTAATATTTTCAATTGGTATCTATTTCTAACATAGTAAGATGGTTTTATCAATGTTTCATGTGCTGTAATTATCATGTATACCAATATGTGTAGAATATCTATTATACTATGCTTGTATACTTGTTGTTTATTTTAGGAAATCGCCAACTGGGCAAGATTTCGTAGAAAATGTAAAACACAAAGTATGGCTAAAAGTTGGTCTGGATGATATTGAAATTGTGAAAAGTAAGAACATGCAGAAATATGCTGTTAAACATCCACCAATATTTATCTAAACATCAGTTTATTAGTTTGTCTGTTTCGAAGAAAAGTCGAGCTATTATGATCGCTGTGGGATTGTCATTGTCATGCAAAAACTTCAATGTAGCCCATTACTCAAACACTTTTAAAGATATCAATACAACACTTGGAATACTTAATTATCATGAAAAGGCACAGTTGCATGACAATGGGCATAATTCTGAAAGCTATATTTTTGGAAATATGCCCCTTTTTAACTGTGGTTAAAATTGCTTATGAAATAGAATGATATAAAACAGACAAGCCTTGCTGCTCTGCTCTTGTAATACATGAAATTGTTACACGTTTTATTGTTTACAATAATGTCTTCATTGGTTCTTTTGTATTTCTTATCCATGAATTATGTTGTTGATTTATTTCTATTTAATTGGTCATGAAACAGAGTTACATTATTTATTCATTTGACAGACTTGAGAAATCCAACTTATGTGAATTTTGCTTGCAAAATTTGATCAGTGCATCATTTTGATTCTTGCGTTAATTGAGATTGAAGGATCAGCTGCCATTACATGTCTAAATGTTAACACCATGCTTATAGTGAGAATTGAATGCCTATATATCTTACTGACCTTTAGGTTGACTATCATTTTACAGGTCAAAGTACACTGAAGACGACAACTACTCTAGATAAAGAACAAGTTGAGGAAGATTTAGATCTACTTGAAATGATTCAAGATTTGACAAATAAACTGAACTGTAATCATAATGTGAGTACTTGTTTGCTTGTTTACTTTATTACACACTTCTATGCTGTTTGTCTATTATCAAGGTACATAATGATGTAACTGCTGCTTACTGTAGTGAATTAATTACATATAAATAAAAAAATTTCTTGACTAATAGATTTTGAAGGGGGCAACCATGGTCAACTGGTTATGGTCTCTCTGACTTGTAATCACTGGTAGTTCCTCACAGTTGTGAGTTTGAATCCCACCCGGGACCAAATTTCACATATGAGGAATCTATCCAGCTATCCTGATGATGGTTGGCTGTTGATGGGACATTAAACCCCAGTTAAATAAAAATATATTTTAAATGTTGTGTTGTACATGACTTTATAAGGCCTTCAGTTTTCACAATTTTATGATATTTGTGATGTAATACTGTAATAAATGTTGATTTTTTTTATTTTTGTAACTGATTCATTTCCATGGTAACTGTTATTTTTATAGAGTATGGATGATGTAATGAGAGACATGGCACAGGCCTTGAGAAAACAACTTGTAGAACATGATCTTAGAACATCATTACTGGACTCTAGTAAAATGGATCTATTGGTCACTACACAGTATGTATTATCTAATTAAACATACAAAATTTGTATATCATAAGATGCTAACCTGATAATTTTTTATCATATTACCAGTAATTTTCCTGGTGAGAACAAAGTTTAAATCTTACCACAGTAGTTCCTAGCATCATTTTCATTTTGTCCTGATTGCGGTCGAGGTATGAGTCAACAGTGTGAAGTAATCATACATCAGTTGATGAATGCAGTTTTGTAACATTAATATTAGACTTTATATAGTTACTTGACCAAAACAAAAATGGGGTTGATAGGTCAGAAAATCTTTCTAAATTTTTTTCTTAACATTCCTTTCATATTTTGGAGGTACAATTCAACCCCAAGCATTTTCATACTTCGGATTTTGCTGTTAGAAAATTTAGGATTGAGTCAGTCGGTTTACCACAAATGCAATTACTGGTATTTATGTGACAATAATCTCATGTCTTATTACAGGGAGGGTGTTTTAAATCTAGAAGTGAATTTCACATCAGGAGAGAAGAGAGCTACTTGGGAGACCACATTCCTTGATGCTAAACAAAAATTGTGTAAGTTCTTCTTTGATGCTAAACCAAAATTGTGTAGTGTTATTTTCATTCTGATATCATGTAATAAATTCAGTTCATGTAATTTCTTTCGGGGTAAAAATATATGACGTTACACTTAAATGCTATATTTATGTATTGTAAACATATTATTGAATATATTTTTCTATAGAATTTCATTGTCATAAAACTACCTATTTTGTTAAGTATTGGTAAGATTATGTGTTACAGTGAAACCTCTCTAATCCAAACCTTTGTAATCCAAAACCTTCTCTAATCTGAACACATCAGCTGGTCCCAATATTTTTATTATGTATTTAATGCTAAAAAAGGCTTTGTAATCCAGGACCTTTGTGTTCTGAAAACCTCTGTAATCCAGACATTTTTACCTGTCAGAAAAAGTTCGGATTAGAAAGGTTCTACTGTATACACTTGTGTATGATGTCTACATTTTATAGTGATGAGTTAATTCCTGAATTATTTCATTTAACAGCATTACTATCTGATAAGAGGGCAGCTGAATTTCTACAACCATTACAGATAACAAAAACACGAGCAGGAATGCAGGTGTGTAGAATATATTGTTTTGTTGATTTACTGTTCATTAGTAGACAATATGTACATGACCTGGACAAATATTCTTCTCATGGATTAGATGTAATACCTCTGACTAAACCATGCCTCATGACAGAAATATTTTGGCATTTATATTTGTGTATGTGTATGAAACCAATATGAGCAGTATTTCCATGTTCTTGTAGACTGATTGACCTATGAATTTATGCTTTGGAATTTTACTGCTTGAACCTGTTCTTAACTTACCAGTCAACATTACGGTCAACTTATCTGTTAACATGACTGGTAATTTACCTGTCAACATATTCATCAACTCACTTATCAATATGCTGGTCAACTTAGCCTGTCAACATGACTGGTTATTTATCTGTCATCATGCTTATCAACTTAATCTGTTGCTGGCTACTAACCTGTGAACATGTTCATCAACCCACCTATCAACATGCTGGTCAACTTACCTGTTAATACGACAGGCAATTTAATCTATTAGTACGATTGATGACTTACTGTCAGTCTGACTGTCAGCCATCTTCTCAGTTCTCTCATTGTTCATTATATGCTTACCATTCATGTGTATGTCTATGAAATGTATAACTCCTTTTTTAGTTTTCCTGTGCCGCTGCTATAGATGGTGTGAACTCCAGCGGTTATCGTGATGTGTGGGTGTGTAACAGTGATGGTTATGTGGGTCACATGTGTTTACTGAGTCTACAACCAGAACCTATTGTTACATTGAACACACCAGTACCTGGATGTAATGCTAGAATATTGTGTATAGCTGCCGTTCCTTCATTACCTATGTTGAGGAGGTAAATAGTAATGCAGTCAAACCTGTGATCAAAGGCCACCCATGGGAAAGATAAATTTTGGCTTTATTGACATATGGCCTGTATTTAGAGGTCAGTATGTTCTAAACAATCAGTGATGGTTTTTGAAGAATGGCCTTCATTCACTGGGTGGTCTTTATTCAGAGGTGGCCTCAAACACAGGTTTGAGTGTATTCCATTATTTCTTTAGGGAGACAAGAAAAGGTTTAAATAGTGATGAATGTTTGTTTCTTGGTAGTGTGTTTTTAAAAATGATATTACTCACAAACAGTGTTATGTAGTACAACAATTTATATCTTACTGGTTTTCATTTAAAGATTACAGGTTATACACTGTAACCGTAAATTACTGATTGTTACTGCATTAATTCAATAGCTGTCAAATTTATGTGCGGATGACTGTCATTATTACAGAAAAAGTAGTGCCAAACGCTACAAGGGTCCACCATCCCCAACTGGTGAAGGTCCAAGAATAAGTGTAGAGGAAGTAGATGTAACGATATCAGAGGAAGACCCTGGTTACCAGGGTGACAATCCAGAAATGACTGAATCTGTTAGTGAAGATGGGTACCAGTCTGATTCTAGCTCTAGTGAAGAAACAGACGATGAATTCATTTCTCCCGGGAAACTCTTTGTTACTGGTAAATATATATGGTTTATTTTTGTTAATTTATTTATATTTTATTATTAACATCATTGACTTGAGAGAAGTTTAGGTTTCTGCTCGTATGACTGTGATATGAATGAAGTTCTTACCACTCTGGATTATTATTTAGCAGCTACTCCTTAGTAGTACTGCCTTAGCCTGAGGTTTTAAGATAGCACTCTGTCCTATGTGAGGCAGAATATGAACCAATATCCTGGTAGATTGGTGTTTACAACCTGTCTGAGTTGAAAAATCTGTTGAATCTGAGTTCAGCTGACTATATCTGGATCACTGGACAAAGCAACGCAAGTTTCACTGTAAATTTTGTTTTGATAATTTTGGTATAACAAAGTTTTTTACGGTTATTTCTTATCAAGTTTAGGACAGAGTTTCATGCTCTGTATGATGTGATGTACTATACATTGTTATTTTACATATACATGCACTTACAGAGTATGAAACTAAGAGTGATCAATCAGCAAATACACCTCCGCAAGGTAACACAGAGACGTTCCCCCCTCCACAAGGTAACACAGACACGTTCCCTCCTCCACAAGGTAATACAGACACGTTCCCAACTTCTGGTGGGTGGACACAAAATCCATTGAAGTCTACAATGTGGTTGGGAACAGAAGATGGATGGTAAGTTCTGTAAACAATTTAACCAATGACTTTTCCTCATGTGTTTATTTTTATCACAATATATTAAAAAGGCAAATTTGATTCCACATTTAAACATAATTAATTCAGTACTATGTTTATTTGGCATTAAGTTTGGACAGATTCTATCATTTATATTTATGGAAAACTACCATTAATTTTTTAATAAAATCTATTGTTGAATTTTAATAGAATGTATCATTAACTTTTAATTGAATCTATCATTGATTTTTAATTAGAATCTGTAATTAATTTTTTGATACAATGTAAAAATTTAAAACCAGTCTTCTTTTCTGGCTGCCAATTAATTGTTGTTTGATTAAGTTATTTTTTGTCTTTCAGCATCCATATATTCCAATGTACAGATAATATCAAAACTACGAAGAATAAGTTGAAAATTCAACTTGGTTATCCAATATTTTGTATTCTGTAAGTATGGATGTGATCATTATATTTCTCTCAAATAACTAGAAACCATATGACTGAAGGTCTGAAACACTGATGCCCGATTTTACCCATTCTAGTGGGTGTGATTTTTCTCTTCAAAGGATTTCTCTTTTCAGCCCCTTTATATTTTAAATGAAAATGTTAGATTCAGTCTGTTCAGCTAAAAAAGTGATGCCTTTGCATTGGATAAGTATTTCCCCTCCAAGTGATTTTGATTTCCCCAATTCTGTCAATAGTATTGATATAGAAATGTTATAGACGATGGAAACTTTTGGGGTAAACATTTGTTCTATAGCTGTATATGCTGTGCATTTGTAATATTTCATTGTAGAATTGAAATGATACCATCAAAGAGTAAGAAATTCTCATGTTTTGTTTTGCTTATATGTGAATGTGTTATTATAGCATTTTGTTGGATATTTTACAGTTACCTTGACAACAAGGTGTTTGTATCCTTGTCTAATGGTGATCTCATGGTGTACAGAAGAGATTTAGGTAAGGTTTGATTTCAATAACCATCAGGTATCGTGTGAAATGATTTAACATTAATGACTTAGTAATTAATGTGATATGCTGGAATACATTACTGACTCCAGAAGTTACCATAGATCAGATTTTAAACGTCAATAATGGCTTGATTCACGGCTTATTGAAGAGAGTTCAGATATGTCTACATTGTTCCAGCTGTTTGTTTTACTGACTTTTAATATCATCATCACTTGCATCACTTGTTAATAACTACATAGTAATTACAAAAAAATGGCAAAATATTTCTGCGTTTATTCTTTATTGGAAATTCTTGTAATGTCCCATTTTACTATACCTTTAGTTGGTTTGCTGTAGACCATTCCAAAGCAGTACAACTTGGGAAGATTGTGTTTTGTCCCCAAGTTTTTATTTGTTTCTGTGTGTTGGATGAGGTTTGGGTGGGTTTTGAGAAAAGTTGTTTTTTGGAAAGGTGGGATTTTTTATGTTTTTTCTACAAACCATTTTCTTATCTATATTTACTTAGATCAAACTTTGTTTTTTCAGAAGGGACCTGGGATTCAGAAAATCCCTATACACGAGCTATAGGTAGTGTGACGGCCCCTATAGTAAAAATGTTAGCTGTTGCTGGTAAATTATGGTGTGGTCGTCAGAACAATATTTGTGTGATTAATCCATTAACGTTGAGTATAGAAGTAAGTTTTCTAACCTGTTTATATTCAATAAACATGATTGTTTCCATAATTTGGTTCTTAAGTAGGACTTATAAACAAACCTATGTTTGTGTTCCATGTGTTACTCATTCTGTTTTATATCATTTCTAGTTCATCTGTTTCACAGAAAAAGATTAAGTTAAATAATTACTGAGTTGTTGTCATTGTTGTTGTGCAAAAACTTTAATGTAGCCTATTACTTAAACACTTTCAAAAATATCAACTCAACACTTGGAATATCTGATTATCATGACCAGGCACAGTTGCAGGACAAGGGGCATTATTCTGAAAGCTATGTTTTTTAGTTATGCCCCTTTTTAAATTACAATTTTGGTCAAAATTGCCTATTAAATAGAATGATGTGAAGCAGACAAGCATTGGGGCCGCTCTGCAGAGCTCTTGTCTTTGATGAATTTATAAAACAATGAAAAATGTGAACAAAATTCTATATTACTATGATACAAGTTATAATAAACACCAAGTATTTATCACATCAAGACAGTAAAAATCTATATTACAAGGATGGTTGTGAGCTGTGTCAGTATTTGAATATTGTGCTATATCTTGATGTGTTGTTAGTGAATGAAAATATTAGCTACAGCTAAACCTGTGAACAAAGGCCACCCTATGGAATGACAGGTGACCTTTATTTGGAGGTCAGTTTGTTCTAGATAATCAGTGATGGTTTTTCAAAGGATGGTCTTTATTTACAGGGTGACCTTTATTTGGAGGTGGCCACAAACACAAGTTGTACCGTGTTTTACTTTTTGGACTGCGTAATGTTAACAACAATATTGTATAATTAATAATGTCTCATTGTTATAAATTGTGTTAATTGATCTCATTACAGCAAACTTTTCAAGTTCACCAAGACAGTAATCGATGTGTTCAGTGTATTGTAAATGCTGGTCAGGGTGTATGGATCGCTTCTCAACAAAGTTCTAAAGTGGTTTTATATCATGCTACAACTTTTGAATTCTTGTTAGAAGTCAGCATAGCACAAGCAGTGAATCAAAAGTTACAATGTAAGTATTCTATCTGTGTTTGTAGCTGTGTGTCTTATTTGGACCTTATACAGGCTTTCAACCACGTCCTATAATCCTATGAAATCCTATATTTTGGGTCCTGTGTCCTATATTTTCACCATTTCTGGGAGATTTTTAAAAAGTGTCTTCTTTGATACTGCCTCCAGAACAGGCAGTGTGTGACAAATTCCAAGACTGAGTTGGATTTGGTTTTCAAGATACACAAATTTGTGGGATCATTCTGTATATAATGGTTTAAAAACTTAAAATGAATGTAGCTTTCAGTAAAGTATTTTTTTTAAATACTTTGAACTCTTAGCAATCTTGGACTATAACTCTGTGTCTTTCTATATATAAAAAAGCATAAAATGTACTATATTTAGCCAAATTTGTCCAATATTTATTGTCAAAATTGTGGAAATGTCCTATATTTGTCCTCAAAAATGTCCTGTATTTGTCCTATATTTTGAAAAAAGTTGGGTTGACAGCCTGCCTTATGTTTGTGGGCTGCAGTATTACATGAAGAAATGTGACTGGAGATAAAAATGAACTCCCAAGGCAAGCCATTTACATTTCCTTAATGCTGATTCCTTGTCTAGAAAGTCTGAAATAGTTGCCCCAATTTTTGAGGCTGCCTATTTTTACCAAGTTTTCAACAACAACAAAGTTGAAAAACTTGGGTAGGAGAGACTGGTTTGGGATCATATTTTGGTGTATCTGGGGTCAAGGTCGCTCTTATCAAAAATCCCAAAACAGTTAACACTCAACTAACTGTTGAAAAAACTTCTTTGGTGGCATTACCACATTTCTTGTTTTACTTGATTAAAAACATTAATTATGTGAATTATAGATGATGTAGCATTTCACTTGTATTGTATTATATCATATATACTGATTGTTGTGAAAGATGGTTGTTTATATTGTAGCTGCTGATGATATTATACGACAACACAAGGCAGCATGTTTACGTATTACGGCGTTACTTGTTTGTAAAGATTTACTCTGGATCGGTACAAGCGCTGGGGTTATACTTACAATACCAATGCCTAGAATAACTTCAACTACAACAAGAGGAAATCTAAGTGTACCTAATGTAACAGGTAAGTCTTCTCTTTTCCTTCTGTTATCATTCTGTGAAAATAGTACAGAAACGTGTTTTAAATTTGCTCCTTTGAAATGGCATTAGCGGAATATAGTTGTCTAGTTTGTTTATAAACTGTCAGTTTAAGTAAGTAAATGTGTTTAGGGATGTCTTGATTCTAATGACAATTCATACATTTTCAAGGTATCTTATTAAATACATAGTGAAATGCCACGTTGCTCTTATCATTTTTTGATACACCAAATAAACCCTGGAATTAGCTTTGAATAGTTGATACAGCCCGTGTATTTAATGATATATTTATAACTAAGTTGTAAATTTGCAGAGGAATTAATGAGAATTTTATGTCAGTAATACACCCTATTTATCCATAGTTGACTGGTATATGTTATAGTTAAAACTTTATATACTTAGCCAAATTTCTAAACATCCACCTTGTATTTTATAGCACTAGAAGAAAATCATTGGTTGATTACTTGGGGGATTTTTAATATATTCAATCAAATATTGACTTTGTAAACGTGATTTTAGTGTGGTACTAATGTAAGTATTGTAAAACATAAGAATTAGTTCATTAGTTTGGGTTCTTCCAAGAATCAAGATTTGTGAGGTGGATGTGTTGAAAATTGACTCAATGTATATGTCATGACACTGTTTTGTTGAACAGGACTGGTATATGGTCATACTGGACATGTAAGATTTCTAACTTGTGTTGAAATGGCTAACAGTGCCGTACCACCGTTACTCGTGACTACCCATTCCCAAAGTGACAGAACGAATAACAATAATCGTGATTCTGAGGTACCAACTCCACAAGATCTGAGCAAACGAAGATCATCTGTAGCTACAATGACTGCTGCTTTAGCGACAAGGATGCTCGTCATAAGTGGTGGTGATGGATATGAAGATTTTCGTACTAATGTCGTGAATGAATCAGCGGGCAAAGATGACAGTACAAATCATTTGTTACTATGGCAGGTGTGATAACTCAGTACATGTAGAAGTTCTATGTTCTGTATGGATGTACAGTGAATGTGTGGATATATTTGGTGCAAAAATTTAATTATATTGTATTCAAATCAATGCCAAAGAAAAAGATGCAAGTCTTAAGCGGCTGAACAGGGCTCGACAGATTTTTTTCAGGCTACTGGTCCTGCAGGACAACCAGCAAAGAATTTTAACTAGTTCTACACCAATTTCATCTCATCCTTAGTCAATTTCTACTTGTAATTACAAGTGGATGAGTGGATTTGTTGAGCCCTGCTGAAGTTTTTTCACTCTATCTTGGTAGCAGTTATATATCACGGTTACTTGCGATTTATCCTTGGTTAAGTCATTTTGCGTCTGAATTTCACTACAAATAATTAGTCAAAGCTCATTGTTTGCCATTTCAGTAGTGGAATCAATCTGGATATATTTAAAGATATATTTTTTTCACACATATGGCATCAGATATTATAGATGAAGTGAAATTACCACATCTCCTATGATTACATGATTTTACTGTATAATGTTTACAACATCAGGTAGAGTGCCTTATATTCATGAATGTTTGCATCTAAGGATTATTTTAGAACAATTGTCAGATTCTCATTATTATGTATTAGTTATCAAATCATTCTTATAGTGTTCAGAAGTGTAGCCAAAGTGTTTCAACATAAGGTACTGACTGTATCAGGGTATATTGATACAATGTTGGTGTACTTTATATATATAAAAACGGCAGCTTGTAATTTAGTGCAATGATTGGATGATATGTAAAAATTAGTGTCGGCTAGAATGTTATATAATACACACCCACACATATTTACATACTTTAACTAACAGGATCTGGATGTGATGTTGTCTTGGTCTGATAGGGTTTGGATCTGATTGTGTCGAGATTGGATAATGTCTTGTGCTGATGTCGTTAGGTCTCATAGTATCTGGATTGTGTTGTGTCTGGTTTAGGTTGTGTCTGGATCAGATTTTATCCTGATAAGATTTTGTTTCGTTCAGGCTTTGTCCGGTCCAGATTTTGTCTGTATCAGGTTTTGTGTGGTTCAGATTTCATCTGGTTCAGATTTTGTCCAGTTCAGATTTTGTCTGGTTTCAGATTTTGTCCAGTTCAGATTTCATCTGGTTCAGATTTTGTCCAGTTCAGATTTTGTCTGGTTTCAGATTTTGTCCAGTTCAGATTTTGTCTGGTTTCAGATTTTGTCCAGTTCAGATTTTGTCTGGTTTCAGATTTTGTCCAGTTCAGATTTCGTCTGGTTTCAGATTTTGTCTGGTTTCAGATTTTGTCTGGTTCAGATTGTGTCCTTTTCAGATTTTGTCTGGTTCAGATTTTGTAGGTGCTCGTATCAGATTATGTCTTGATTGGATATTATCAGACCATATCTGTATTGAAATGTGTCTCAATTGGACTTGTCTGTATCTGAACTCATTTGACATTTTTCTGATCAGGTATTTTTAATATTGGACATTGCTGGATTAGATGTTATACTGTCTGGATTGGACACTCCAGGCCTGGTGTTGGGCATATTGGACTTTATACACGAGGTATTGTGTACTAGAGATCGCAGAACCAGTATTGTCAAAATCTGTTCCATGTTAATTTGTATTGAACATTTATTTTGTCTCTGATGTTTTTGTTTCTATATTTTACATGTTATGTAAATGTTGTTTTTATACAATTTAGGTGCTAACAGGTATAAAGTCCCATGTTAATTAGTCCCAATTATAAAACCATGTATTTTATGCAATATACCTTTAAACTGATCAATTGTTATGTATAATATTTATATTTAGTGTAGTTTTAGAGATCTCAATCTTAATTAATTGAATGAACTTCAATGAAACAGTGATGAACATTTTCTGTTGTTCTGACTTCATGCCAGACGGCTGATGTTTAAGTTCTTGAAGATAAGCAGTATTTTGTTTATATTAGCGGCCAAGGCTTTTTTGTACGAATGTTCCTGTTTATGTTGTACTTGTGAATGGAGTTTGTTAATGCAGTGGATTCAGAAACAAAAATACAGTAAAACCTCAATATTGAGACCACCTTTAAGACCCAAAAAATCAGTCATAGTAATGAGGTGGTCTCATTAATAAGTTAAATTATAGAGAAGTTATTGAAATCTGGTCCAAGAATAAGTGGTCATCATTACAAGGTGGTCGTAATATTGAGGTGGCTGCAATGCGAGGCTTTACTGTAGTTTATTATAGTATTGATAGATTTTGGAAAGGTGCTATTCTGGTAAATGATTACAAATTCTTATATCATGACTGAAACACTAATTAATTAACAACATATAACATTCAGGTGACCACAATTGACGTTAATATTTATTTTGTGTTGTTATTAATTTAACTATTAAAGAGTGGTTGATACATTCACAACAGATAGTGTAAGCATTGAAATGCAATTTGATGTACTAGTTTTCATGAATGGTTTGATTTTAATTTGATCATTCGTTCATGAATCCACTGTATGTATGATATTAGTTTCTGTGATAATATTCAATGTTTTACTAAGTTGAGGTTAAAGTGAGAACATTACTGTAGACATTGATTTGTTATATCACTTTTTTATGGAGAGATGTTTCAAATCTTTTGAGGAAATTCAGTATATATTTTGTTTTATAATATGTTTTTGTTAAAACTTTCTTTAAAATGGTATTAGAAATCAAAATAAATGTATATTCTGTCCATTAATTTTATGTTACAGTAATTGTTAATAACCACCAATTTATTAGTGTGTCAATAAATATTTATTTTACCTTGTTATGATTTTATTTGTACCATCTGGTGCTAAATGTTGACTCAGTTCAAAAGGATCTTATTATGGATGGAAGATTTTTATGTTTGACTGTAAAATCAGTGTTTTACATCATAGATCTGTACTTGTTCATTGTTATAAATGATTTTACATGTATTTGTTCATTAAATGTATGCAATGTTTTTACAGTATATTATTCAATGACATGTTTTACTATCAATGTAATGCTATTTCTAGCTAGTCTAGACCCAGTTTTGTTGAGTTTATTATTGTATAAAGTTTCTTATACATATATGTATAGTAGGTACATTATTTATAATCATTATTTATGAAGAGAATGAGTGACTTCATCTCTTACATTAACCCTCTGTGATTCTACTGCTGTTGTTCATCATTGTCTCATAGTCTATATTATTCAGCTGCTTGTTTTACCTCCACATTAAATTTCTCAGCTTACTGGAGTACCTCCATACTCACATGAAAATGTCTGTGGTTACTCCACAAATTTGTAGAATGTTGACAGGACTTTCTCATTTCAGCGTGAAAGGTTAACTTATCCAACTCAAATGAAATGTTATGAGGTTTTTATTACACTTACATTACGAGGAAGTAGATCTCATATTGTTCCCAAATTAACTCTTTGAATGACTGCATTTACTACAACAGGATATTTCATCGCATGATAAGTATTGCGTAACACATCATTAAAGCGGGTGTCATTTATATAATCTTTCTTTGTTAATCGTGATCTATAGGAAGTTTAACCAGTGTCAGTATGATTCTAGTTGATGCTTTACAAGATTTCATTAATGCTATGTTCTATCAGTAAAATTGTTGTTTAAATCTCCAGTATTGCATGAATGAGTCTTTCCTCAAGTTTTCGTGTTCCTAGTTCCTATCTGTAGATGTTATCTTTGTATGAGATCAGCTGTTATACAGCTGTCATGTTATAACAAGGTTATTTTATGCAGCAGTGTACATGTAGACATTGTATGTTCTCAGAAGTCTACCCTTCTCTCCCATATATGTATTGTTAACCAGTAAGTATTGTCAAATACACAATGTCAAAATAAAAATATACAAGAAAATTGATGTTACATTTTATATTCCTGAAATTTCACTTATGTTCTCTGGTATATCATACTTGCTCTCCAAGTCGGTGGTTTGGAACTTAAGACCGCTCTATTAGACACTTCTCAGAATCCTTTTGAATCTATTTTCTGTTTGTTATATGAGACAACAAAATATAGTACCAAAGATTCACCACCTACTTTGTTTTATATTTCAAGTAAGGGACCCCTGTGCTTATGTATTATTTGTATACCTCGATGTAATTATATATCTGAATAGCACATATCACTGTTACACGACAGATTTGTATCACTGCCAAGTGAAATTTTTAGGCCAAGAAGTCAACAACCTGTTTTTTATCATGACAGACTATTCATGGATGAAAGTTGAAAATGTTCAAAAACCAGAGATCTTAACCTAGGTGCTGCAGAGACAATAAAAACCAGTAGGGTCCAGACCTTGGAAAAACCAGAGATCGTAACCTAGGTGCTGCAGAGACAATAAAAGCCAGTAGGGTCCAGACCATGGAAAAACTAGAGATCTTAACCTTGGTGCTTCAGAAACAATAAAAACTAGAGGGGCCCAGACCTTGGAAAAAACGAGAGGTTCTGAAAAAAACTTTTGACAATGACTATTTGTCTATTAGATAGCAGATTAATGTCTATGGGCTATATCTCTAATTAGACAAGTATAAATTCATGTCTGTAGTAATACTAAATTTCAAGAATCACAGCATAAAGGGTTCACATCTTAGGTAACAATCCTGTAAATTCATCTAAAAAATAATCATAATTCAGGGAAAACACCAATGTCACAAAAAGTACAGGGAAATTTTCAATCCCTAATACTTTTAAGGTCTAAAAATGTTCGTTCCCAGTTACCCGACTGACCCATCTTTTACCTGCCAACTCAAAGTTTTTACGGCATCCAAATCTTAGTGCTATATAGTAATTTTCATAACAGTATTACCGATATGTGTAAAAAAAAACATAAAAGAAAAAAATCCCTACCTACCAACCTATATTTTTTTAGGCATGTAACCATAACAACCCTTTTTTTGGTTTAGGCCTAATTTGAAATGGCCAACTAAATTTAGACAATGACACTTTCAGGAATACAATTTGTTGTATATTAAAATTGACAGTTCACTAAGATTTGTGGTGACAGCTACCCACACCTGAGACAAATGCATAAATCAGAATTTGCCACATTTTTCCACTTGTTTAAGAAACATTAATAAATTCTGGTTAAAATTGAATTTGTACAATACAAGTAACAAATTAGTAACATAGTCAATTTCTAATAAAAATATTTGGCTAATTCTGATAACATGCATTTCCTAAGTATTAGAGCCGTTTATCCAAACCATTTTTACACTCAAAATGGAAGGTAATCCTGCAAATTAATTCAATTACAACCTTTACATAAGACAAACACAATATTTCTTCACAATGGTGTATTTAAATATTCTACAGAGTCTTTTCACAGAATTGGTGGTGCCACGGCATCTTGTGGTTTGGCTCCCTTCTGTTCACTGTAGGGTTGTGCTGGAGGCTGTTCATCCTTGGGCTCAACAATACTAACATGATCAGGTAAGGGCTTCTTGGGTCCAATCTTGCCAGTTGGGTCATGTGGCAACATGATTTTCACCTTGATTCCCAACACACCTGTAAAATTCATATTATTAAGTCATTACTCTTATAACACTTTATATATGCATAGAAATTAGGATAAAAAAAGCTATAAATGCTACTCAAGAATTAAGGTTAACATATTCAAATGACAATAGTTTTCTCAATGTGTCCAAGATCACAGACGCAAAGAAATATTTGGTAATGTTAAGCACTATGGACAAACAAATACCATACCTATTTGATATGGATAGAGCCTACGAGTCCTATAATTTTACAGAGACAAGCCAAGCAAATAGTTAAATCAGTCACCTTGTCTGAGCAAGACGTGTCTGACTGCTGTATCAACATAATCATTGATTGGGTCACCACTGTGAATCATTAAACCATCAACAAATTTCATTGACTTAGCTCTCTGTCCACGAAGTTTCCCTGATACAACTACTTCGCAACCTTTAGCTCCAGACTCCATGATGAATCTAAGCACACCATAACAGGCCCTGAAAATAATGGAACGAGGTGAGTAATCCTAAGTCAAGTTTGCAATAAATTTAGAAGGAAATTTTGTTGACTCTTCGAATTATCATGTGCCAAAGGTCATTTTTGATCCTCAACTTATGACTTCTAGTGAAAACCCTGGTCCTTTTTGTCACTGGTCAGACCTATTTTAAAGGCAAAATTTAGAGAACCAAGAAGACCTCGAATTAATAAATTTAATAAGGATTACTAAATAACAGAAAAAGTATGAAAAAACTCTGCTACCGAAAGGCAAATTTCTTTAATTCTGAATATAAATTGCGGTGCAAGTTGAAGACAAGTTAAACCCAATTGTTTCATAAACTTATATCAGCTATATTAACTGTACAAAGAACACAGCCGAGAACTTAAGAATAGAAATGCAAAAAAATTATTCAACAAAATAATTATACCTTCTTACAGCCAGACCACCGATGAGTTTGTACCTGAGTGACTCACATTGGGCAATGGCACACAGACCACGGGTAGCTACTTTCTCAGCATACAACTGAAATCAAGTAAAAGAAATATAAGTCACTTTATACTACAATATCACTACAATTAAAATAAAAAGAAGTTGAGGTTGGGACATAAAATTACCTGATTTCATCCCACAAATGATGTGTAGTCCTTGAATGATCGAACAAAATTATGATAAAGAGGAAGAGTTTCATTAATGTGAGAAGGGAAACAAAATATCATGAATTGAATACTGTAATAAGTTAATAGCTTTAACCGAATCTCTGTCACAACATGTGAGTAATTCCAGTATCAACTCGAAGTATGACAATTCAGTTTCCTGCAGATGTTAAAATAAGGGATACTGTAAAAGAAAGAAATGAATAAAGAGGATCCTAAGAATGTCAATCCTATGAATGTTTCAATGATATATCCTGAAACAAGTTGCAATATATGCCAACAATTTTATACAATTGTTTATAATGCACTAACCTCAACAGTACCCTCTGGGAAGCCAAACCTCTTTTGAACAACTGATGTCAATTCACGGATGCGTCTACCTTTTTCACCAAGAACATTCTGTGTCCTGGTGGCTAAGATGATGATTTCAGTCCTAGTTGGAGTAACACGGACTTCTACACCACTGTATCCATCCTCAGCCAATTCTCTGGTGAGGAAGTTGTTCAATTCAGCCTTGAACACACCATCCGCAACAAACTGAAATAGAAAGCAAGTCATTTGAACATCTCAGTCAAAAGATGATGAGGCTAGAAAATTAGTTGTGGTCAGGGTTATTTGACCATAAAAATATGCGCAAAATAGGTAGGAAAACTTTTTAATTCTTTTCTAAGCATACCGTTTGTGAGAATTTGCGGTACCATCTAAGATACACATTCCTTTAATTTGGCCTTTTGAATCTTGGGGTCAGCGCAGAACAATAGGTTCAGTCAGGTAACCTTAAACATTATTATATATTTCCGGCATACTGGATCTCATGATATCAGACTGCTCAAATATCAAGAGCATTGCACCAACTAAATCATGGGACTAATGTAAAACATCAAGCAATCCAAATTTTAATACAAAAAGTTGTCAGGTAAATATTATCAAGAGAGAAGATAAACACACAGGAACTCCCACCTATGGTGTACTCAACACAAAAAAGTTCAATTCTCGCATGCAACTTAAGAATAGTCAGAACAATTACAGAAAATGCATACTTCTATGTTAAATCACTCTAGCCAGATAGTTTCAACATTTCTTACTGATTGGTTTATTTAACACAAATGCCTAATACAGCATGAAAATGTTTCAGAGTGGAAGGGTAGCAGTTCCTATCTAGCCAATATAAATGACACCCATTGATTTACACTTTGGTTTTTCACTCCTTTTCAGCCGTCTTTAGAAAAATTGAACAATCTACCATTCACAAGGAAAGTGACAATGATAAGAGAACAAGATGACAAGTTCTTCCTTAGCATGGTCCAAACTGAAACACGACTAAGTCCTATCTTACATTTTGCAGCATTCACATTTCTACTTATGGTCACGTTCATGTTTATAAACGATCAAATTATAAAAAAATACAAATGCAATGAAGAAACTTTTACATGAATATAATTTCAATGCTTTCATCAGAGCATTCAACGCATAGGTACTATTTAACTAACACCAGACATGTTCCAAGTTGCACTTCAACTGATATTTTACTAAGGCCGGAAAATACATGCCAAAGATAATCGCTTTCAATCGAAGTCATCAAGGTATAAATTACGAATTCGAACATTTCTAACTGTTGTTTGGATATATATGTATGAGTCTGAACATATATTTGTGACATTCAGTCATTCAATAAGAAGTAAAATGCCAAAACCTTTCGCTTCTTGCTGATATTTGTTGTCATCTTGAACAACTACCGGAAAAGGAAGTTTCAACGCCGGTGCTCACACAAAATAATACACGGTTTATTTTTCAACAACTTCCTATCAGACTCAGAGTGTGATGAATTACTTCATTTCATTTATTTTCACAGCGATATGCGTTTGTCATTCGAATGCACTATCTGATAAAGAATTTATGAAATACATCTCGAAATATGGCGTAAAGCTTAACATCAACAGTTCTGAATTTATTCAAGCAAAGATAAATTATCAGGTGAGTGCTAAAAAGTAAATTTAAGTTCCTGTTAATTTAGAACATTTACTAGATGAATATTTTGGCTCAATAAACTAGAATGTGATTACTAATTAACTTCTTTTATTTCAGGAAGTTTGCAAACATTTCTTAGCTTTCATGTACATTTTCAGGAGAACTATAAACAAGCCCTTCGCTTAAACAGTGGATCTTTCAAAAATGGGGCCAAAAATGGTGTCACTAAATTTTCTCATCTCAGTTTCCAGGAATTCAAGGGTATGTGATTAAATTATTAAGATCATTCAAAATTTCGTCATACAATATTTCTCAAATTTAAGTTCAAAATGCAGTTTTAGAGAATGAATCTAAAATTTTAAATTAAGAAGGGTGATAAATATGGGCCCTAGTGGAATTGAGTTTTCAGTGATATGATACTGAAGCACGAGCGCATTTCATATTAAAGTAGATTTTTTTTCATGAAAAAGTTCACTTCCCTGCAGATGTTTCTTCTGTGTAATGAACTTTTGTTTTATTCCTGTTTTTCAGAATTATACCTCAGTGACCTTCGACCAAGTGTGGAACTAATTGATCACACTAGTCATTCAAGTCTTTTCAATATAAGAAAACTTCCAATTCCACCTAGACTAGACTGGTAATTTTTACCACTAGAATGTTATTATGCCAAAACTTGTTTCAATATTCCAGACTTTAACAATAAGCACTTAGTGTAAATGGAGGGCAGTTGTATCTAGCCGTGGTAACCCATGTCAACAGTTGTGTTCACCATGTTAACATTTTCAGAAGTGGTAATTTCCATAAATTCAATTAAGAAGTTCAGTATCATCTTATAAAAGTTTTTGTACAATCCTACATACCATAGCTTTCTCATGAAAATTTTAACCTTGTACATATTTTAATATATGATACTTTTAAGTAAACAATATTCTACTTGCAGGAGGTCCTACTTAAACTACAGCATTATCTCTCCTGTGAAAAATCAAAAGAAATGTGGAGGGTGTTGGTAATATACAATGTGTCTCTACTATAGTCAGCAGTGATTTTTTGCAAATTTGGGAAAGGGTATGGGTCTGGTCCAGTTGGGAAAAATATGCAGTGTGATGCCAAAACTGGGAATTTTTAGGTCGGAAACGGGAAAAAATGTCTATTTTCAATTGGGAAGGGTCTGTTTACTGGATCCAAACAAAGAAGGAAAAAAATTGCCATCAACGACATTCTTTCTATTAGGAGATATACCATATGTTTTAGTGCATTAATATGGGATCTGTAGCATTTGTTTATTGATGTATATTTATGCCCAGTATATGAATTTTATGATGGTATGCTTTTAATATCGTTAAATGTCTATGAACATGTTTTCTTCTTAGAGTGATATTTTTGGGCAGAGCTTGATGACAAATATGTTTTAATGCATTACTTTAAGTTATGCTAAACACAATTCATTCGTACATATTGGTTCACAACCTATCTGTTAGTTGGTTTACATATTTTCTTAATCTCTTCAATCCATAAAAAATAATAACAAAAACTCCCCAAAAAAATACGAATACCCATACAACAAAGTGTGATTTTATTAGAAAAGTAAAACTATAAAGCTTTAGAAGTAAACACATCCTGATATATATATATATGTATTTCAGGGCTTTCAGTACTGTTGAGACAGTAGAGAGTATGTATTCTAAAGGTGAAGGTCGTTCACCTTTGGATCTGTCTGTACAACAAGTGATAGATTGTACAGCAGGAGCTGCTGGTTGTAATGGGGGTGATACATGTATGGCTTTAGATTGGATGGTTTATGTAAGTAAGGACTCAAATGTTACATTATCTTAGTGCACTACAGAGTTGTCTACCTTTTGTGTTATATTCACTTGTACTTGTAGTCTTATCAGTTCTCTTGATACTGGACTCTCCATATTCACACACTCACATATATATACTTGTAGAGAAGTAAACTGGTAATTAGAACTTAGCAAGTCATTCTTGTTACATACCATTTGCGTAACATCATATACAAAGTGCAGTCAAAAAGTACTTACACTGAGTCTATAGCATGAATACTTTTTATCTCACCCATTTTAGCAAGCACTGAATTGAACAACAACTTTTCCTTTGTGTCACTTTCAGTTTGAAATATGATGCTTTAAAAAATGAATTGAATTATTACTGGTATGTATACCACCATCGCTTCAGAAGTCGGGGTGTCACAGTGGTCAAGTGGTTATGGTCTCTGTCAAGTAATCACTAGCCCCTCTCTGTTGTGAATTTCAATCCCACCTAGTACTAGACAAATTTCATAAGTGAGGAAGCTGTCCAGTTGGCTTACAGAATGTCTGGGGATCTATGCAAGTGTATGCCTAGGGTCTTTCACCACCATTAAAGCTGGAATGTCACCAAATGACCCTGGCTTTTGTTGCAGCAATAAACCTCAGCGAAGAGTGTTTTCTTCCATATGTTTACTCAAATAGCTTAGTTGGTTCATTAAGAGGTCTTGGATATAAGAACCTTAATAAGGTATAAATACTGTTGATCAATGCACTCTGCTACCAGTAGATTTTAGATTGCTTGAAAACCAAAAATATTTATTTCAGTCCAAGACTCCAATAGTTACTAATACAGAATATCCATTGAAAGATGAATCCAATTTTTGTAAAATGATGTCAAACTCTTCAAAAGGTGTACATGTGAAAAGTTACAAGTGTTACAGGTAATATTACTATGGTTTACTTCAGTGTGATTTCTTGGTGTAGATGATGAATTTTTGTTGTTACTTGTCAAAAGAATTGAACTAAGCAATGATGTACTACTTTTAAGTTCTCATATCTAATGTCTTGTTGTAAAAGACATACTTCCTTCTACTTTGCCAGCCTACAAGAACCTCAGTACATATGATCCCATGTGATTTATATTTCAGACATATGATTCCTTGTATTACATATTTTAAGCATATAATTCCATTTGTCACATGTTTTAGACATATAAATCCATGTTTTACACATTTCAGACATGTAATTCCATATGTTGCACATTCCACACATACAATTCCATATGCTAGATATTTCAGACCTATGATTCCATATGTCACATGTTTCAGACATATAATTCCATGTGTTACACATTTCAGACTTATAATTCCATATTTTGCAAATTTCAGACAAAAGGATTCCATGTGTTTAATTTTTCAGACATATCGTTGAGGATCAATTATTACAACTCTTACAGGCTGGACCAGTAGTGGCTGCTGTTGATGCAACGACATGGAATAATTACCAGGGTGGTATAATACAATATCACTGTGAACATTTTCCTAATCACGCTGTGCAGATAGTTGGGTATGATCTCACAGGTAACCTATTTATATTCTATTCTATTGTGAAAGTTTTAGGCATAACCAAAGCGTAGAAAAAATATGAAACACTTAAATAGAATAGTTTGTCACATGCTCTAATACATATCAAATCCTTAATCAGTCTGATTGTTATGAAGTAAACTGAAAGTGTTGATATTTTGAAAAACCCATCATCTAAATATCTCCAATGTTCACAACAGCATATGATATTTCATCTTTAGGAGAAGTTCCTTATTATATCGTACGGAATTCATGGGGTTCTGATTTCGGACATGATGGTTATCTTTACATCAAAATAGGAGAGAATGTTTGTGGTAAGTGATTTAATTACTGTCAATATATTGTGAAGGTGTCAACCAGAGAGTCATGTATTTATTTGATTGCTGTCTCATACTGGGTTGAGTGAATTTCATGATGTGTAACTCTTACATTACATGTAATGTACCATATTGTGTGTTCAGGTATGAATACAAGATTATTCAAGAATACAATACATCTACAGACTGAATAATTATGAATGTATTGATTTGTATATTGGCACTCAAAACTGATTTCAAAGTCATAAAATTTATGTGAGCTTAATGGATTATTTACTAGTCTAGTAACTAAAAGTTTTACTTATGTAATCTTATTTATTAGATTTTGAACTGCAATTGGAAACTAAGTTATTATAAGTGCCCAGTTTCTCTCAAGATTTTCCCTTATCCTGATGGCCCCTAAACTAAGAAATGCACAATTCCATTCTTACCAGACTTTTTTATCTTCACTTCTGGATTTAATTGATAGAATATTTCCCTTTTGAAATTAATGCCTTTGATTTTTGTTCTATTTTTCCTTCGATCATAATGAGCTCTGATTTGAAATAAAAAGAGGTACGGATTGTTTATACATGCAATTACTATAAACTCTATGATTATAATCAAACAAATAAAGGTTGATTAGCTCCATTTCTGATGCAATTTGAGGGTTTTCGTCATGACCAGGATTATGTAGGGCCAGGTATGCGTAATTACTAATTAGTATATTATTGTGTCATACTGATATGTTTTGTTTGTTTTTCAGGGATTGCCAATGAAATAGGAACAGTATCAGTTTACTTATGATGAAACATTGATATGTGAGATATCTGTGATACCATAGTGTTCAATATGTTCAGTTAAATAAAGAATTGTGATGTTAACTATCAGTTCAGTTATTTTCTGCATTCTGAGAGATATGCCATACAGCATTAGGACAGAGTTGTCTCCCTTATATTTTATGTACAGCCATACCTGATGTCAGAGAACTTCCATTTAACTTGTTTGACAAAATACATTAGACTTCATTTGTGTTACCTTCTTAAAATTGTTAGAACAAACACAGTGGAATTATGTAAAAAATAAATCAAAGTTATATTAATACATGTATATACAAAGTGTATGCTCAGTCCATGATATACTGATAAATTGATATGACATGACTTCAAAGCTATTATATGTATTGTATGAAAACAAGAAAAATTGTATTAGTTATCGTTTCAATTAACATATCTCAATGTATTTTTATTGTGTTGTAAGCAAGTTTCAAGGTATTGCTATGAAGATTGAGGGACTGAGTCAGAATTCTCCGAGTGGTCAATATGATATCGTATAATTCTCTTTAATTTTTAGATCTTTTTTATGCGTCTGATTATCAGATTGGTTGATATCTGTAAAACGTTACTTGTATTTTCTTAGGTTTGGACTTAAAGAGGAAGCAACCTGTGCTTGTATTACCATAATTGTTGCAGAGTTGTCTCCCTTAGTTTACACAACTTGATTATCATTTCAGATGACTGTGTATTGTTCTGTGATATATCAATCTGTCATTCCTATTGGTCAAGCATTATGTAAACTTGCCTTATTTATAGGTCCAAATTATTTACTTAGGACAAGACAATTTTCATTAGCTCTGTATTTAAATGTATTATTGTAAATAAAGCCTGAAGAAGTTGCTGTATTTTTGTCCGTTTTTGTTTGTGTTCATTTCATCTTGTTACCTGTACTTAGGACAGATATCTATAGAAATGATGATTAATCCATTCAATGTCCAGTCTCACAATGCTGCTGAAAATTTGGTCTTTCATAAGACAACACAATATTATCTGAGCATTTGTTTGATATTTGTGACTGGTCTTCAGACTCGGTTGTTTCTTCACCATGGAGACCATGGCCTTATTTTTATCTCAATAGTCGTTCATATCCATCATGGACCTTTCTAACATTCAGTGTCAGTTTTTATCATTGGAATTAAATGCAATGTATAATATAATTAGGTGTGAATTTAGTCATTTGTATCCTTATCTCTTCTTCTCACTGACCTGATGGTAATATCTGATGTCTAATTTTACACAGATCAATCAAGTGGTACTTGCTGTATGAATTAAACTATTCACTGCCGTGATGCTGAGGTCTGACCTTATTGAACTGTTTGAAAGGAAGATTAAGGGTCTCCTGGTGTCTTCTGTCAAAATTAGGACTAATCTAGATCAATTAGTAGGGAACCTGTCTCCTGACCCCTATTTTAGCCCTTTTTGATCTTTCAGTATTGAACCTGTCTGTTATAATTTGATCCTGACTAATTATATTTTCATACTTTGTTCAGGTGTTAACTGTTGACAATTACTGCATTGGTCTGGATGATTAAGACACTAATGTTGGTATTGATCTGTTGGTTATATCCTCTGTATTGTTGTTTAACATGATAGACTTTGTACAATATCTTGACAGGTTGGTCATCTCTTCAAACACAGCAATTGTTGATTGAAGAAAATAATTCTTTCAAATGTTAAATGGGTTTTATGGAAATTGGTTATACTAATTTTATTAATTGCTTTATTGTAAAAGATGATATTTTTTCTTGTGCATAGATAGGTAGCATGATATATTTGTTATTTGGTACAAACTAGATTAACCTTATTTATTTTACAGTTGTGAATGAAGTATTTGCTTTACTTATATCAATCGCTTATGATAACTTGCCATTTGGGTTGAATTTGGCCACTTAAATGGTTGGAAACCATGACAACTTGATCTGTTGGGCACTACCCCTATTCTTAGTCTGTAATGGTTCTACATATTCTTGAAAATACACATACCCATTATAGAGAAGCACTGTATAGAAGTTGAAAAGATTGATTTAATGCTGCCAAACTTGGTACATATATATAGCAAGTTGTTTTAGAGACTTAGTTGGAATTGTATCTGGGGTTCTAGGGTCAAGGTTGCTATTGCTAAAAATTGGACAAAGGTTTCTGCTCTATAAATCCTTGTAGATTATCATTACATTTAAGATTGAAATTTGTTTAAGTGGTAACAAAAGTACAAGGAATTTAATGAAGTGACACCTATACATTATTTATCCTTTGTAATGTTACCATGGTAACTGGGTGGATCTTTACAGTATCATTTTTTTCAGATCAAACCAGTGTTTATAGAGGCAGGTTTTGTTTGTCACTGAACACTTTCTTTGTTGTTTTTTACCTCCTGGGTATCTACTAGTTGTCAGCAGTTAGTATGTCACCCTGTAATGTGACCTCAGTTTGATGCAGCAAGCATGCAGACCGGGGATATACAATACATATCATGGTCATCACTGACGTTATAAACATACATGGTTTATGACAATTTTGAAATCTATAGCATAATTTAAATAAGTAATTGGTACTAAATGAATTCAACCTACCGTATTGTACCTTTGGGTCAAATTTCATACCTCCTTAGCACGCTATTTTAAATAACCCGAGTGTATATTTTATTTCGAAAATAAAAATTTAAACAACTTCATATTGCAGGATCCAGGTATAAAAATATGCACATTAATTTATTAGTCAGTACTTATTGCTGTTTTTTTTTATTGTTGTATTTTATTTCATCTTTGTTGATCATTTACACACTTAATGTACTGATGAAATATGACGCATATCAACTTTATATGACTATAATATTATGATAAGATTTACAGAATTAGTCACAATAAATATGCTGTTCATCTCCATGTATTGTCATTTCAATCTTATAATAAATACTCATATGACACGTTTATCTTGCTAACATATTTAATTCTGTTCTATAGAAATAGTTCTCAATGTGTCATAGTATGTTAGTATATCAGTATGAGCCATTGTCATACCACACATGGTTCTCATATGGTACATAGTTTAACCATTATCTTGTGGCTGGGATTTACTCTCATATCCCCATCTTTCATAAACTGACCAGTAATTACATTCAAGTCAGTTTACTGTCATAGCTCTAATTTCATTTAATTTAATAGTTTGATCATATTACTTTGTCAGTATAATTGACTCATACTGTGTAGTAGTTAGTGATGTATCTACTCTTTGCTTGTTCTATGAACTCGTAAAAATATTTCAAAATTTTGTTAAGACTTTCACTGGGATTTAACGTTGCACCAACAGCCAGGGTCATTTGGTCTTTAATGGTGCAGGAACACCCGGACTTACAACTGGATAGAACCAATGACCTTCCATAAGCTTGCTGGACAGTTTTTTAACATTTGAATTTTTTTCTCGGGTGGGATTCAAACTCACAGCAGTGAATGGCTAGTGATTTCAAGTAAGAGACTATAACCATGGAGGACCCCAGTTAAGACCGTCTATGTTAACATATCAATGCCTAGATAATTTTGTGTCATTTTATATAATCTACAGCTTATCTTCTAAACAAGAACTAAGTTGATTGTATCAGTTATCCTCAGCTCATTGAAATCAAAATTATTTACAGGAAAACATTCATGTTACAACCATCTATGGAACCAAATGATTATGTTTTAATATTGAGATGGTCTCATTATCAAGTTGAAATATAGAGGAAATGTATTGTATATTATAAACTTGTCCAAGAATAAGTATTTATAATGAAATGGTCATAATATTGTGTAGATCACTATGTGAGGTTTTACTTTATTTGTAATTTTTCAGAGTTAAATCTTCAGTGATTTTAAGACAGTTGTGATGTTCAAATTTGATGGATCTAACTTCTTTTGTATGTGTTTGATAAACTGTCCTCATGGTGACTCAACAGTGACTTTTTTAATAAATAGACTTAAATTCTTACTTAGTTGTTTACAATTTAAGGTATATAAAGTGATAATGTCATACTGATTATTCTATAAGGTCACGTAATGTACTCTGGTACTGTAATTGTCACATTAATTCTTTAATTGAAGTCCGTAGATGGCACACTGTATGTCAAACCATTAATTTCCAATTATCTTGTATTAACCTCAATTGAGATTAATTGCAATGTCAGGTGACCTTCGACTCCCTTTTGTATTTCTCTCACCTTTTATCTAGGGTCAATTTATTATTTTCAAAGGAAAGAAGTGAAATGAAAAATTGCAAGTACTTTTTGTAGAAGACCTAATAAATATAAGTATGTTTACAATCATTTAAAAGACTTCTTATATGTACTAAGATAATAACAAGGCAAGTACTAATACTTGTATATAATTAAGCAATACAAGGTACTTGATTGATGACTTAGTGTTAAGTTACCAATAGTTTTGTGTTATTTACTACATTAGTATGGTCAAACTACCTTATATGTTAATTTCTAGTACCAGCAGTAAGGGGCTGACTTTATTTTTTTACTGCTACCTTATATATTTTTAATACTTTACATTATTGTTACTTACACCATTATATGTATTATTGATGAATCATTTGCAACTTATTTACATTCTTAATTGTTCACAGTTCTTAAATTGCAAAAAACGTTCACTGACTACAAATAGAATGTTCATTGATAACAAATACATTAACAATGATTGCAAATGTAATATTTACTGATCACAATACGATGTGAACTGATTACAATTACATCAGTCACTAATTACAGATACAATATTCACTAATACTAGATACAATGTTCACTAATTACAGACACATGTACAATGTTCACTTATTATAGATACAATGTACACTAATTACAGATGCAGTGTTCACAAATACAGAACCAGTTTTCTCATTTACCAATACACTGTTTTCTGATTTCAGGTGCTGAATTTATTGAATTGAATACTAATGTATTGTGTTATTATATTGTATTCTAGATACTGATATAGTAATCTATCTACTTATTACTTATTTAACCTCAGTTACTCCCTGACTTGTACATTATCATTTAGAACTGTGTCACTTCTACTATCACTTTTTTACAGTCTCATTACCTGGTGAGATTTACTGAAACTATTCAGTGAAATATGATTTGGTAGTTAATCTTGTTTGGACATCCCTTTTGACAGGATGGGTCAGCTAGGGGTTAGCTTAATGTATCAACACAAATCTCTGTACTTGAGATAGTTCTACAGGGATTCCTATCCTCTGATGTTTGTGTCTAGTTTCTCTGCTTACTGTCTGTATCATTTTATTACAACACCTGATTCAATAAAGAAATATTAAGTTATTGAAATTATTTGTGATTTGTCCTAGTGTATGATACCATAGTACTGCTTGTGTTTTAAGTTGGGGTTCAGTTGTAGGTCAATTGGTATTGTATTGTAGGTTAATTATATTTGTGTGTTTTAAGTGTCCATTAAATAGTTTGTGTTCTGAAAAAAACACCCTGTTTTTGAACATATTTACTAATGTTTTGAATTTCCTAAATTTTATGATCTTTGCTGGTCTTGAAAGTTATGATTTTGACTATAAAAATTTCCCTAATTTACAAAGAATGCTTTATGACTGAACATTCGTATTTCCTTGATAGTAGATAAGATTTACAAGATGCCAGAATTGAACTGTTTTGAGGTGAAGGCACCCACAAATGTTTTATCAATATTTAACATGATTTTATTTCCATGACGATCGCTTGAGCTGGCTTTTGTTTATAATCATTTTTTGTAAGCCACCATAACTCCACCTAGTACTTGAACTGAAATTTCAATCCCCAAACTATGTGGAAGTAATCATTGTAATGCCACAACAATCTATGTTCAGGTATTAATAATACAACAATAATCATATACCTGCAGGATGGTGACATGGCTCTCATTACAGATAGGATAGCATGTACAGCTTATATCCAGTAATGTAAGATAACATTTCCTTACCAACAGAATCCAATTATTTCTCAATTACAGACATTTACACAAGTGGTGTCACTTTGTCATTTATTAGTGAGCAGGCTCAGCGGCTGCTCTTAAAACGTGTCTTTTTTACTGTCAGTTCTGTTTTCCATTTACTAGCATTGGAGGAGTGGGGTTACATGCCTTCCATTGTTCCGTCTTTTTTCCTACTTTTTCGTCAGAGGCTGATTTAGGGCCTCGGGTTATGTAAGGTTTGAGTCAAAAATAGTCATGTTTACGGTTACATGACCAAAAAATTAATTTAGGTAGATCGAAAAACTTCCTAATTTTTTTCTATACATACCTTTTGTATCTTAGAGGTAAGATTCATCCCCAAATATTTTTGTACTTTGAATTTTGCCTCAAGAAACTCAAGGATTGCCACTAAAAATAAGGTCAGTTAGGTAACCTTAAATATGATAACTTATCAGTTACTGAACAAAAGCACAGAAAGATAATTGTCTTTAAACAATATTTCCATTATTATCAGTTGGATGTTACATGAAATCACTTACTATGTATTGTACCATATCTTTGTGCATGTTTTATCCACACTTTTGATATGCTTTTAAGTTGACTTTTCCTTCTGATGTTAGATAGCATTAATAATATGATAGAGTGTATATTAGCTGTACTATGATGACATGACACATTGTATCACCTGGTATCCTAATCAGGAGGTTGTAATCTTGTATCAAATATTGATTTCATTTCATATTAAAAGCAAGAGTAACAAAAGTTATCGAATTGACACCAAAGTTGGGATATTAGGAATTAAGTTTATAAAGATAAATGACTTTGAATTGATTAACATGTAATCCACCGCATTATAGTGTCCAGAAAGATACTCAATGTACAAAGTGACATAGTTGTATATACCAATGTTACTTGGGAACAAAATCGCGAGGTTAATTTCGGGTCGGTATGGGAAATTGGGAATTAGTAAAAATCTCGAGTCTAGAGGGATAACAGTAATCGGTGGTATTATTACTCAATCTATTTAATTTTATCAGCATTTATCACACATACAGTATTATACATAGTCAATAAATATTTCAAGTTTGTTTTTTTTTTTTCAGATGCTGTTGGGAAATTTTAAGAATGGAGCCTTGCCGTCGGTCAATTTTTATATGATGCTCAGAATAAAGTGGTAAGGCTACTGTCCATGTACACAATAATAACGTAACTCTGTTTTGTTGATCCAGATGCATCAGCTGTCTATATAATTCACTGTAGTTTATTACAAATCTTATTAGTGCTCCATTAAATGAACACGTAACATACATATTTTCGATGCACGTATGGGGCCCTTTTACCTGTCATTTTTGACATAGCTAAGTATTTACAAATTTTGAATGTTCAAATTTTCTTTCAACTTTTTGTTGTAACCGAATTCATGGTTATGATATGTGTGTTATGTTCTGTCAATGCAACACTTCAATGTACTGTGTTAATAATGATGATAACTTTCATCTTAAGTTGTTACAAGATACAATATCATAAATTGTTTTCCATTCTTCCTGTGACAATCCTTTTAAATTCATTTATTTTGATGCGATAAATTAAAGATGGACAGGATGAAGGGATTGAAACTTTTAGTTTTTAACTTGGTGTCAGGTGACACTTTCTGTTCTCTCATTACTGTTTGATGAGAGGGTAAAATACAACACGTTTACTTAATGTCTCTTTAGTCGGGGATATGATACGTTCCCTGTGTACTTAATTGTAGGGTAGCTTTCATTTGGAGGAGAGATTAAGAGTTGAAGAAAAATTACCAGTATTTTAATATCTACTTAGACCTATAGATTAATACCTTCTTTGCTTCATTAGGAATACCCTGTTTGGCAGATTTATGGTTCTTTTGTTGATGTATGGTTATGTTTGTATATGTTACCGTTTGATAGAACACTGGTATACTAATGTAGTTGATATGTTTAGTCATATTAGCAGTGAAAATCAATGCTTTGTTGAAAAATTATTATTATCCAGATAGAAAGAAAAATGACAGTAAAGTGCAGGTCAGGTCTGAGTTCTTGAAAATGCATTTAGTTTGTGGCTAGAATCCTTTTGTTAAACAATCTTTTTATCTCCAGATAGGATGAAAAATGACAATATTAAGGTGTAAGTCAGGTTTAAACTATAGATGTCCCGCTAGCTTAGGGAATGTCAGTGATTCTACCGAGGTGAAAGTCGCGGGTCTTCCTCCACCCTTAAAGCTGATAACGTAAAAATAACAACAAAGTGCAGGTTAGATTAGAACATTGAAAAATACATAAAAACATAAAGTGAATTCATAAAATGTGCATTGTATATTATTGCCATATTTTTGTTACAAGCATTAACAACTTGGTCCACTTACTGTGTTTACCAAAATAAAATCTAACCTTGTAGTTTGCGTTCTTGGTTTTTTGAAATGCAAATTTTTGCAATTTTTTTTCAAGTATGGACGTATAAATGTATCATCGGATAATTGTATGTACAATTTGCTTCTTATAGTTTCGATGCTGGCTACTGAATGTACATGTATTTCCAATTTTCTGTTGTTTTTTTTCAACTTTTTTTGCTTCTTTGTTGTGTATAACTTCATATTGTTTATAACATTTTGGGATTACAAGTTAATGTGAAAGATTTTACAGCTTTAAGTTAGACAATTTTTTATGTAACATTTTTAATGTGCTAGAATTATACTGATAGTGTATTAATCTGTCTGAGATTGAATAAATGTTCTGTTTTGTTACACAATGACACAAAATAAGTATTTGTTATTACCAGTATGATTTTTTAAAATAAAAGTCTGCCATTGTTAGACTAGAAATGAAGGAACGAAGTAAAATTTAGAATGGTTCCTGGGACCCTGTGGAATCAACTTCCTGGGACCCTGTAGAATCAACCTCTGGGACCCTGTTGAATCAACTTCCTAGGACCCTGTGGAATCCACTTCCTAGGACCCTGCAGATCAACATCCCGGGACCCTGTGTAGAATCAACTTCCTGGGACCCTGTGGAATCAACTTCCCTGTACCCTGTGTAATCAACTTCCTGGAACCCTGTGGAATCAATTTTCCAGGAACCTGTGGAATCAACTTCCCAGGACCCTGTGGAATCAACTCCTCTTTCAACCATATTCTGGTGTGAAGTTCATGTTCACTATCCATGATTGCAATATTGTCTATTTTGTCCTTTTGTTTCAAGATAAACCACAGACACCTGTGATATAGTGTTAGGTACAGACTGGATATAGATTACCGCAGATAAAAGTTTTTTACAATTTTTCCTGATTGTGGTATTATCTGTATTGTATTTAATTGATGAGTAATAAGTGATACACATCATATGTTGGTAACATTGTAACCAGATCATCCATGACTGTCTAACGGAGGAGTTAAACCATGGCTTTTCTCACCTTCAATGCTACATTTCATCTCTATAGGTGACATATTTCAGTTATTGTATGATGGGGTAGGGATCATTTAGTGATGTTTGATAGTATTATACATAATGTATGGGGCGCATGTGAACACTGAGTCTTCTAGTTTTATTATTCTATCTATTGTTCCACTCTTCATGGGAATTGTTTGTGTCTGGTATGTAACATTAACAAATCAGAACAAATCATTTAGATATTAGTTCTGATATACAAATATTTGATTTATTCACAGGTATAACTATTAGATTTCCAGTTTTATTCATTAAACATTTATATATAGCACATGTTAAGTATGGAGTATTAAGTTATTCTCAAGGGCCTCTTTGGTTGAGTGGTTATGGTCTCTGACTAGTAATCACCAGCCCCTCACTGCTAGGAGTAAGACTCCTAGCAGCTTACTGAAAAAAATCACATCTCAGGGACTTCCCCCCCTGAGAAAAAATTATTTTGGTGAATTCAAATTGTGTGGAAACTCCTCAGTTTTGGAACTTCAGTTGAGTTATTTTACTGTGTGTTCATACCTGAGTATTTAATTTATTTACATTATCATATATTTAGAAAACACATCTTGTTTTTGCTTCTCAGAAGTTTTTTTTTTTAATATCAAAGAAGTTTTTGATCATCTTACAATGCATATCAAGTAATTTATCATCAATGGATTAAATGCTTCATCATTTTGGTCATCAGTCTTCAGATGATCAAAGTTGTATGACAATATTTATCAATTAAGTAAGTAAATCAAGTAGTAAGTGGTCTATTGTGTTACCCTTACATGTTTTAATCTTCTCTTGACATTATGTTTTGTACAAAGATCCTTGCAATTAAAGTATCATTAAGTTCTAGGTGCCTGGTTACATATGTAACTTCATTAGGACAAATTACTATTGCTGGTTCAAAGTTCTGAATTTTCTTAATTTTATATACAGTTATTTAACAACAGAATTTCATTCATCTTTTAAGAATCATGGATGGGATACTGACCTAATTATTTACCAAAGGAGATTTTGTCCATCTTGCAAAAAACTTAAAAGGGATTTCATCCAAACACACAAATTTGAGTGCAGGGATTTTGTCCTACTCTCAACTACATCAAATATAAAACCAAAGTCATGATAAAGTAAAACTTCTCACAGTTATGTACAGGACACCTGTTAGTTGATAGATGTGTTATATGTATTATAGTGACAATTTATCATGAACTTTATTCCCTAACAACAAGAATAGGGGGTTATACAGAGGAACAATTTACACCTCTCTATTTTGTTATTGCACAACTATAAAATACTTGAAATCTTTGATTGACTATTTTCCAATCAAAGCGTGGACATTAAACCGGTGTCCAGATTCTATTGACCGGCTCACGGTCATTCTGTTTATGTTGAAGTAATAGGTCTACAGTGACCACCTGAGGCATGATGACCATAGACACATTTCAAGTTAACTTGATTATCTCCTTAATCTATGCGGTCATTGTGATTTTAGCTGCTGGCCAGTCAACTAGTTTACAATTCATAAATAGTCATAAAGTATTCAGGAATTTATCACATATGTACATGTCTCAATGGTATTCCATATACTACTATCTATCACAATATAAATTGACTAATGAAAATTAAAAGTTTGATAGACCTTGTCAACATGTCTACAGGTCCATTATATCTATGCATCATACTGGTAGATTATACTCTGGTCACTATTCAACAATCTACAGAGTGTAGAACAAAATACTTTTCATAAAAATCCCCTTTGCTTGAATTTTTATAGGTTCATAAAATCCCCTTAAAGGGTGGGGATTTTGACCATACACCTGTTTGCAAATATCAATCATAGTATATTTCTACCTGTCCATTACTACTGGAGGGTTTCAACCCATTTTTGGTCATTTTTTTCTTTTTTCTTATTCTTAAATTTTAATTCAAATGAAAGTATAATATTTTCATACAGTTGAATCTGAATTCATGAAACACATCATTTTTCTGTTGGTGTCACATTTTGTGCTGGCTTTGTTTTGGAAGATGCTCAAAATCCCATTGGTCATAATTCTCTTGGTTAAAAAGTGATGTTGTGAACAAAATCCTACCTCAGAAATATCACAGTAGTCATAATTCTCTCAATACATGGTCATAATGTTATTTGTTATTTCTGTAAAGTTTTTTATTACTGCGCTTTTTATTGGCCTATGGGTTTTGATCTAGGGGATTTTGATGTACCCTCTTTTTAACATGTATTTGATATACCCCTTTGCCTCATAATACTGCATCTCCCTACATCTGAAGCTGAAGACTTTTGCCACAATGTTTTCCACTCTGTCGATGTCAGAGAGAAATACCATAACCCGATTTTCTTAAATAAATTGATATTTTGTATATTAGTTTTGAATATGGAATTGTCCAAAATATTCTTATCCAGGGGAGCATTAAACATCACACGATACCAGACTTGTTTAGGGGTCAGTGTCTGCTTACAAGAAGTCACCATTGTTACCTTTGATGTTTGAGTTCTGACATTTATTACAGTTCATTGTAAAGACTAGAATATCTATGACTTCTGTGATATATTTACCATGATCTTCACTATTGCTAAGCTCTGTTGTATTATAAATATGTGTCCTATCTGTATCACACTATATACAAGTGTCTTCCAGTGTAATAAGATCTTAAATTATCCACATTAAGGAATAAATGTGTCAATGTCGAGATAAGATTGGTCAGTTCTGTTTGATTGGACTTGTTAGTTATATTGATATAAACCTTCATAGTTAGTTACTGTTTGTAGAATGCTTGATGTATGGCACTTTTTATTACATAACTGTCACAGTGAATATATCTTATAAAGAAAAGGTGTGAAATTATCATACATTCAACACAACTTGATAATGTATACATGTAGTTATCAAATTATATTGAATGCATAATAATTTCATACCAGTTATAAACACTTTGCCTCATAAGCACATATTTTAGATTCTTCCAAATTCAAAGCAAATATACAAAGCATCAATTTATTTAAGAAAATTGGGTTATTTCTCTCTCACAGAGTGGAAAAGATTGTGTCAAAAGAAGCCATTACTCATTACAAATAATAGCTTCTTTTGCCACAATGTTTTCAAAAGTCGTCTGCTTAAGGTGCTCAGGTGAGAGTGCAGCATTATGAGACAAAGGGTTAATATATAGTTATTAGACTTTGTGATCCACTTGGTCAACCCAAACCGGTATGTCTTATAAATGCATAAAAAATATTTGTGTATTATTGTTTAATTATTCATAACATATATGATTCACCATACTTACTTTGCATAATACATATCAGTGTTACTTAATATAAAAATTAAACTACTCTTTATAGTCATTGAAGTTTCATTTCAAAAGTAATAATTTACCCACATTAATGAAGTTCTATAGATCTTCCAAGTCAAAATATACAGCTTAACTGCTAATTTTGTGCTTCCTTTCCCTGCACAAATGCATAAACGGTTAATTTAAAATAGAGATGTCTCATACTGTTATATGATGTTGTCTTTGCTCAAGGTTTTATCCTCTTTAACTCTTTAAATAAAGAATAAAATATAACATTTGTCATAGTTATTAAATCTTTGCCTTTCATGTAAAGTTTACAAACTTTTAAAGTTTTATAAGTGACCCATTGAATGCAGGCTGGATGAATGAATCTGTTACCTTTACTCATAATTGTTAAGGACAGTTTGAAGTATTGTTAAAATATTGACATAGTTTTAATAGTTCATCATCAAACGCTTATGTCAAGATGCTCTTAATTACATGGCTTCCATTTTATTGTCTGCATAAAATCATAGTGGGACGTTTTAACCATATGTTGCTCATATCAGGTTATAATAGTTGTTGATAGAAACCTCTTATGGTAATTCATTCCAAAAATAATGTCACAGTGAAAAACAAAACTTTCATCGAGACCTGGGAGATATTAGTCTGGTCCTATGTGTGCAGACTGGTTCTCTAAACAGAATATTTCCCACCATGGATTGATTTTACACAAGTAGAATATTTACCCACAAGAACAAGTTCCTAACAAGTTGAATAAAAGGGGTCCTCTATAGTCAAGTGGTCATGGTCTATAACTCATAATCACAGGCACTTCACTAGTTGTCTCCTGGAACTAAACAAATTTAACACTAAAATTTAATTTATGAAAGATCAGTGGTTCTACCCGGATGCATGCCTGGGGTTGTCCTCAACCATTAAAGCTGGAGATTCACAAACAAACCTGGCTGTATTAAACCACAAATAAGCAGAATATTTACCAGCAAGGAGTTTAAATCATAAAGAAGTGATAGCAGAGAAAACGCATCATATTTATGATAATCTTACATCCCTTGTACGGATCAAATTTCGACGTATAGATTATGTTACACATGATTAATTAGGATCATTAGATAGTACGCCCCAGGATATGGAATTAGTATTTTATGTACACAATATGAAGCAAAGAATATCCTATTTAATTTTTTAATGTTACATTTTGATTATTTATGTCATATACGATGAATATGTTTCCAAGCTGGAGACCTGGTAGGAGATTTTACCCATAATGTCGACAGATTATTATCATATTGATTTTATACCGAACACAAAATCAGAGTAATTTGAAATGCCAGGCAGCTGTGTGTGTTTTTAATCATAAAATCTTTTATGAAAGTGATTTTTCTATATCACTATCATGTTATTGTCTGGATGACACAATTTTATTGAAAGTTTATATCATTGTGATTTGTGTTTATGTTATTGTTATATGTGAAATGTTTATATCATGTTATATGTGAAATGTTTATATCATGTTATATGTGAAATGTTTATATCATGTTATATGTGAAATGTTTATATAATGTTATATGTGAAATGTTTATATCATGTTATATGTGAAATGTTTGTATCATGTTATATGTGAAATGTTTATATCATGTTATATGTGAAATGTTTGTATCATGGTATATGTGAAATGTTTGTATCATGGTATATGTGAAATGTTTATATCTTGTTATATGTGAAATATTTATATCATTGTTATATGTGAAATGTTTATATCATTGTTATATGTGAAATGTTTATATCAGTGTTATATGTGAAATGTTTATATCATTGTTATATGTGAAATGTTTATATCATGTTATATGTGAAATGTTCATATCATGTTATATGTGAAATGTCTGTATCATGCTATATGTGAAATGTTTATATAATGTTATATGTGAAATGTTTATATCATGCTATATGTGAAATGTTTGCATCATGTTATATGTGAAATGTTTATATCAGGTTATATGTGAAATGTTTGCATCATGTTATATCTTAAATGTTTATATCATGTTATATGTGAAATGTTCGCATCATGTTATATCTGAAATGTTTATATCATGTTATATGTGAAATGTTTGTATCATGTTATATGTGAAATGTTGATATTATTTATATTTAAAAGAATGATTACTATTTCATGTATTCAATAGATATTTTCAAATACCACAAATTTTGAGATCTACAGTTTGCCAAGGCATAATTTTTTTTTGTTTCTGGTTACCCAACCTACATTAATTTTTCCCCTGACCCTAGACTTGTTATCAGGCCTGAAGAACAGGACACACACACTGTCTCTATTTTTTTACTTTCATGTTTTGCACAGAAACAATCTCAACTGTGGCATTCAAGACTAATAAAAAATTTCCCAACCTACCTAACTTATTTTTCATGAGCAAGTAACAAGAAAAAAATAATTATGCCTATTAAGAATCCCCTATTCTTGAGACTGAAGCATTTCACCAGTCATGGAACAATGTGGCATTGCCTTATTTGAGACAGCCCAGTATCTTAAATGATCGCATTTTGTATAACATATGATATAGCTATATGTCCTTCAATGGTCTTATTCCAGTAAGCAAGTTTTGGTGAAGAAAAATTGTTCATTAGTCAATATTACGTAAAAAAATAAAATATGATATGATTTTATTGTAAATAAACTTATCATAGACAGTCACTTAGCTTATTGATGTGAAAAGTAGTTAAAGTCTATATGTTATTACATTTATTCTCTCTTCTTTATTAAAGTATCATCTGAAAATCTTTGGCACACTTATAGACAATTATTGTATCATACTTTGGCATGAAAAATACCACTGTGTTCCCGTAGATTATTGATTTGTGTGATATTTTGTGATATTCCGATTGTTTGATATTCTTAATTATAAAATATACACAAATTTAGTCTGTTGCATTTTGTAAAACCCCGTCGGTTCTTGTTTAAATGTGTTATTATTCAAACTTAAATCAAGATTACAAGTGTTTCCAAATTGAATCGTCATTGAATTTTTTTTTTGATGATTGGAGAACCATAGTCGTTCAATTAGTAAAGATAAGATCTCTGATTTTTTCGGGGTTCGTGGCATTGATACTGTAGTTCTGTCATCAGATTGTATTGTATATGAAACCTTCAAGACCTTTGTGCTGTGTTCTATCACTTTGAATATCTTCCCAAAATGTGGTGATTTTATTCAATAGACATTGATACAATCTCTTCACAACTTTAATACAACTGTTCTAAATTTGTTGCGTTATGGACAAATTAGTGGTTGACATTTTGGCACGAACCTTGTTTGTAACATAATTTGCACACATTAAATTAAATACATAATTTATGTCTGTAAATTTGTCAATTTATAGCTTCGTGTATTTTAAAGGTAGGAAGTATTAGCTTAACTCTCTGTCACAAAATTATTCTGAGATATTTTAAGCATTTCTGATATTGAAGTGAACGTAATGGTTTCTCTCACAGGCGTTGTTGGAACATCTCATAATCTGCTGATAATCTTGTTGAAACGTCCCAGCAAAACTTCTATTGAATCCCTCTCTACAATATTTAAACTGCTTGTTAATAACAAAATGAAATAAAGATTGATTCAAACGTTTATTTACTCAGATTATTCGGTGGCCGGATGGCTATTTTTCAGTTAGTGTGACCTAAGGCTTACCTTAAATAACAAAATGCTGTCATAATATTGATATTTTACTAGTGTAAATTAACTGATTACATTTTGATCCAGTGTTCAACAATAGATGTGTAAGATATTGGATAAATCAAAGTTCTGTCAATATTTGTTGTATTAATGAATTTATGTCATTTGATCGGAAATAGTGAACTAGCAAAATCTTGAGATTACTTTGCTTTCTTCACAGATTTAATGACCTAAATATTATATTAAGTGAATAAATTGTTTGTACTTGTTGCAAAATAGAACAATCAGTAGCCATAATGTACTGTTTATGAGATTTTATTATACAACGAAACCTCAAATCGTGACAACCTCAATATTACAACCACCTTGTATTAACGAACACTTATTTTAGTACACAGTCCAGGAAAAGTGGTTAGGTGAACTATCCGCTGTATATAACTGAAAAAATGTTGAAAATCGGCATTAAACCCAATGAAAGAAAGAAGATAAATTTACTTAGAGCTATGATAACATGGTCACTTTGTCTCAAATATATTTATAATGGATTGTCTTACATTTTATCATATGGACAATTTGTGTTATTTGCTGTAAAAAATTTGTTTTTATAGAAACATCTGTTATTTGTATGTGTGTGTCCTAGAAGGCTGTTTGTTGATTGTAAGACAACTCCATATGGTGTGTATTAATTGTTTAAAATGATACATTATGTCACATTATAAAACTGGTATTGTATTTTTATTGTTTACAGCAGTTACATTTAATGCCATTTAAATGTTTTTTTCTGCAATTAAAATGGTACATCTTCAACAAAAATATTAAAATATTCTCTTTCTGTTTACTTGTTGAACCATTTTTTTATTGATACTATTTTTACGATACAGTCGAACCTCTCTAATATGAACCTTTCTAATTAGAAATCCCCTCTAAACTGAACACATCAGCTGGTCCTGATGTTTTTAATATGTACTAAATGCTAAAAAAACTTTGTTTTCCAGAACCTTTGTATTCTGAAAACCTCTCTAATCCAGACATTTTTATCTGTCTGAACAAACTCAGATTAGAAAGGTTCTACTGTATTGTCTCTTGCATAACACTTATATGGTGTTGTAGGCTTAATGTTGTAGCTTTCTAGTGTGCCATTCAAATTAATAGTATACAGTGAACCTCAGTTATAGTGAACTCTGTTTTAGCAACTCATTTATGGTAAACAATTGGATACAGAGACGTAACAGAAGTAACTATTTTCCTTTGACAAAACCCTTTCCTCTTTCAATGCAATGGATATAGTGACATATATAACTGTAGTGAAAAAATATTCTGGTCCAGGGGTTAGTGCCCCGGACTTGTAACCCGGAGATCCTGGTTCAAATGCCAGTTGTGGATGATCATACCCTTCTACGAAAGTTGGACAAAAATACCAATTTTCCTCCATATGTGGAAAAGTTGCTGGCTCCTTGTGAAGGGTAAGTTAGTACTGGTGAGTGTACAGTCCAGGAAAACTGGTTAGGTAAACCAGTCTCCATATACAGCTAAACAATATTTGAAAAATGGTGTTAAACTCCAGTGACAATGTCACATAAAAAAGAAAGAAACAAACAAATATTCTGGTCCATTTGAATTCACTATAACCATATTCTACTGTATATTACAACTAAAAATATGCAATTATAAAACAAATTGTGTGTAAATGCCTCAGAACTTCTTTACCTCAATTTAATTTTAGCTCTAGCTACAAACAGGATCATAACAATACTTCAACATTAATGTCGTGTGTATATAATTTTTATATGATGATAAAGTTGATGTTACAGCAAGGTTCTAGAGATAAAGTCCTTGAGGCGTTCATGTTATTGTATGTATGTATGTTAGAACACTATGTGACAGTTACAAACTGATATATTGTATGAGATAATTTGTTCTGAATTACTTTATATAACATTATAATGATTTTATTGAAATTATCTTAACTCCATACAGTCATAAGACCTAACAAGGACATGCAAGGATAGATATTCAATTATTCATATTAGTGGCTTATATATATTACTTCAGCAAACTTCTCTTTCAAAGATCAACATGAGTACCATAATATCATTCAAACTGTACAGTTCGTTCAGACTTTTCTATTTTTATTTTTACTCTTGTATTTTTTGTTTTGTTTATTTTATTTTGAAGTACATTTATTGTTTTATTTATTATTTCAACAGACATGAGTCTGTTCAATGCAGCTCAGAATTGAGCAGTAAAGATAAAACAAGAAATTTCATACAATCTTGCATTATTTGATAAAATCTAATTAAGGCTGAGGGACCTGTTTCTAACGCTAATCCTATGAATATTGATAGTGATTGAGGTATTTACAGCACTATTTATTTACAAGCAATATGTCCCCTGACTTTAAGATAACTTCATTTAAATATTTTTCTCATCTGTTTAAAACAGTATAAATTTAATATCGTATGTGTTCAATCATGGACTGTCATGGTGTGGACCGTTCTATTGAAAGGTAGAATTAATTTTAAAACAGGTCTGTCAAATCTAACAAGTATTTTGTGTCAATCATTAACTACTCTCTTTAATGTATTGAATAATAATTCAAGGAAGTTGTCAATTTTAAACAGTTATTTTACAAGCTGTAATTATTGTTTCATACTTTAGAAAAACTACTCTAATGTTTAATGCTACTAGCTAAAGTCCGGTTTTTAATGCAATTTCTGAAAACTTGTGAGTCATCTGCTAACTTCTGATGTAATTTTATATCAATTTCATGGTGAGAATTTTTATTTAATTCATTTTAAATTTGATCAAGTTTTTCTACATTATTTAATCAATCATCATATTGTATATTTTTTATGAATTGTCATTTTGTTATTTCTTTAATGGGTTTATACATTTTACTGTGATGGTTAGTCATAATTTGACATCCATAACAATGTTCAACTTAATTTTGTTTTTTACAAAATCTTAATTTTATTGATTGAGAAACTTTGAGTTTTTTTTCTGCTTTAAATGTTGTCAGTATGATTACAAATGAGATACATATGTCTTACTGCTTAGAACATTTATTCATTATGATATTAGGCTGAAAAAAAAATATTCTCGTTTCTGGTCCCGACCGTTAATTTTTAACCCTGACCGCATTTTTTTTACCGAGAAATATTCCGGAATTTCAGTTCCGTATACCATTGGAAACGGAATTTTAAGATGGCTGCACAACTATGATGCTTACTCACTGTAAAAGTAGATAAATGCGTCCATTTTTGTATTATATTGGGTGTCCAGTTTGTTTTAATAAGCATGAAGCTCATCAAAATTTATCAAACCAATGGCTTTGCATACATTAGCAGTTATTACAGATGACGGGTGTAAAAAAAAAATCCCGACCTACCGACCCAGTTTATTTTGATGACAGTGACCAGAAACAAGAGTTTTTTTTTCGGCCTTATGTTGCAACATTTTGTCCCTTGAGTTTAACGTTGCACCAACAGTCAGGTTCTTTTGGCGACTTTGCAGCTTTAATGGTGGAGGACGACCCCAGGTATACACCTGATACCTGGATAGAACTTCCTTTGCTTGCTTGCTAAGCTAGCTGGATAGCTTCCTCACATGTAAATTTGATCACATGTGGGATTTTTAATCACAGGGTGTGGGATTAGTAATAACTTAAGTCAGAGACCAAACCCACTCCACTACAGAGACCCCTTATCTTGCAATGTTTCAGTGAAATGATGCTAATAATTCAAGTATATGTACATACAATTTTGAATACATGTATGCAATTGTATTGTCATTTCTGTTCATTTTATTAATAGCTATACTTGTTCATAAATTCAAATTAATGATTCTTAAAATTCCGAAAAAATTGTAAAGGCACTTCATACTAATATTGTGTAAACATTTTGTTCAGGTATTAAACTAATTAATTACCTGATGAATGTTAAATCATTTAGATATGTATATATGGAAAGTTGATAAATATTGTCCATTGTCCCATTATTGATTTTTGTTTATAATGTTACTGTATAAACTTATGGTTATGATATTAACTTTGACATCATAGGAATTATATATAAAGTAGACTGTTGTACTGAAAATAATACAAAGATATTATGTATGGGATACTGATGTATTGCGGCATGGAACCATTAAAATTAATTGTTTCTGTTTAAACTAAAAATAGTGAGTCCTGGCCTCAAGGTTACAAACTTGAGAACAAACTCAGAGCTGAAATCTCAATTCTGTACTCAAGGTATTACGGTTGAAAAGATCATTAATGTTTAAATACATATTCAGGTCAATCATGCTGTCAGAATAATGTATCAATAATATCATTTCTGTCTGATCATAATTAACTGTGAACATTATAAGACAAGATATGAGAATTAAGCTCGAAGGCAATCTCAAAGTTTTATAAACTCAGGCCCAGGCTAAATGTTCTCATAAGAAATTACCACCTCTGTAAAATTACCCCCCCTTGTAAGTTTACCCATTTCATAAATTACCACCCCTTGTTAATCACTTCCCCTTGGAAATTACCACCTCTTTTAAAATTACCTCCTTGTAAATTAATTCATGTTTGCCTCGTGTCTAGAACTTATATCCATTGACATATTAACATAATTATACTTAATATATTTACATTATGAACATCATTTGTACATGTTTATTACATAAATACAGTACTGTATACAGTTGAACCTTTCCAATCCAGAATACCCTGTAAACTGAACACATCAGCTGGTCCCAATTTTTTGGTTAAGTATTTAATTGTAAAAGGACTATGTATTCCAGAACCTTTGTATTCCAAAAACCTCTCTAATTTGAACATTTTTGTCTGTCCGAACAAGTTCAGATTAGAAAGGTTCTACTGCACTAGGTATATGAATCAGACTGGTTGATATTGTATAAGATCACAGATCACCCACCTGGAACTATTCAAGCAGATATTGTCACTGTCCTGTTTTACATTATGACACTTGTTGTTAATACAAATGATGTTTTCAGATGAACCTTTGTGACTGTATGGGGCATTAGTTTTCTGAGTAAGATTTTTCATGACATCGCCAACAGCTAAACGTGTAAAAAATGGGCACACACTGGAGTCTGACATTCATCTTTTTGACAAATTGATGTATACTTGTTATCAGAAATCTTTCAAGTTTAAAGCCATTTTTTATTCAGATTAAGATTCGTATAAAGTTTCACTATGTAATAATTCATTAAAAGATGTATAGAGACTGCACAAGCATTTCTTTGTATGAAAATAATTGATAAAGATTTCACCAGGGTCAGTAATCTTAAATTTCACACCCTTACAATATTTATGTTGTCATAAAAGTATAATTTCTCCACTATTTTAATGTTTTTTGAGTGTTTGCCTTCAGTGAAGTCTTGTTGACTCTCTTCTTGGCTGTTTGATAAGCTATCATAAATTAATAAAATACATACTGTAAAGTATTATGTAAACAACACTCAGATAATTTATCATTCACTCCACATTTTGTAATGCTAATTAAATAATAGGCTAAGTTTATATGATCCTATTTTTAAAAAATATGTATAATCACTATGCTTAGAGTAAACCCGAAATATGATTTACCTGGATTTAATTGATTGGAGTGTGGCAAACGCATTAATATTATACTGACAGCTGATTGGTCGGTGGTATATGAAAGCTAAACAGTGTACTATCATAGCAGATTTCAACAATTATACCATTTAAGGAGATAGAAGTGGTTCAGGCCTATATTAAACGTGATTGGAGTCTTAATTTCGAGAATTTAAGATTGAAGAGCTTTTGCGTGTTGAAGATAACATTGAAAACTGATGTTATTTATGTTTTAAACATTAATTCTGTGCTGTCACTTTGGAAATATATAATGTATAACTAGGTAAGATAAATTATACATCGTTTTAATTATTTTGTGGTTTAATTAGAGATCTGTAATAGACCATCTATACAATGTGATACAAGGTACAGTATTCCTTGTTTTCGTAGGTATTTTCATTGAATTACTAAGTTAAACTGGATGGAACTAAATTCATGTGTACCTTTGTTTGACGATAGAAAGTTGGGGAGTATTTTGTATATGCATGTAACTACATTGTGTTTTAATTCATGAATTGATTTCTTTCATTATAAAAAATATGCATGATTGTTGTATGCAATGAGAATAATATTACTATTACATGTACTACTGACTAAACCATTGGATAAAATAATGATTGTACTTGTATTTTTTAAAAACATCATTACATTACAGATAGCATATGAATCATCCACATAACATCTTTTTGATTGCATGTCTTCTACAGTTCTGTTGTTTCAATTTTCTTCCATCATCTAAGTTTGAATTTTACTTTCTAATCAGTTTCTAAATTAACTTTCAAATTAGAATTTAAAAAAATGATTGTTATTCTTCATCTATGAAAATAAAATTTACACTTTATTTTCATAGAAGAAGAATTACAATTATTTTTTATAATTTAAATTGCATCATATACTGTTAAATGTTTGTTAAGAGTGGTCATATATTAAGAATGACTTATATCATGTCACATAATGTAGACTTACTGCTCTGGTCTACATTTTTGGAGTGTAAATAAAAAGTATCGAGTCACAATAATTAAAATACTGTTTTAGCAATCAGTAAAAGTTTAGCTTGTTTAAAAATCGATTAATTTTTTATTTAAGGATAATTAACATACAAGATCTTACACTGATGTAGAATGTAATTCATGACATCAAAGAATTAATGAAATAAAGTAATTGTTCAGCGGTCCTTACAAATTGAAGTAGGACAAATAATTAACCTTGTTGTTAATGGCCATATTTCTTTCATGGAGAACAAAGCGAGGGGACGTTATACCTGAAATCTGTATTATTTATTGTCTTTTTTATGGTTTTCATATTTTTGGGCAGCGTTTGTGTTTCAAGGAGTTGATGTGTTCGTGCACAATGAGAGTCCAACATGAAATAAACAATGTAAGCTACTTGTAAGGTACATTATGAAGGCATGACTTCTTGCTGTTAATATCAACATGAAACAAACAAAAAATGAAAACGAAGATGTTCAATCAATTAATGGTTATTGTAACATGATCGTAAACATATGTCTGTGTAAATTATATATGTGTTATCTTGTCAACAAGAATCATTATCTAGGAGAATTTTATCCTTCTATTTTGACAGGTATACGTACATTTTATATTCAAATGCACTAAAATACTAATATACTAATTGTTAAACATCAAAACTGGGCAGATGGTTTCATGTCTTCGGTGATAATATCTTTAATTGATCAAAAATTAAAAACAACCATTAGATGTTTTATATTTAGCCACAGGGACAATCTGTCATGATACCAACATTAAAACAGACTTAAGAATGCTCAGTGGTCAACTTAAACATTTTTTATTTTCACTTGATTTCTCGGTTTATTTTTCACTCGTTAATTAGCACTTAATTAAAACACCATTTTCATTTACTCAAAGAATATTAATTCCACTGTCAATAGTTTACCCTGAAAGATAGATTAATATAAGTCATATATTTTTTGTATCATATATTATTATTATTGAAATTGTGAGTGGTTTTGTTTGGGATCATAAAGAATTAAGTGATGGGTTCTGGTTAGTGTGAGGGATAATAAGCTTAGTTAGTCAATTTCACGTTTAATTTGCATAAACTGTATCCTTTTCTAGGATGGTCTGATAAAATGGTACAAAAACTAGCATCATTGCATTGTTATCATAGTGATGTAATATGTACCTGGTCATGGTGATATGTTTGTTAATGTTAGAATTACAATATAACTATCATTTTTTTTTGGTGTATGTAATGAAGAACTGTACATGGAAAGTTATGTGTTTGTAATATGTCCTGACATGCAATTAGAGGTTATTAATATCATCTTTCTAGTATCATATGATGAAATAATCTTGTTTAATACTTTACACTAAAGGCCTATTTTTTTCATTTTTTGTGAAATTAGATTAACTTGTAATCTTACTAGTTATATCATGTTGAATCATGTGTATTATATGTGTAAGCGTATCAATAACAGGGTGCCTAGCTTCTTACTGACTGCAAAATAATGTCATTAAATAATGTGTTATAATTATACTTGTAAATCATGTAATTTTAATAAATAAATCCATATATTACATTATATTGTAACATTTATTCTGGATTAACAGATTATTGTTATATTAAGTGTTAACTGTACAATATGATTATCATATTATATTTTGTTTAGCAACACTATCAAAGTATTTGAAATCCAAGATAATACCTTTCATCTATTGTTACCATTTGTTGAATCTCTGTTTCTGAATTGAATGTGCATCTTGGTGCTAATTTCAAATCTTTAGGTTTATTAACTGATATTTAGCTTTCTCTGACTTTTAGACTGGTAACCACTTTATAGACTGTGATAGTCGCTATGAATATTCTATTGCTTGACAAACATTGCTGCTGATTAGATATCTTAGAATTTTACATTATATTACACAACAGACAGACAGAAATAATGAAAGTTGGTGGACTAATTCTTTGTCCAAACTCTTTTTGCTTTGTATGCAGTTCAATGTAACTTTATGTGATTGGAAGTATATGAAGGTGAATAATTATGGTGTAGAAATTTGATCTCATTAATTGTTTTTTTAAATTTTCAGTAACTGTATAGAGACATATGATACATTATGACTCATAATATTGACACATGTGACATATGTATATAAATTTCAGTATTTTAATTTCCGTGTCAGATTATGACTTTTGCGTTTTTTTAGTAAAATTGGTGAAAAAATATTATTTAGTATTTGCCAAATCCTTACTTTATGTATTTGTCACTTAAATTAATGTCAGAAAATGTGAGCCCTGGATAACATGTCACAGTTAATATTTTATTTTTGGTACAATAGTTTACCATAATAAATGATGATATTTAAATTAAATAACAACCCTTTATCATTCCACAACTTACCTTGTATAATTACTTGTTTTATGGTTAACATCTTATTTTTTCTTTAATTTTAGAACCTTTTCTGACTGCTGACTGATTTCTTTTCTAAATATTTTCGTCATTTACTCTAAAAACTTAATTGTAACATTATAATCTGTCAGAAGAACATGTCAACTAAATGCTTTGTGTCACCTTCAACACTTCTCTCTGTTTACAGTTTATATTCATAGCTGGAGTTAATATCCATTTTTATAATGCATTTTTTGTTCATATTTGAGAAGAAAAAGTCATACTTAGTACATTAATTTTTTGTGCCATTTTACAATTGTCCTGAAGAGCACATTGGATTTTTTTCAGTCCTAAAGTTTGTACAACATTGTTGTGAACATTTACAGTTATCATTTTATTGTTTCTTTTGCTTTTTCAGACCCTGTTACCATCTAGTTTAATTCACATGTGACTGTTTTTTATCAGTCTTGTACTTATGGTAATGATTGGCTTGAGGGATGTGTGTATAAACAAAAGCTGATTTCTTGATACATTTTCCTCAAACTTCACGTGATTCAATAGACCTGGGGCAATATCCAAATGTTCACTAAATTTTATCAGTACATATTTTATTTTATGGTGTTCATTTTCATTTCAGAGCTACCAAGGATGTACCATCATTAAAATTCATTGACAAGAGAAGAATAAATTGTCAAGTTTGTGAAACACTGGAGTATAGTAACAGTCTTTGTAATCGTGAAATTGAAATGTGCATCTTGGAGATAATAGAAAAACTTTGAAGTGACTGAAATTGACAAGTGCGGAATAAATGAAATGACCTCATTTGATGTTTAAATTGTAGATTGTCCCATTAAATGGATGAAAGCTTCATTGTGGGACCTTAATTGAATTTTCGGATTTTCTTTAAGAGATCTGTCGAATTTAGTATTGGGCAATCAGCACACCTTAGTAGTGAACTGTTGAAGAAAATGTGATAATTTATTTTGATAGGAAAAAGGTTGGTTAGACATGAAAACTTGAAATCATCCGTTTGAGATTGAAATAGCAGAAGGAAAAGAAAACTGTGTGCAGGTTATGTATCATCGTTGATATATTGATATGGTTAATTACACATTCTGAGCGACATTAACAGTACAAAATGGAGTCTGTGGAGAGTCTTTCTTGTCTTATTTGCGTCTTTTCTTATTTAATTAATTACTCCGAAGGTTTAACTTATTACATACCAGAGGAACAACCTATAAACACACTTATAGGTAATATCGCCATTGATGAAAATATCAAAGTTCTTGTTGGAGACGATGATTTCAACAGTCTGGAATACTACTTTCTTACCTCAGATGAAGGATATTTAAATCATTTCTCAATTGATTCCACTACAAGTGATTTGAGGATTCAGGAACGTTTGGATTGGGAAGTTGTCTGTGAGTTTTCCACATCATATTCATGTCCTCTGACACTACAGGTTGCTGCTCAAAGTAAGATAGGAACATTTTTCATGAAGATAAAAGTAACTATTGTATTAGAAGATGTAAATGACCACCCACCTATGTTTGGCACTCCATCGATCTTGCTGAAGATATCAGAGTCTGAAGTTCCTGGCAAACCAATTGGTATTGATGCTGCGTCTGATTTGGACAGTTCAAATTATTCAGTTCAAAGTTATGAAATCATTCCGTCTGATGTTCCTTTCCTGGCTGATTTTCAGCAGACACCGGAAGGTTCCTCCTTGAATATTGTTGTAGATGGCAAACTGAATAGAGAAGAAATTGATCATTATCATTTCATTCTTATTGCTAGTGACGGAGGAGACCCTCCACTAAATGGTAGTATGATGGTAAATGTTACAATAGAAGATGATAATGATAATAGACCAGTGTTTGATCAGGCTATCTATAAGGTGGTTGTGAAGGAGAACTATCCATTGAATGTAACATTTCTCAATGTGACTGCAACAGATTTAGACATTGGAAGAAATGCTGAGATTTCTTACCATCTAAGTTCTCAACAGTCACAAGATATCAAAGATACATTCCAAATAAACTCTTCAACTGGGGAGTTATATTTAGCCAATCAATTGGAATATGTTTCAGATGAAGCTATCAAAGTAAAGATTGAAGCAGTAGATAATGGTGTAAGACCATTTAGCTCACAGGTGACTGTGGAAGTCACAGTTGAAGATTCTGAGAACAATGTTCCTGTCATTAAACTCAATCTATTATCCAACTCGGGAATGGCAGAAACCACCGAGTATGCTATTGTGGGGTCTGTTGTTGCCTATGTAGAAGTTACAGATTCTGATGGGGACAGAAATGGTTTAATTTCTTGTTCCATTAAGAATGAATACTTCGGTTTACAAGCAATGGAAGCAAAAGAATATAAGGTCATAGTATTTAGTATACTAGACAGAGAGACTTCAGACAAACATAATGTAACAATTACTTGTCATGATTTCGGTGTGCCAAGATTAACAGCATCATCTGATTTCACTGTTGTTGTACTAGATGAAAATGATAATGCTCCAAAATTCACCAAGACAGTGTACCCAGCCAGTGTGGTAGAGAACAATGATATTGGTTCTACTATTGTACAAGTTCTTGCTAGAGATGCAGATATTGGTATGAATGGACAAGTTTCTTACTATCTTGAACCAGAAGATCGCTTATATTTCTCTGTCAATGCTAAAACTGGACTTATTACAGCTAACACAAGCTTTGATAGAGAAGACAGAGCTGTGTATGAGTTTGTTGTTCATTCAACAGATGCTGGTAACCCTCCACTACCATCATCTGCAACTGTTTCAGTCACTATCAATGATCTGAATGACAATGCTCCTGTTTTCAAGAAAGATACTTTCAAATATTACATCCCTGAAAATCAGTCTAAAGAAACTGTGCTTGGTCGCGTTGAAGCGGATGATTCAGATTCTGAAGGTAATGGATATGTTTCGTACAGTTTACATGGAAATAATACTGACCTACCATTTGAAGTACTCCCTGATGGTACTGTGAAAACCTTGAATAGTCTTGATAGAGAATTGATACCAAGTTATGACTTTCAAGTCATGGCTATTGACAATGGTATAGATGTAAGATTAAGTAGCGTTGTGGATGTGACTGTTTATGTAACAGATATAAATGACAACTACCCAAAAATTGTTTTTCCAAATGATGTCAGTTTCAAGAAATATATAACATTTATGATGCCTGTTGATACACAGATCATGAAGATTGAAGCTGAAGATGCTGATGATGGCTTACATGCAAAATTATCATATGCCATAACTGCGAAAAATGACTCTAAAATGTTTAAAATAGTTAAGGATGGAGAAATAAAGGTTGCTAGGCGACTAACAGAAAATGATGTTGGTACATACTCTCTACAGATCACCATTTCTGATCAAGGTGTACCTCAAAAGCAAGTTTCCACCAATGTTACAATTGTTGTTCTCATGAAAAATGTTACGGCTGTGGATGAGACAGAAAAATCTATTGATAAACAAAACATCATCATTGCTGTTGTCGTTGTTGTTGTGACAATTGTTATTGCTGCGGGGATCCTGGTGATCATCTGGGTGGTGAGATGTCGTGACATACAGAAGAGAAAACGCTTTGAGAGTCAGGTTGTGGTTGGTATGACTGGTAACAATAAGTTGGAACATCCGTCTGGAATGGCTGATAAAAGTCCTAATGTTAACAAGATGATGGGAAATGGTTTACATCCAACTGCCCCAATATTAACCCCAATCACTTTGGACAGAATAGATGCAAAACAAATAGATGTCACTTTCCAGGTATGAGTCCAATATTTTCTTATCATATGTCTACTTTCAATGAATGATTCATTCTTTCAATAACAATGTTTGTCATTAATCTTTCACGTTTTATTTGAAATTGAAGTACCGTAATCAGATCTACCCCGAGTACTGTGAGAGGTGTTGGTAGGGTTGTCCTTGTACATTGACATGTGTTAATATGTTACAGTATAAGTATTTAAGTGCTTGTTGAAGTCATATTATCTCAAATCATGTACATACAGTGCTTATAAAGTACTCATGCTTACCAATGTTACCATTTGTTTGGTATTTCTAACTCTAGAGCCAATGAGAAGAATGTGTATGAGTGTTTGTATTTATTTTTTTATTCAAATCTAAGGCTAGAACAAAAGTATAAGCAAGGGTGCAGTTACTTGACCCCAAAAATCAAGATCACTAACTTTTCTGCCTCCAAATATTTTCATATTTTGAAATTGGCTGTTAGAAACTTTGGGGTTGGCATTAAAAGCTGAGGTCAGTTGTGTAACTATAAACACAATTATTTCTATCCGGCCTAAGACACAATAATGCTAAGATAGACTTCATGCTGTATTGAAAAAATACAAGGCAATTGATTGTGGTTAAAATTCAAAATTCATTTTGTGTTTTGTTAAATAATGCTGGCACACTGGGTGTTCCAAATGACATGCAAGGTTATATAAACTTTCCATCTTTCATAAAATATCACCATGATAAACAGTCAACTTAGGGTTACTTTTAAGAAATTGTTGGTTTGCAGTTATGCAACCAACCTATAAAAAAATTCCTTGATCCCAAATTTTTTTAGGAATTTGACAAAATACATTGTTCTTTATGCCAGCTTTTTTTTAGTGCAAGCATATACCGGGAATGTTAAAAAATGCCTACCAATATACCCTCTGGTAACATTTTGGGTTGTATCACCATAAACCAACAGTTTTTTTTTTTTGGAAATGACCTGTTATGATTTTACTATGCTTCATTATTATATGAAGTACTTGCTAATAATGTTTCATTCTATTTATGACCTATTTTTCTACCTCCACTTAAAGGTGAGCAGCATTGAATTTATTTCCACAATGTGGTTCGCTACTGTTCAGTATTAAAGTGTAATAACAGGGGACACTTTTGGCAATAATTTGTATAATATTGAGAGTATTGTTATAATTTACAAGATAAGTTTCATTCATAGACACCAACTTCAAACATTAACAGTTGATATTACATAAAGTTTCAACACTGTGTGGCAGTTGGGATAAAAGATATTTTGAAAGCGCTGAAAGGGGCGTTTTTCAAGTGGCTCTTGTTAATTGTATGTCTTGAAATAACATTTATTTGAATGATTCAAATATTTTTAAACTTTGCTGGTACGCTGGCTATGTAATCGAGTCCTATTAAATAAACAAGTGGGAATAACATTGCCATAGACATTACTTGAAGTGTTAAATTCCATTTGAAAGTTTTCCAGATTAAAATTTAATCACTGCTTTTGTTGATAGCTTAAGATTAGGAACTGTTGTTATTTAAGCAAATAAAACAGGTGACCATAATGTTAGAGATAGCTTGGCCAGTGTAGTTGTACGCAGGTGCTTTTTTCAATCTACTTTACTGGAGATGATAAATACAATAAGCTACCTTTGAAGGTACCTTAATCTTAATACATCAAAATTAATTTATAAGGAATCTTTGTCGGCCTAAGTATTAAGGAAGTGTCTTGTCCTTAATGAAAATAATATTGATATTGTCGGTTTAAGAGTCGTACGTTAGAATGTATAACATAGACTCCTAGAAGAATATTTTGTTGTTGACAGAATTTCTTAACTTTAAATGAAGCAGAATGTTACAAGAATATGTAACACCCAGTAATTGTACCATTTGAATATGAATACAGTCAAAAGTTAAAATGGATTGTTACAGTTACTATGACAGTTGTAGGTACTTCATTTAATGTCTTAGTAACAAGCAGCAGCTATAAGTACAGTAAAACCTCAATACTGAGACCACCTGTGGGACCCGAAAAGTTGGTGGTAATGATGGGGTGGTCTCATTATCAAGTTGAATTATACGGGAGTTACTGAAAGCAGGTCTGAAATCAAAATAGAATCTGAAATTTTCCTTTATATTCATCCTACTAAGAGTGGTATATGTTTATGACTGTCCAGATAAAGAATTGGTAGAATTAATTAGATGGGTTGGCATATGTTGTCTAATGTAATGGAAGGCCTGTAAGAATGACAATTTCTGTTTATGATGGTGTTAAAAATGGCATGTGCTGATGGGCGTTACTTGCAAACCCTAATCTTCTCCGTGGTTTGACAATTACCGCTCATCTGTACCATAATATGTCTGAAATCTAATTATCTCTTAGAGTGGACATTACTTCTTTTATACTGCTCTGTGTGGTATTGATATAAAATATTTAACAGGTAAATTTCCTTTAATACTTATTTTTTAGTTATCATGAATTGCAGATTTTATGTCATATAAAATGGAACAAAGCTTAACCCAGCATGGCTCATGCAATTAAAACGTGTTGGCTTAGGAAACATTTAATTCATGTTATGTAGAGCTCATGTGAAAGAAAGAAATATTAAATTTGTAAATTTACTCCAAATTTGAAAATGTTGGACTGAAATTTTATATCTGATCAGCATATTTTGTTTTCATGAAATAATTAAAGATATCGCATACTGATAAATACTTTGTTAAAATTCAGAGAATTTATGTCCTGTCTTGTGATGAGTGAAATGACCTCATATTTGACAGGTTTGAAGTTTACTGTGTGTGAAATCACTAATTACTACAGTCATTTCCTTGATTTTGTGTTGAACTTACCTAAATTTATAACATACATGACAGGCGTAATTGACAAACATAGAATATATTGTTAGGTTAATTGTTTAGAGATAATGTTTGTCACTGGACACAAAAATAATTATATTAATCAAACTTTGATGAATTAGGCCACAAAAAAGCTTCAACCTCAAAATGTTTTTGGTAATTTTAACCAAAAAAAAAATTTCATTCTTCTTTCCACCTTTGCATTTTCTGTACAAGCTTTTAATTTTAGCACAAAAAATGCCTGCTTTCAGACTTAAAAGTTTAGGTCACATAACCCAATCCAACTCCTTTTAAGGATAGCTTTATTGATGATTTAAAAGGTTTGAAAGTAGTTTTAATGTTCCGAGAATATCATATGATGCCTGTTGATAAATGTTACTTAATTTGGACTCTTCATGTTATTGAACGTTGTCATTCATTCTTAAGTTTAACAAAATCTTATCTTGTCATTTTTTGTGCTGATTTATCGCTTTTAAGTGAACACATTTTAGCGTTAAATTGAATTCAAGTGTATGTTGATTTAATTAATTCTACAGCATTAACAGGAGAGGTAATATTTGGCACTTGAAGCATTTTATGATGTTTAGAACTGAGGACAAGTAACTATTATGTAATTAAGCATGTTTAGGCAATTTTGTGTCTGTGAAATTGATATTGGTTACCATTGACAAGAGGGGACACACTGGGAGATCTAACTTATGTACATTATATAGCACATCATGATAGGACAAAGTCAATATTCATTGTGTATTTTTTTCTACCACTTTGGTACTATAAAAGAGCCTGTGGTTGTGTGAGACAGGCAGTATTATGCACTTGTATCCCTCACCAAATATTAATTCAAGCAATACCATTGTTCTTTGTGAAGCAGTAATGCTCAAAATGAAACATTTTAATTTTTTTGCAACAACAATTTTAATCTTAGTCTAACAGACATCACATATGTTTGGTGTTACCTATGTAAGTCTTCACATTATTCATATTCAATAAATCAATCATAACAGATCATTAATCATACAATTTAACAGTAAGAAGGCTACACATATTCAAAAGTTACCATAAGTTAATAATAAACTGGGATGGTTTATAATTATCATAATCAGTAAGAAAATCATTCATACTTATATACCCTCTATCCTTTTGTTTGAGGTAAATGAGCCAGAATTCTGTACATTTATTTAAATACGCCTGATTGACTGAGTTATCTATAAGTGATCTTCCTAACGGCCATATTTTCCACGCCATTCCCTGCATACTCAATCATAACCATTATCTTTTCACTCCATTTGTCAATTATATGTAAATCCAACTGTGGTTGCATTTTAAATGCTCCCTGGAGATATAAATGACCAGTGTACCATCACCAGTACTGTATGGTCAAAATAAGATCAAAGTGTCCCCTGTAGGTATTGTTTGTACACTCAGCATTGTCTATCTTATTAAAAATCAAAAATAGTCAAATAGTCATATATTAAGCAAAGTCAGTGCATGATGATTGGGTTATGGACAAATGAAGTTCTGTAGTGGTTATTTGTTTGGTTTATCAGTTTGTATGATGAATGCACAATAATTCAATATAACCGCATGATCTAAGTATTTACAAAAGTATTCAATATCGCATCATTTTCTCGGAAACAGTGTAAAGCACAGGTACACTCCCAGTATATCCAAATAAACTGGAATAGATTCTCTGTTCATTTGTTCACTATTAAAACATTTGAATACAACATCTAATCTGTTTGACTCATGTTTTAAATTTATGGATTGTCATACAGGATACAAACCTTTTCATAGAAAACTTAATGTCAGTTGATTATATAGATATGATTGTGTGGAGTTTGATATTTTTACCTTTAAGTTCTCGACTCGTTATTTTCCTAAAGCTTTGTCTCCAAAAATTCGCTTTAAAACATTAATTGCTGTATTTGTGTCAAACCTAGTGCTTAAATTATACTAATACTAGTAAATACCTGAATTAGTGATATTAACTTGTTGATTTTTATTGTTGATAGTTTTGTATTGTGCTACATTTGATAGATACTATCAGCTTTGTTGTACATTTATACCCATTCATTATCAACTACACTGGCTGCTCTATAGTCCCTGATAAGGAATACACCTTTGCAACAATTAGGTGTGTTCATTTCTGATGTCTGATATTTTGTGTCCATTTCTGGTGTCTGATAATTTGTGTTCATTTCTGGTGTCTGATATTTTGTGTCCATTTCTTGTGTCTGATATGATTGGTTCATTACTAGTGTGTACAATGACAGTTCCAGGGTCCATTGCCAATGTTTGATATGGTGAGTCCAATACTGGCGTCAGATACGGTTGATGTGTTACCAGTGTCATCTGTGATGGGTTCATTATTGTTGTTTGATATGATTTGTTCATTATTGGTATTTAATATGATGGGTCCATATCTATTGCATTAGTGTGTCCAATACTGGTGTCTGGATTTATTTATTCATTTCTGGTGTCAGCTATGGTGGGTTGATCCATAACTGATGTTCACACAGTGTGAGTCCAATACCTATTTGCTTAAACTGAATAAATTAAGTAATTTGCGTAAGTCGCAAAACGGCCAATAATGTAATAATGACTAAACATATAATGGGTTAAAACCCATAAAATCCATTGTATAGAATACAGTATTATAACTGACAGTTGGATATGCAGTAATGCTATCTTAGTGGTTAATCCTAATCCATATTGTATGTACAGATTAGCGGTTCTTTGTGTTAATCCAAGTAAGCTGTCTGTACCTTAAGTCAGTTGAAATTCAGCCAACCATTATATAGACTGGTCCTTATTTGTATAGATTAAGTTGAGGTGTTTATTTGTTACCAGGCTAAAGTTCTACATGTATAATGTTTCTAGGTTATGTTTCAGCTGCAAGAGTCAGGGGTGGGAACCGTCAATACATTAGTTCATGTTACTGTGAACAGGTCAGGGGTGGGAACCATCAGTAGTTTTTCTGTTATGTGATGCACTAAACTATCTTGTTATGTGTCACATTATCATGTGATTCCTGTTATGTGATGTGATAAGCCAATTTGTTATGTGTCATATGATCATGTGATTCATGTTATGTGAAACACTAAACTATCCTGTTATGTGTTATGCAGTCATGTGATGTTCTATTGTGTGACTTCCTCGTCTGTTATTTGATGTCAGAAATGTTCCTAATACTGTGTTGAAATTAACTATACAATTATTTCCTCTTCCTTTTTCACTTTTCATCAATATATAGATACCAAAATTATAAATAAATACCATTTAACTTATATTAACTATACATGTATGTTATAGTTAGTTGTATTAAATCAAATTTATCCAGGAACAAACTAAGTTTTTTTTGCTTTACTTACAGTTTGATCTAGATCTATTTTTTCATAGCCTTGAGATAAAAACTTGACTTGAGAAAAATCGCAGTTTGAGAAAATGTGTAACAATTTGTCCATCAATCAGGTATTCAAATTTTTGTCTGAACTTCATAGATGTATCATAAACTTACTAACTGTGATCGTCATGACCTTACTTTACTGTTTAACTTTGTCTAAATACATGAACATTAAGTGAACTTAAGCCATTCTAAAAAATTTTCCTAAAATTTATGACCAACTTAATTTAATTAAAAGTAAACTGAAAACTCTACTTATTACACTGTGAATTTATTAAAATTTTAAATCCTAAAATTGATATTAATTTGTGTGTGTTGTTGTACAAAAACAGGTTTAGGGATTTCGAAGAAATCTTAATGACATTGTAGTAGTCAGTGGATCAATTTCGGTGTCAGTCACGTCTAGGACTGTCTCAAAATTTAAAATCATGTTTTACATTTTTTTTACATAAAAGAAATAAGTAGAAAACATTGATATCAACTTTAATGTCCATTTTGTTCATTTTCTTTCATTTAATTCTTGAACTATAAGTGAACGCAAGTGTTTTGTGTATGTTTTCTGAAGTGCCCTGATAAACAAATGAATCTATTTTTAAGCCATTTATTTTATCAATTTAAATCTTAGCTTGTTGTTACTTTATGCGGGAATAAATAATATTATATTTTGTGTTACTTTAAAGAAAATGGTAAAAATTAGTCACAAAACTTTCCTGTCCTACTTTGTTTTCTAATCATACCTTTCGTACTTTGGACGAACAATTTTGCTCAAAGTATTGTTGTGCTTTCAATTTTTTGCTGTAAGAAACAATTTGGCATCAAAAAATTGGATCAGTTGGGTAACTGAAAACACAACTATTTTTTCCTTGCCCAGCTTCTACTGACTTAAGTTTGATTTGGAACTTTATGTTTACATGTGTAGTATATTTGTACTATGTATGTATCATTCATTATAACATTAACTTAGTACTATTTATTCTGTCCTAATTTAAATACCATCATCTAATTGATATCTGTTTAGAAATCATTTCATGCTCCTTTGGCTTATTACAAGTACAGAAAGTTGTAAGTCACATAAAAACAAAAAAACAAAAACAACAAAAAAAAACAAACAGAAAGTTGTAACTACGAATCTAATTCTATCAATATTCAGATATGAATGCATTTTGTATATTGTATATACTGCCTCACTGTACTGTGAATGCCACACATGATCAAAATGATTGGATGAGAACATGAAATATCAGTTTGATACTTTTGTTGTTGAACTAGCTGCCTTATGAACTCATATGTGGACTTATTTTGCTCAATAAAATTGAAGCTATTTCATGAACAAGTATCTTTATATTGACGATTACGGTACCCTGCCGTGCGCTGCAAATAACTGTCAACATAGAAACTCAAAAAGTGAAAATTTATCAGGTTTAGTTAACACTTCCCCAGTGGGTAGCTGTATTAATGCGCCCTTTATATGAACAAAAATGAATTTATGATTAGAGTTTTAAACTTTAATCCATGGTGTGAATAGAGTTAAAGAATTTTTATAGGTTTGAAACCTCGTCAATCTGTTTGTCAGATTTCACCTTTTTGACTCTTCTATAAAACTGATAAAGATGTTAGACTCACTGGAGCTATGGTGGAAAGGTTAAAAACTTTCAGCTGGAATAATTGTAACTTGTGACATTCAATACTTGGTTTTATATAGAAATTATTGTACTAAAAAGGCTACTTTGTTATTTTGCCTCTCTTAAGTGTCATTAAAATCCCATTACAGTTCTGTTTCAATTTTGAAATCTTCACTGTACCACCAACATTAAAATAAAAAATCACAAAATGTTAAATTATGAAAACCAAGCTCAATTTCCAGTGTAATTAGATTGTACTAGGCTATTACCACAAAGTTTAAAATGTTGTTTTTCTGCTCATCCAGTTACAGTGTAATACAATATGATACAGGTATATGATGTATCCTGATATCACACTGGAGATTATCTGTACAGATAGAATACAGTGGAATTAATTCGCTTAATATCACACATATAATTTTGATGGATTAGATTATTATTGTATTGACATGCTGAAATATACCCGAGTTCTATTACTGCAACCTAATTGTATGAAACAACACCTGCTGCGCTCAGACATCTTGGCATCAGATAACATATACCTCATAGGTGTGTTGATAACAATATGTCCCACCTGACTCATAGACATTGTCTTCAAATATATATTATATACATGTATCGTTTGTCATTTCATTTAATCCACTGTTTCTGTAACAACACCATCATATGTTGCTGCTTTGTTTGTCATCACCATTATGATATAGATAAGAAAGAGATTTCTAGAAAAAAAGCAAAAAATCCCACCTTCCCCACAATACTACTGGTACCTTCCCCACAATACTACTGGTACCTTCTCCACAATACTACTGGTACCTCCCCCACAATACTACTGGTACCTTCCCCACAATACTACTGGTACCTTCTCCACAATACTACTGGTACCTTCCCCACAATACTACTGGTACCTTCCCCACAATACTACTGGTACCTTCTCCACAATACTACTGGTACCTTCCCCACAATACTACTGGTACCTTCTCCACAATACTACTGGTACCTTCCCCAAAACCCACCTACCCAAATGTTTGTCAATTTTCATATTCAAAAAAGAACTTGCAGTCTGTGTATAGAAATTGAAATATGTTGACTGTTCTACCATAGTACTGGTTAAATTTGATCACCATATTTTATATTGGTATGATATTAACAGTCTTATAATATCATGATTGTTATTGTGACAGACCCAGGATGTATAATTCACTCTATTGTTTATGTCCATTACTTGTACAGGAAACAGAAAGTCACCATCAATACTAGGTTAAGAATTCAGGCTACCCTCTTTAAGTTAGTTTTATATAATTTGTTAATATCAAAGTCTGATTTGCAGTTAGATTACAACCTTGTTCTCCCACAGACTTTTCTTAATTAGGTTTTATTTGAGCAGAGAAAAATCAATAAAATCTTCTTAGAATGTTTCGGTGCCTTTTACTCAAAGATATGACATGCCGAAACGAAATTAGACGTAGTTATAGTCTTTAAATTTAATTACGTGTGGCCTTTTGTGGTCTGGTCAGTTTTTGAAGTTTTTGCATAATGTTGAAATAAGGAATGCTTAAACTACCACTATGTCAGGTTTTTTTTTTGTTTGGATAAAAAATAACAAAGTAACAAGCATTGAGTACTCCTGTTGTAATTAGTTAATATCTTGATATCAATATTCTTTATGCACTCTGTTGTTTGTTGAGTACTATGAGATATCAGTATGTCTGGTTGATGAAGTTTATTGTAATTAATGAACAAAGTATTCTTAAACCAACCGTACACTGATTCTAAACTTGTCATGTAGATAGATAAATACATCATTGTCTCATTTTGTTGAATTGTAAATTTGAATTAAATGTTGATAACTATTTAATGTTAATTTGTGGTGTAGCTCCTGGGAATATAGATAAACAGGGTTAATTCATGATTAATTTGATTTAATTGGATTCAGTAGATAATTAATACCTTAATGATTTAATTCAAACAATAGTCTTCTGCTATAGATTACTGATACCAACTTTATGGGTAATTGATTTAAATATTGGCAAATTTACGCAACATATCACCTCCAGGATTTGTATACAGTGAAAGAAATACAAGATGGAGTTACACTAATAAAAATAATGCAACATTTTGATAGCATCTTTAAGGAAGATTGTCAACATTCACACTTGATCATTTATACCTTATAATCTGTCAGCAATCTGATTACCCTGGATTCACATCAATGGTGTGAGACTGATCTATAAAACTGTATTCTGGATAGTTTGTATCAGTGCATTGGTCCCTACAGCTGTAAGGGTCGTCTTTCAATCTGGATGAAATCTGTCTGTAGATGAAGGATTTCTGTCAGTAGATTATCTTAAATGATTGATAATAAAGACTGACTTGTTACAAAAAAAGGTTTTAGTTTGAAAACCGTGATTTTTACCATATTCTTCTGCACCATTGACTGATTTATATCATGTCTTTGTAACACTGAAGTTGTTCTTGTATTATTCTACATATGTTTAGTATGAAAACATGCAAAGACAATAATCGCAATTACAAATGTATTTGTATAGCACAATAAATATTTTAAATTATTCCTTTGCTCTTCACATGGTCTATAGTACAGTGTCTTCGTTGTGATAAATTGTTAGTTACGTGTATAATACTTTATGAAAAGGTATTTTTTCAATTCAAGATGTTTTTGAGACTGTAACACAGTCATCTTTGTACAGCATTCCACCAAACAAACTATCGAAGAAATTTCTAATTGATGTATTAAATTAGCCATCCATTGTTCAGTTAATTATTAATATTTTATTGTGTATTTTCAGGAGGCTGTACACATCAGAGAACAGAGTACAAATTCAAGCACTGACCAAAATATACATTCTCAACAATTACACAGACTGGCATCATTACGTTTACATCAAGCTCTAATACAGAACAGTACAAAACAGTGGACCAGTCAATCAGAGGTAATATATCAAATAATAGAAAAAAATAATAAGGATGTGTGCATTATACATGCATATATGTCCAATAGATATTTCATTTTTGTATATTTCAGCTAAATTCAATGAAAAAACATGAATGACTATTTAGTATACTTAGTTTCAAAGATCTACATACTTCATTAATGCATACTTTAGGACATCTTTTGTTTCAAGAGACAAGCCCACAACCTTTGATCAAATTATGCATGTGTGTCACGCGCATTTCCCCCACCGTCCTACCAACGCACCCTATTATATGAAATGACTTGTTGAAAAATTAATATCCAGTGACTAATGTTGTAAAAAATAAGATTATTGTTAAAATGATATCTGTGTACTGATCAACAATTGACTTCCATAGGGATAAATTGAAATACTGCCTACGAGTATATAGTTATGTTACACTGTTATCTGATTGAACGGTATCTCTCACCATCTTCTTTCATTGCCAATGATTAAGTGATGATTCTTGTAGATATCAGTATAAAATGACTGGATTTAACATAGAGAATAATTGTGGGTAAAGTTTGAATTACCAGACAAGTTGAGAAATTGACCTTGTCCCTTTATTGTGAAGTTTTTCTCGAAAAATGTCTTAATGCCATGTTGGTATTGAAGTTTATAAAATAAATCTATAACATTTGTATGAATTATCTATGCACTATTTATTTGTCCTCTTGATTTATTGATAAAATATTTCTAAATTTAGTCGCATCAAATGTTGATAAATATAACGAGGCATTGAAGTCCATTTCTATTTGGAGAACATAAATTATGTATCATAAAACTACATTTACTCTAGAAGCCATCAAAACTGATGAAATCCTTGATATAATATGGGTGTTCGTTATAACAAGGTTTTTGTTTTTTGGTTAAAAAGTAGAAAACTCGGTATAATGTGCACCAATGGGTATTTTTTACAGAAGTAGTGAGCAGTACAAAATTCTTGTGTAAAATGTACTCTATGAAGTCAAAGAGGAGTACACTAGGGATGACAAATACCAATTTTGAAATTTGAGTATTCAGTTACACGGAAAATTTGTATATCATTAATATACATACATAGCTACTTTTTATAATATTTTCATCTTTTTTGTATGTGTCTGTTTCAACAAATATGTGGCTCCGTTATAATGTATGACAATAGTGAATGAATGCTGATTGTTGTGTTGTATTGCAATTGTTGACTGAATGAAGATTTTTGTGTGTTGTAGTTGAACCCCGAAGTAAAAAAACAAGAAGATGTACACAGCGATGATTTATCAGGAGACACAGCCACGTATGATAGTGGTATGGGTGGAAGTGTATCTGACACAGGTAATTATAAGGCGCATGTATTGCTGGAAAAATAATTAGTCAGGTTTATGGTTACCAGTACTTGAACGAAACAGTTAAAGTTGTTTGGTTGAAAAACTTCAATTTTTTTTCTTAACATAATTTTTGTGAGAATATGAGGTACATTTCATCCCAAAATATTTGATGCTAAAGTTGCACTGGTCAGGTAACTATGTAGACAACTTTTTTCTGGTCTAATAAGCTACACTTTATCATTACAGTCAATACATGATGGTGTTTATGCTATATATATGGTCTATTTTAATCATACCAGTGATTAAGTTCTCACTGAGTTGCATCATTTTATGTTACAACTTTATCTTTAGAATGGAACATATTCTTTCCAAGTACACCAGATGGTGATTCTCTCAGCTAAACATATGTTTTGTCTGAAACAACTCAATATGGCTGCATTTATGATGTTACCTGAAATATTCAGTTCTTACTTCTGCCCTGTCACTAAAGATTTATCTATGTGTACAACTAATAAACAAACTCATTAGAGTCAATTTCACTCCCAATCATTAGTTGGTTTGGTCTGCTTATTTCATGAAATTGTTTAATGGAAAACAAAGTATCAAAATCAAACCATGATCTTTTAAGAGTCTTGACTTCAAAAGTTTTTTTTACAATACATATGTTGTACAATGCATTGACTGAACTTCAATAAAACTTCAATAATAAGCATAATTTTTATGTATTAGCTGCAAAATTGGTAGGTTAAAAATATCCTCGGTCAATTCAGCAGTAACTTCACATTTTTTTCTTTTGTTTAACCACATTTATAATTTATAATTTACTGCATTAAAATATACTGTAACATGCATAGATGTCATGCATAGTTCATGTTTTGATCGACCTTTATGCAGATTATAATTAATTATCTGATATTGAAAGGTATATTTAAATTCATGGTTTTATGATGGCTGGAATGCCTCATTAATAAAGCAGTATAAATGCTAATTGTTTGGGGCATAAAATTGTAATTACTTTATGTTAATGATTATTATATTGTGTGTATGATAATATGATGACATCTCTCATACATCATATAGGCAACTTGTAATGATGCTGTCAATTCTTCCTTTTATTTCAAAGCCTACGAACATTAATAAACTATATTTTAAACTTGGACTTGTTAATGAACGTGATACACAACTGATGACTATATCTACATGATTATGGTTGAGATAATTACAGGGACTCATTATATACAAGTCGTTGTATTACTTTCACAATGTAACATGTTATGTTACCATTCATAATAGACTCACCATTGCAATAAAACTTATAATTGGTGGTTTTAGAAAAAAATTCAGTTTGAATTAAATTATTTTTGAAAGCTTGTGACTTTTTGTACTTGTGTCCAATAATAAACTGATATGGATCAAAAATGTATTATAATCTAATTGAGGGTTCCTTTGAATAAAACTCTTAGAAGTACATCACACATACGTTAATTATACCCAACCCCTTGTAATTCTGTTCCAATTAAGTGTTAGATATTAAGTCAAGGACACCTCATCTGGCTTGATGTATCACGAGTACTATATTATTGTGTTATGCCCATATTTGGAAATTAAGTTCACTCTGTAATTGAACTAAATGATCTTGTAATGTTACACACAGGAAGTTAACCATGAAAACGTTTATCCATTTCAAAAAGTTCAATGTTAAAGTTGTTTATAGTTTGTAGATCTTGTAAATCTTACAACATCTGAGGGATTGCTTTTACTAGCTGTGAGGTCTTCACGTTACAAAGATATAGGCTAATGTATTTCATATCATTCTGATTTATTACATTTTGTATTCTTCTAATATTTATTGTCATATTTATTATTATACAGTGTAATACGTTCGACTGTGATTTCAATATTTCATTTTATTTTCGCTTCCAGGTGACTTGAGAATAGCTCAATTACAGCAATTAGTAAAACAAAATGGCCGACGGGGTCAGCCTCCTCATAAATCCACAAATGGACAATCAAAACCTCCTAAAATCATAGCAAGGGGTCGTTCAGAAAGTTCCGATCATCCTCCGGAAAGACCGCCTCCATTAAAGAAAAATCCGTACATATCAAAATCACCCATACATAGTCCAGTACAATATTCATCCAGGAATAGTCCCAGTCAGTTTGCCATCACGTCTAGTCCAACACCTTGTTGTACAAATCAAACAGATTTCATGCCTCCTCCTTCACCAACCAAGTTCAGCATGGACAGACAAAGTCCTTCAAAGAATGTGGTGCAAGACTTGCTTATGTATAAAAAGTTTCAAAATGGGCTGCGGCCACCTATAGGAAGGTTGACAGTGGATGAATCAGTTGATACTACACACATGGATGATGATGGCAGCACAACATCAGGAAGTTATTATATAGATAATACTGTAGAGGACTGGCAACATCCACCTGTTAGTGATATCTATGTCTGATGTATACACAAGGTAAGCTGCAGCATGAAATACTTAATTAAGTCACCAAATGACTCCACCTGTTGCTGTGACATTAAATCCGGGAAAAAAATTTAATTACTGCTATTGAACCAACAGAATTTTTTTTCTTGTTTTTTGTGTCACTCAAATGGCCAGGGTCATTTGGTGGTCATCTGGCTAGAATAACCAACATTACATAGGCTAGCTGGACAGCTTACAACATGTAAAATTTGGTCCTGGGTGGGATTAAAGCTCACAGTAGTGAGAGGCTTGTGATTCGTAGTGAGGGACCATAACTACTTGACTATGGAGGTCCTCCACCCACAGAACTGTGGTACATTAGATCTTGTTATTGCTTCTTAAGATTAAGCGTATTTGAAATAGAAACTGAAATTCATTATACAGAATACTTAGCAGCTCCTTACCCTGACATAGTATGTGTAATTAGGGAAGTATAGTAACAAATGTTTGTTCCAGATCTTCCTTGGTGATACAATTATTTTAATAACCTTTGTATAATCTTATCTTGTAATTTGTTGACATTATATTGGGTAATTATTGAGCCATACTATGTTTGTCAAACAATTGTCAAGTTCTTTGAGTAATTAGATGTAAGATACTTTCACAGTACACTATCAACAGGAAATATGACATGCAAGTTTGTATAAACAAGTACTGATGACTTTCCTTTATCTCCAGAGAGAGTAGATAAAGGGTGACTACTTGTATTATCCTAATTGATGCAAAGGGAGATTACTGTACGACTACCTTCTGACTAAACTGGTCCCAGTTCCATGTTGCAGTGCACCAAAGGAACAGGTATGGACTAAAATATCTGGCGCTCTGATTGGTCAATGCATTTGAGCCATGTGATTGGCTGTCTATTCGTGAAAAATTGGGGATTTCCGTATATCTGTTAAATATAAACGAAGATGTTACCGATGCCTGAATACTTTAGATACAAATTGTACCTTTAATCAAAATAAAACAGTGAATGCTAGATTTAGTGACTCTACATAACATAATGTAGAAACCCTGATATTTTGATCTATTTTTAAATTATGTGCGAAATATGCATCGAGTGAAGAAATGCGAGGCGTTCCGAATGTGGAGTCTCATAAAATCCCACGAGCAGAAATCTGCCTGGATTTCGTTTGCAATTGACCAATCAGCATCCCGGAAATTTTGGGCCATACCTGTTATCTCTGAACACCAGAGTCAATGGATACCAGTTTACCTCCTGACTAAAGGGAGGCTATTCTTACACTCTTATCTGTGTTGGCTCCAGATTTATGTTTAGAATGCAACTTTATGTATATTTTTTGTTTCAGGAGTGCTAAGTAATTTGCAATAAATGAAAGTTCTGTGACTGCAAGCTGTTAAAGTACATGTATACCAAAATGATGGAAGATAAAGACAGAATGTTTCCTGATTATAGTCTGTAAACATTGAGGTGAATATCTTATTATTGTAGTGTGAATGAAACTTTGCCTTAGAAATATTTGCCTGTATATAAACATAAGCTGGTACATGAACCATTGTCAAAAGTTACGCATAAAAACTGTAGTAAACGTAAAGAATTAAACATGCGAAAACTCTTTTGGATTGAATTTTATTATTACTGGTAATGGAAAAGTTTTTCTTGTATAAATATCAATAATTCAATAATCAATATCTTAATGCAGGAAAAGATTGATAATACATAGTCATGTTTAATGATTTGACTGGTTAACCTTATTGGAAAAAGTATATTTCAAATAATAATAAAAAGAAATTGTTAAAACTTTTGAATAAGAAATGAACAAGGGCCCTCTGTGGTTGAGTGGTTCTGGTCTTGCCATGTGAGTTTGAATCTCTCCTAAAACCAGATTTCATATGAGAGGAAGCTGCCCAGCTAGCTGATGGAAGATTGGTGGTTCTAAACAGGTGTATGCATTGGATCTTCTTCCACAGTCAAAGTGGGAATGACAGGCAACTTACCATGGCTGCTAGTGCAATGTTAACCTAGAGAAAAAAATGACCGTGTACATTGTTTAGCATAATGAATAAGGTGTTGCAATTTTCACTCTTACTATAAATGTTGTATTGTTTCATTACAGAGACCAGATATAGATGTATTAAAGCAGTCACAGATGGTTGATGTTACCTGGATATGATTGTGTTCCAGTATAAGCTTCTAAGTGAAACATTTCACTCATATTGACTATATGCTCATAATTTATATCACAAACTACAGTGCAATATTTGGTGCAATATTTATATGATAAACTCATGTAAACTGTCTCTGGTGTGTTGATATAAACAGTTCTAGTTCTACTCAATTAGTGGAATTCTATATTTGTCTGAGGCAGAATATAAGAATACACAGTATACCTGAAAGGACTTAAACCAGATTTTATACATAGATGAGGCTTAAAAAAAAACAGCCATGTTTAAGTGGTACTTGACCAAAAATGCTAAGTTAGGTCAAAATCATTTTCTGTTGTAATGTATTTTTTTATAAACATAACTTTCGTACTTCGAAGGTACAATTTGTCTTAACATATTTTCCTGGTTTGGATTTTTCTATTAGAAACTTTAAGCTCAGCACCAAAATAGGGTCTTTTGAGTAATGGTAAACACAACTAATTTTTTCTGGCCTGAGTAGGATGAGATCTGATACATGTCATGATGTACATACATGTATATACTACATCCTAAGTCACAGTGTGCACATCTAGGATACCAGGATTTATTTCATTGTATCATCTGTTTAATTTCTCCTTCAGTCTGGAGTCATGATTTTAAGTTTTTATTTTGAACAAATACAGTTGAACCTTTCCAGTCCAGAAACCAAACACTTCAACAGATCTTCAATTTTTTTATTATGTATTTAATACTGACACAGAAACCTTTGTATTCTAAAAACGTCTCTAATTCGAACATTTTTGTCAGTCCAATCATGTTCAGATTAGAAAGGTTCTTCTGTATTCTAGTTTGATTTGCTTAAACAACCGCACACATTGTTTAGCTCTAAGACAATAATACATAAACTTGGTCCCTTCTTCATTAATTTTACAAGAACGTGTATAGGCATCTGGTAAAATCACATTGAGTCATTGGATTACATTGTATTATTTTGAAATATGTAATAAATTGTTGAAATATTATTCATTCTGTTTAAGTCATTTTATCCAACAGAATCATTGATCTTAAAAGTAAGCTATATGGCCACCATAAGAAAGTAACCGGTAAGTGATGTTGGTATAAAATAGACAAAGCACAAGTAATCAAGATGAATTTAATTCTGGAAATAGCTGTTACATTTCATATGATTTTTCATCCATTATTGACCATAAAATTGCTGTATACCATTACATTTTCAAGGTCAGTATATAAGGCCAGAATAGAAATACTTTTATGATGTTTACTTTCTTACGACGGCCAGTGTAATTACTTATCAAAAATAAACAATATAAACTTCGAGTCAATGACTTATCCAGTTCACACATGTATGAAGTACAACACTATATCTATAACAATGAATTAGATAAAGGTGTGCTCAGGAAAGACAAATTCTTCACTGTATCTGAATCTTTGCTATATCTGAGTTCACTGTAACTGTGCATTACTGTATACATATGTGACTGTATCTATTTTTCTATACTCTGGTATGAATGCATCACAAGATGTGTAGCATATATGAAAACAAACTACTGTTAAAGGGACAAGATACAGATGCTGTTGCTACATTGTGTTTTTATTTACATGTAAAACATACATGAATTCCTTTCTTGTACATCACTTTTATACTCACTTAAAAATACAAAGGAACATACATATTCTTGACAATGTATTTATTCATTGCTTTTCAACAAGAAAAGTATATAAATTCCAATGTTAAAACAATGAATGCATATGCATTGTATGTACTTGTATGCAATACAAAAAACAATTTTTTGTATACCTGATCACAAGGTAAAATATGGAAGTAAATCATTGTTTGAGAGTAATACAGATATACAACACATACAAATCCTCTACCCAGAATTCATAAAAACCATACTTATAGTATAGTGTAAAATATTCTTAGTAAAAACAAATATTACCCTTACTTATCGTAATGCATATGGATTTGAATCTGTAATGATTAATTGTATAACTGCTTAAACAGTGTCGATCTTAAACAACACTGAATTCTGGACAGCAGTTACAAAAGAAAGCAGAATTTCTAAATGAAGAGCCACAAACATTAGTTTCTAATGTAACTTTTAACAATAGCAATAATATGAAGAACACATTTGCTTTATATGGACTATCACCTTTGTTTCACAAATAAATGCATCTGAAAGAGTTAGAGTAAGGTTATTACCCTGAAAGAGAAATAACAACACATCAGATCAACATCAATGATATGCATACAAATACAATGTATAATTATTTTTTTTCACTGGGTTTAATGCTATTTTTCAACAACTTTCCAGTTATATATGGTGGCTAGTTCACCTAACCAGTTTTCTTGGACTGTATACTAACCAGTACTAACTTACCCTACACAAGGAGCCAGCAACTTATCCACATACGGAGGAAAATCAACATTTTTGTCTAATTTTCATAATAAAAGAGTATGAACTGCCGTGACTGGGATTCAAATAGATTACCATTCATTGACAACACATACATGCAACAAGGAACCCAGATTGCTGGGTTACAAGTCCAGTGCACTAGCCACTGGACCACAGTCGCGGCATACAAGTATCAGTATCACTAGTCTCTCCCTTCCCGATTGTAATTGTTGAAACAAACCACCCAAAAAACAATAAAACCTTTGTATTAAGACCATCATTGAGACCAAGGAAATTGGTCATAATACTGAGGTGGTCTGATTATCAAGTTGAATTATAGAGAAAATATTGAAAATCTTGTTTGGTTTCTATAAAGAGGTAGTCTTAATATTGAGGTGGTCCAAACGTAAGATTTCACCATTGACCGTATGACAAGGAGAAGACAATAAAATTGAGAAATACAAGGTAAGTCAGTCAATATTAGCTGTATCATTCCAGTGAAAATAATTTGGGTAACAAAGGGAAGTAATTCTGTTTTATCAACAGAAAACAGGAATATGAATTAAGTACTTAATCTCATACAACAACACTCAAACCTGACTATGTCCAAGATGGTAAGTAAACAGAGTAATAACTATTTCAATAACAGACATACACTGACAAAAATGAAAAAATTCATCACTACCCATCAAAATAAAATTTAGACCTACCAACGGCATTCAGACATGAAAAATGTACATCAGAAAAAATACAGAAAACAGCACAAACACTTAAGCACAAAGTATTAGCACATCATGATTACATGTTAATATTAGAATAAACCAATTCCAGTGTCATAGAAGCAACAATCAATAAATTTATATACTAAAGTTAGAGTAATTTTCTACTGACCCAACAGATATTTTCTGAATATAACCCTGTACTTTTTTTCACCGGGTTTAAAGATAATTTTCAACAATTTTCAGTTATATTCAGCAGCCAGTTCACCTAACCAGTTTTCCTGGACTGTTTACTAACCAGTACTAACTTGCCCATCCTCAAAAGGCCGGCGACTTCTAAATATATGGAGGAAATCAAGATTTTTGTCAAATTTTCATAGAAGATTTGACCTGCTGTAACCGTTATTTGTATCTGGATCACAGGGTTAACACCCTATACTAAGTAAGTATTCCATGGGTTACTATAGCAGAATGTATGGAACATATGTTCAGGAATATTTCTATGAAAAATCTTATAAATTAGATCAGATCACAGGCCACATACATCGGGAATGAGATCAGTCAATACCAGATAAGGCCATCATTAAAAAAATGCTGGTTTGTGGTTACAAATAGGTATGCAGGTCAGGATTTTTTGTCAACATTGTATGCTAGTACTGGAATCGAAAAGCTGGATTAAAGAAGGGAAAAGGTTTTTTGAGTCACAGTTGCTAATAAACTTGGGTTTCTGGGATTTTTTTAATAAATCAATCTTGTAACTGTAAACCAACAATTTTTAATGATGGCCTTACACTAATTGTCATGTATTTAAAGAGATATGCTTTTTTGTTGAGCCTTATTTCATAAAGTATTCATTCAGTGTCATTTATTCAGTCAACAAACCAACACAAACTAGAATACATTGAAAAACAATAATGTTAGTAACGAAAAACAAGCACTTTGTAAAAATGCTAACAAGACACAACAAGTTAAAACAATAGATAAGGCAGCATACTTTAAATATGTGAACATAGTCAGATCATTTACCATCACAACAAAATACATGAGTATATTATTATCTCTGTACTTAACAGCATTAGATAACATAGTACAAGAAGAGCATGATAAGATTTAACAAAATTGCATACAATTCAAATATCTTAGCAAGCAAAAATCATAGACAACACATGCAATATCTCACATTATTTCACAACTACAGTATCAATATAATAAAACACAGAACAGTAAAACCTCAATATTGAGACCACCTTTAGGTCCCAAAAATCAGTTGTATTATTAAGGTGGTCTCATTATTAAGAGGAATTATTGAAAGCCATAAATCATAAAATAATATTTTATGTAAAATTCAATAAAACTAAACCAAGTTATGAATACAGTGTACTCTTCATATATAACTGAGTTCATTACACAGGTGGATTCTAATAATTATTAGGAGGAATCAATCCCTAAACAAAACTATACACATGTACATAAACATTAATCTACATACAGGCAATGAATACATCTGAGGCCTTCTAAAATACATCATAATCTCATATTGTCATGTTAAAACTAATATATCTACCAACAGTAAATGTAACAACTCTTCTATAAAAAGGTTAAAATTGTCAAAAAATTAACATGCAGACTCTACATTGAGGCAGAATGTTTACAATACACATTTACATGTACTCAACGCTTCGGCAAAAAAAGAATACCATGTTTCCACTATCACATCCTATAAAAATAAAGGGTCAGTAAGTTGGCACAACTTTTTTCTCAAATATTTTTTTTTACGTTATGAGATACGGTTCATATAATGAAAATATTGGCAAAAACAAAATTTGACCGAGACTGAAAATGTGAGTAAGTCTTGGGTTGCAGAAAAAAGGGGGTCGTCGGGGCCAATGAAAACCAGAAACTTGTTATTTTTACGTCTTGGCAGAGTGAAGATCCAAACAATTGTATGATAGAGAAAAATTTAGCAACATATCAAAGTTTAATACACTTTACCACTAACACTTTTAACATATTTCTTAAATGAACAGACCTGGACTAAAATTCATAAATTATTCCATCATAAAATGACACAAATAAAACCAAGAAATTAATGATGTTATTTTTGGCACAGGGACCTGTACTGATTTAACCTTAACTCCTAACTTTAAGCACTAAAAATACACTGAGATGTTATACAGCTAAAAAAGGAATAGGCTTATTTTTGTTTTCAGTCTAAAACAGATGAGAGGAAGATACGCAAATTAAACATTTCCATGGTAACACTTTGTCATATTACATGAAACAAAACATGTTAACAAAAGTGCATGAAGTGGAAAGAATTGTCTTCACATTAGTATTGAGAAAATGTTAATTGACACCTGGAAAACCAAAAATATCACTATTCCTTATTGTCTGTTCAACAATCAGAGAATGTATGACAGATAAGTAATTGTTCAGATTACAAAAATCTATCAGCTGTATAACCCAGTGTTTTCTTGGTTGTTTCATATGCTAGAAATAAAGCGCCTGTGGCAGGAAATGTCCGTAATATGGTTGGTCCTAATCCTTTGTATAAGGCCAAAATTCCTGAAACAATTAGTCAACAAATTTTATAATAAAAACCAAGTTAAAGCTCTTACTAAAATATACAGTATAACACCTGAAAACTGAACTCCCTGAAAATTGGTTTTCTCTGAAATTCAGATGATTTTTCAAGTCCCCTTTTTCTCTTCTATAATCAGTAGTTCTCTGAAAACCTGAATTCTCAGAAAACTGGACTTTTGACCCAATCTGAAATAGGTCCAGTTTCAGGGGTTATACTGTATATGAATAAGAATTGGATTTGTAAAGTACATGTGCAGTGTTTTGAAAGTCATCAGCATACCTCATTGATATGTTTGGGAGAACACTGTCAGCAAGTATCTCATATGTATGTCAAATTGACAATATATTACCACTCTCATTCAGTATTGTGGTTAGTAATATTGGATTTAGATAATACTGAGATTTTTCCATAAATCATTCACAAGAACCGTAACACTAGTTTTATCACATAACTTAACCTAAAACTTACCTAAAAGTATCATGTAGGAATACTACACGTTATTAATAGTGAAAGTCTAGAGTACAAGTTCATACTGTGAATACTTTAAACAATGATTTGTAGAAATATTTCTGACTTTCATATTCTGACTGATACCTATCAGAATAAGACTAATCATATTTATTGTGTAATAAACAATACAAATTTGTTCTTTTTTTCATTTCAGATTGTTGCCTTGAGAATATGTTTGATATAAAACTCAATTTTTAACTGAAACATAACTGAATAAATAAGCAATGAAATCATGATCTGTTTTATTAATCATAAACAAACAGCCAAGTATCATATTTTTTATACATTAAATATCTCACCCTCTTCTCTAAATATCTGCATGAGTACTGCTCTAAATGTTGGTTCAACAGTGCCCGATGTACTGGCCACCTGCACACGTGACTTGACAACATCAGCGGGAAATATGGCCGTCCATAAAGCTACACCACCTATACCACCTGAGATAATCGTCTTCACTGGACCTGACCAACAATAACAGGATGTATTAAACACAGGGATATACAACATAACATTCAGAAATGTCTCTTGATTTATTACAGACTGAGGTGACAAAAAAATGGATGATCTTCTTCAATGGACCTGACCAACAACAACAGAATGTATTAAACACAGGATATACAACATTATGTCTCTTGATTTATTACAGCCTATGGTGACAAAAGACTAGTTGTGTTTAGGGTTCCCTATTTTTGGTGCCAACTCTAAATTTTTAACAGCAAAATCTAAAGTACAAAAAAATGGGATGAATCATACCTAAAAAATACAAAAGGTATGTTTTGAAAATAATTAGAAAAAAAATTGTGACCTACCCACACTATTTGTTTGGTAATGTAAGCAATAAACATGACTTGTTATTTTTCTAGCCTAATAAGAACTAATGCTTATCAACCTGACGATACATATCACCAATGTTATAACAACAGTACCTGTAATACTTCGTTGTAAAATATGGTAAAGGCTAGATGACAATCATGCTAAACTTCACTAACATTTAAATGTATTAAAATGTTTTTAGCTTGCTCTGTCAAGTAAATATTAGCAAAGTCAACTAGATATGAGTCTTTTTTTTATGATAAAAAATGGCACTATAAATTTATAAGAACCTATTTCATCTTTAGTTTTGCCAGCTGGTGTCAATAAATGTCTTGAGATTTCATATCCTCCAAAAAAGAATACATAACCAGGTATCTCCCTCATAAAGGTTGCAGTAAGACCCTTAAATAGGCCCCTGATTCCTTCCTGTTGTAAAATTTCTTTCGTCAATCCAAAAGGACCACTGGAATGATGTAAAAAAAAAATTGTTATCACTGGAAACATTATGAGCAAAACACGATTCTACAGACATTGATGGCTTTACACAGCAAACCCTAGAAGCTAATAAAAAACCTTACCATAGATGTCATTGGGAAAATGGCATGACAAGAGCTCACATTTGATCAAACTATAGAAATCAATGCTGTACAGAGCATCATGAAGTGTTTTGCTATGACCTAGCCTTGTGACCTAACATTTTAGTAAAGTTGGCTAAATTTCAAACAAGACCAAAATCAGAGGTTTCGTACAGATGAAAAACCCTGTACAAGTTTCATTAACATAAAATGTAGAAATATTTACTAATAAGGACATGGAGCAACCACCATTTGTATTCAATAACAAAAGCATTGGATGCACATCTTTGTTAGAGTTAAAGGCATACAATATTTTGCATTAATGTCTGATATTGCATTTAAAAATACCAAATGGATTTAATATCTTTTACTGGGTTAAACACCATTTTTCAACAATTTTCCAGTTATATACAGCAGCCAGTTCAACTAACCAGTTATCCTGGACAAGGAGCCAACAACTTCTCCACATATGGAGGAAAATCGACATTTTTGCCAAATTTTCATAGAAGAGTATGACCTGCCACTACCTGGATTCAAATGGATTACTAGTCATTAACAAAACATACATAAACATCTTACATTTTTAATCTTTCCATTCCACCTTCTAATTTTCCTTGAGAAGCCATCTCCCTCATAGCCTGCAGACGACATTTCACAAGCTCAGTCGGACATAGAGTAAATGATGAGAAAAACGCAGCACAACCACCTGACAAAGCGTTCTCTAATGGATTCAAGTGGAATGTATTGTCTTTTCGTACCAGATATGCCATTCCTTTCTGACAAAGTCCATAAAACATAAACAACACGGAATTTTCAGCAATATTTGCAGCGAGTGCTGGCACTGTGCCAGCATACAGTCCTCTAGCAATACCATCCTGTTTATATGTCTTCACAAAACAATCAAAAGCATTCTTATACAGAGTAGGAAATGTTTGCATTTTCACTTTTACAGTGTCCAGTGATTGTCCAACATACACGGATGCAATACCACCTGTAATTAGTTGACATTTTTAAATACCATTTAAAAAGTTTTAATCAGAATATGTGTTATAGATAATTAACAGAAAATGTGTTTTGTTAGTTGTATCAAAAAGAAATATTTCCTAGTTAGTAAGTTTTGATAAAATATTAAGAATACTATATGCAGTCATCAATCAATACTTTCTTAGGTAATGCTTGATCATATGTATCATTAGGCCTAGGTTTGTTTCTGGTTACTCAACCAACCCAATATTTTACCTGCATCAAAAGTTTTTACAGCATCAAAATCTTAGTGCTATATTGTAATTTTCACAACAGTGTTGCCGATAGATTTAAAAAACCTAAAAGAAAAAAATCCCCACCTACTGACCCATATTTTTTGGGGCATGTAACCAATACAACAAACCTTTTTTTTGTTTAGGCCTTATTGACATGTATGCACTGAATAATGTTTATAAATTCAAAATCATTGACAGCATATATAGGTAAGTGACACAAAACATAACAATACATTTGGGATAAAAAATTGTTTCTGCTTACATGCTCATAAAAATTGGGTAGGTAGGTAGGGAATTCTTTTTAAAAAAAACATTATTATTCTTGAGGGCTACTGTTCAGATTAGTTTTGTGCTTAAAATTAAAAAAAAGATATATACCATTCCTTGGACTTAAAAAGTCAAGGGTCACAGTGAAAATTAAGGCTATGTTGGGTAACCAGACACAAAGATTTGTTTATGCATCAGCACAATATAAACCTTCAAAAGAACCAGCAGTTTCTACAAAAGCCTAAATGTGTAAGAAGCCTGGACTTTCTTACCCCAGTTGTGTAAGACTTTCCAACCCTAGGAATTTGTGAAGTTGTTGTCAAAAACTGTTGTATATCTACACATGTATGTAATGGGCCTAGATTAAAATATTGTTTGCCATTGCTGACCGACCCATCAAAAAACCGTGAGTCTGAACATTTTTATCACTACAAATTGAATGCACACTATTGTTAAAATTTCCTTTCTACATAACTGAAAATATTTTCTCTAGTTTCATGGTCAATTTACATGTGTCTAATATAAAAATAACACTCTGACCGATCGACCCAGTCTAAAGGTGTGGTTGGCAACGGCAAACAAGTAATTTTATGAGCGAGGCCCTATATGCATGTACATGCATGTTTTTCACTAACTTGCTAATATACAAAAAACTGTTAATGAAATCAATATCATGATGTAACTTAGACAAAATATCTTTATGATAAATCAATCAAACGTGCTGGAATTGAAAAATATTAAAATTCATTAACTGAAAACGATTGTTAGAAATAATTGTTCAGCAGCATTTTATTATCATAATTTCTAGAATTAATGAAATCTTTGTGCATGCTAAACACTAATTTATATTGAAATAATCAAATATTAACTGTAATAGTACATAACATGATGTAGTGTTCCTGGTGTCAATTACTTCAAAGTAATATAATTTTATATAAAATGTAATAAACATAAACATGTATTTGGCAGTGTATTTCATGGCCCTGAAGCTAAAAATAAAAAAAATATTGATTTCACAGCCCAAGGGTTTTTTTTAAACCTCAACTGATTTTTATAATATATATATTAAATTAAAGGTAAAGCTCTCAGCTTTGATAAATGTAAAAATAGTTAATATATCTTGTCTGAAAATATGTTTTTGAACCATGTGAAGTTCATAAAAAGATTGATAAAAATTGTCACATTTCCCAGGCCCTAAGGTCTATTTTCATTTTTCTTCATTTTCTCATTTTATTCATGCATCATATGAGAGTTAAAGCTCTCAGCTTTCAGAAAATGTCAACTTTTTGAAAATTGGTTCATGATAAGCACGTTTTTGGGTTGTTTAAACTGGCACAAAGGAGTTCATAATCAGTCAATGGATTAATTTTGCATAAAAACATATTTTTCAAAATTTATCCACACATTAATAACAAAAACATAATAGTGTCAAAGTCTTGGGGTCAAAAAGTCCTGAGGTTGAAAAGTCTTAGGGTCCAAAAAAATCTGACATTCAACAGAATCACTTACTATGGCCAGAACAGTAAATAAAGCTTACCCATTGTGCCACCAGAAAAATCTATGATTCCATCAATAACGGGATTTCGTTTATATGAGACTCTCTCAGAACTTGGTAAATGATCTCCTAAAGGCACTGTCTCAATGACAGGCATAGGTGATGTGTCTGAAGGCACAGTCATTTTCTGATCCTCTTCCTGTCCTGCTTGAAATCTAAAAGAACAAATTATAAAGGATGCTAATACTATGGACTAACCTAGACATGATGTGTGCTCAGCAGTTAAAATTGGTTGTAATACTCACATTCGATGACAATTGTTAATTAAAATATAATTTCGCAGAATTTTTTCACTCAATTGTTTGTTGTCATATGTAGTCTGTGTGTACTAAAATACCAATCCGAATTATTAACATCCGATAACTAGAGCACTCCAGTAAATAATATCAAACTATAGAAAAAAACAGCGTAAGCACAAATCAAAAATGAATATTTTTAGAAGATTTTACAAGATATGAATTTTAAATCACGCTCTACTGCCACTGTCATTTAATATTTTGAAGAAAAAAGTTCTTAACCTGATATGTTTTCGTGTTCACAATGTCAACTTCACAGGTTACACCTTCAGCAATAGTTTTCTACTTTAGTAGAGGAAACCAGTTTAACCGGAAGAACACACCTTCAACTATTAGCGTTTCTGATTGGACAATAATTCATAGTACTGGAAGAACCGAATAGAGCTATTGTCATTTTAGAATTTAACAATTTTAACAGAGAAACAAGATTAGATTTTTTTATTTAATGTGTCCCACCTTAGATTAAGCAGCCTAGATCAAATATAAACTTGCCAAATAGAAGTAACAGAGTTTATGTTATTTTATAAGCATAAAAATTATGAGTTCAGTTGGTACATTCATGTCCCTGGTGAATGTATGAATGTATATATTCATGAACATACTCACATAAGCAACATTGCAACCAGTCTACTTGCAGTGATGTAAAATACAATAAAATATTTTGTTTAGTTAAATATCTTGGGCGACTTATTTGACAATTATTTACAATCAATACCCAATATTCTTTCAATCATGAAAGATAATGATTTAGACATTTCTATTTTGAAATTGTCAAAATTCTACAAGGTGCTTGATCATGAGTAATGACAGATAAGAAAATGGCCTAATTATATATGATTTGAGTTTTAAACTTATGCATTAGGCTAGAGAAAAATCCATGTGTGTGGTCACTTGTCAAAAAAGGTAGACATAGCTCTCAAGGGTCAATGGCTTCAGGTGTGTGATTTTTTTGAAAGCTGGGGGCTGTATATAATATATATAATATATATAATCCTGAAATATAGCTAATTGAGCATGCAAAATGTACGGTAGCACTGTTTCATATGACATAATCAATAAAACTGGCTATGCACACGGTTACCGCTGAAATGAGAATACAGACACTCGTTTACATAGCGGATATATTTGATTTTCATGTGAGGCAATCACGCTGATAGTCCACTGTTCAAAATACATTTGTAACTTGCATTTTCATATTTTTAGAGGACAACATATTTAATATGTGCATGTTCCAGACAGCTGTGTGAGTGTGATTCAAGGCTCAAATGCATGTGACACTCGCTCAATGCAATCACTAGGCCCTCATTGCAGCGAGTTCAAATCCCTCATGACACCAGGAAAAGGTCACTTTTGAAGACACTGGCTTAGGGAAGGTTGGTGGTTCCAAGGTGTATACCTGGGGCCTTACTTCCACTGTTACCAAATGACTCTAGCTGTTACTGCGCATGATATCAACCACAGAGAAAAAATGTGGGCAAACAAATTCAATAAATGGAAGCTATTAATGAATCCAGCTGACTTCTTAGATCATGCATTTTCTTAGAAGCAGTGTCTGTTCAATTTATCATCCATGGCTACAAGCATGAAATATAAATAAGAATATAACAAAGAAATCAAACCATAGAACTAATGTTTTTTGCTGAACTCTCATATTAGCTCGATAAATATTGTAAGTCATTTTTGTGATATTTTGTTCAGAATATTTAAAGTACAATTGCAGACAGTGTAATATGGAAACCTTGTGAAGGGCCACAACATAGAACACAGAGAACCGACATCATTATTCTTTCAAGTATAACCAAGAAAAGGGCAGTAACTCTAAAAAGTCTGCTTGATTGGTTATTGACTTCAGATGGGATATTATACCAACAGACATTGCTATTAAGTTTGGATCAGACTGTTTTTACCAGCATAATGTTCAAATATTTCAAATCTGTCCATTTATAGAATGGTAGAAGCCAAAATCATACCAATATAATAAACAGCAAGTAAACAATATTAAATAACATTTAATATGGCATGAAACAAAAACTAAAAGACGACAAAAAATTTCGTTTCTTTATTAGATATATGGCAAGAATGATTAAACTGTTAAACTGATGAAAATGTTTTTCCCAAGGATGGTCTTTGTTCACAAGTTTGACTATATGTAAGTACATGAGTATCATGTACGACTATAATTATGATGGCAAAAAACAATAAATTCCTGAAACAGAATTCACATAAAATTTATTGTAAATCAAAAAGGGAAATAGTTCAATGAAATTGACAATTCAACGGTATCATTCAGTTTTAATTATTCAAATTAACAAAAAACAAACAATATTTTATAAAAAAATTCACGTGTGCGCGCACCCTCACACGCACACACACACAAGCACAGTATTACAAATACATTTTAATCACAACATCTAGTACCATAATTATAGTCCATTATGACAGACAAGCGACAACAAACACACAATCTTTCTACTTTTCTTATGAAGTAACTACTCAGTGTTGGGGAGTAAAATGTATTTTATGAAAAAAATCATCTAAAAATCATTAACAGAATTAGTTACAACGATGTGCTGCATGCACTGCAAATCACATTTGAAATTAAACTTAGCTAAAAGACATGTATACAGCCAAACACTATCACAGACATCACAGTTATCTCTCTTTGAACCTGACAATTAGGCCATTCTGCTTTTTTATTTTGTTAGGCGTCAACCTCATTTTGCAAAATTTAGCTACCCATTAAAAAAACAAAAATACACAAACTGATTTTGAAAAAGCACATCAATTTTCTTGACTTTAACAGAAACATTAAAAAGAACAACAGTCAACTGAATAGTTAAAACTCAGAACATAGAAATTTAACACTTCCAATTCTGATTTTTGTGAGTCACTGTATCCCACACTAGAATATTAAACAACAATTTTACAAGAATTAAAAAAGATCACAATCTAAAACAAAAGTCCATGGGCACTCGATTTCCATGATTTATATACCCGAACAGATATAATTTTTTAATCTTAACTCTTCAAACAATGCATATCTGCCAAGAAAAAAAACGTCATTTCACTACTCTATGCATCAAAAAAAACTAAAAGGTAAGTCACTCGCCATTTTTTCAATTGACAGAAGTGGCAGTATCCAATCTGGGTCCAGACTTTCCTCCTGAAATGCGCGCACTTTCCTGTAAAACTTGGTGCGCTATACAGCAAGAGAGAGGTTCCCAAATAGAGCACACATTTCAGAAGGACATTGAGTGCATATGCAAATGTCTACTTAAAACATGATTTGTGAACTACAGCCATCGATCATGGAAACTGTAGATTCCAATGAAGAAACTGTGAACTTGAATGAAATGGTGTTTTTCTTATTTTTGGCTGATGGAGCTCAAAACCTAGGCTCATGCAGACGCTCAACAAAAATAAAATGAAATGGCCTTATATGAAACAATCAATATACATGTATCAGCTGTAGTAGATTTCATGTCTTTTTCACTGTCCTTGTTGGTTCAGCTGTGCCCTTGGACATAAGTCCTCCACCTTTTTCATTGAACAATGGTGGCCAGACAAGAAAATCAATCAGTTTACCAGATGAAGAGTACACGGTGTACAGATTTAAATCAAAACGATCTCCGTGTTGAGCATCAAACTTCATGTATAATGGTGGATCATGTAACACCATCAACCAACATACCTCAGCACATTTCTGAAGATAGGTTGTACATCCTTCAAGTGATTTCTTCTCTGGCCAGGATTTAGATTGTGATACAAATACCTTCAATTAGAGAGAAAATATACACAGACACAGAAATAAGCTATTAAACAAATACAAAATAATACACACAATACATTTATGATGTTTATAAACAAGGGGTATGGATACGAGTGACACAGAAGACATACACCCAGAGGACACACACACCTAGGAGGTTCAGGAAATATTTACTAGAGGCCAAGATATAGCATGCATGTACTAAGTATACACTGTGGTTTCATTTATTTTCGTTGGGTGTCAATTTTTGTGGTTTTACTATTATGGCTATTTGGTGGGGACATAAATTGTAACAAAAGGTTTGTTGGTGAATGTTGTATCAGATGTATAGAAGTCAAGACAAAGTAAGTGGCATCATTAAGTGTGAAGTTAGAAGTGAAGACAGACTCTGCATTACTTGCTTTGATTATTACAAAAACATGATGGAAACAAATTCATATGTATGGAAAGACAGTTAAACTGTCACACTTTTTGAGCAAGTGTTCAACAAAATATACCTGTTTCACTTCTTCAAGAACACCATCATTTACACCTATTTGTCTTCGTAATTCCATGATAGCTTTTTTGTCTTCAGACTTAATTCTTTCATGCTCCCTAAATCCCTGAGGAAACAAGTTAATTCATATCTTTATAACACACAAAGAAAATCATGATTTATTAAAATTTAACAATGACAATACCACAGACAGAGTCATGTCATCATTGTGTTTGCCTTCTGACACAACTCAAGATACTCAACTAGTCACAGCAACATGCTATTAATATCATTTGGAAATGACAACAATCTTTCATTCAGTGATTTATTCTCTATATATCTTTACTAATTGTCATTGTTTTTGAAAGATTTCATGATAATCATTCTCCATTATTGAAACCAACAAATATTATAATTCAAACGTTCCCCAAACCCATCTGCTCCATTTTGAAATAATAATTATGGACATCACAGGTATAAAACCTTAGAAATGAGAATCATTCAATGGCAGAAACATTCTATAATAATAAATCCGCCTAAAATAACACAGAATACAAAATCTAGATAGGAAATAGCACATCCGAACTGTGACAATACGTGCATTCTTTAAATCCAACATCATATAGACTAAGTACATACCCCAACATGTTTCCGTGGTTCAGATCCAAATGCAGACACATCTTGTGCAGGATGGAGCAAAACATTTCTCAGACTATCCATTTGCGTTTCCTTCATGTCAGTACAGAACTTTTCACACTTCTAAATAACAAGTATCAAATATGATGTGTTAACTGTAGATAAGGAAAGATTTCTAGAAAAACAAACACATACAAAAAATCCAACCTTCCATGAGATACTACCTTTGCCAAATACTACATTCCCCAAAACCAACGTAAAAATTCAAGCAACACATAAAAACATAAACAAGAGGGCCACGCTGGCCCTGCATCACTCACCAGAATAAATGTTAATTGACTTGTTACTAAAAAGGTAATAAAGGTACACTTGTGGGCAAATAATGGGGAACAATAATAAACTTGATAAAGGACCATCTAAGGATACTACAAAGGGATATTCGTGAAGGATGCCACAGACCAAATTGTAATGTCAAGGGTCGACTTGTCCATAAAATCAAATCTTCAAGAATGTAATCAAAGTCAACCATTAAAAAACTGGGATATCAAAAATTGTCCTACTAACAAAACAACTTGTACAAAACTGTTCTGAAGCTGAGAAATTAACTTCTTAACATTTGATACATGAGAATCTATTACCTGTATTTTTACTTCACTTTACAAGTTTATTTTATGACAGATAATGACAGACAACAGTAAGGCAAAAAACATATTTTCAATAAATCAAAATCCATAGATTTATGTCCACACCAAATAACCATATTAGGATTAGTAAAATAACAAAAATACCCCCCCCAAGCAAAATATAAATGAAACCACATTCTACATTTAAAACAAAAAAAAAGAGGTTTAAAGTAAACAAATCAGCATTTTTTCTATGTGTATTATTTGATTCAATATGAAGTACATCAAGACGTATCAAAGAGACATTTTGTTCACATGTTTTCATTGATTAAAGACTACAACAATCATTGTCGCACAAGAATCTGTTAACAAACAATGACATTTCAAGCATTAGATGTAAATTACATCAAGAAAAAGATATTTCACCATACCTGTAAAATTTCCAGTAGTAATGCCACTGAATCTTTGACAGACATTTTCTTCTTGCCTTTGAGATATTCAAAAGCATCAGTCCATTGATCATCATACAGTTGACCAAACTTCTCTGATATTTTCATCGCTCTGTTGGGGTCACTGAGGTCAGCGATATCGGGGTTTTGATCAGTCAGCTTAGCGCCAGCCAACTTACTGAATCTATACACAATTCAAACAAAAGATACATGTGGATACATTGTTCCTTAAATTTCAAATATGCAAAATGCAAAAGTTTCAATATTAATGTATATATATATCTATACAGAAGTTCATTTGTCTAATTAAATTATTTTTAACACCTACATTAAGGGGGGACAGTGATCATCCTTTAATGCTTAAGTACAGGCAAGAATATCTGGGCCAAGATTTTATAAAGACAATAATTTTGATAAGCTGAGGGTTTCATATAAGTTTACCTGGCGACCTATTTTTTAACATCACAAAATTCACTAGTTCAAAGTTACCTATGTCTAAGGTCATCTCTCTCAGCCACAAGCTCTTTTATTTGCTCATTTTTGTGTCTTATGTCAGTTTCATACTTTTCATTCAAGTGGTGAGCATTTCTTTTTTCTTTGACCAAATCAAACTTCAATTCATTCAACAGCGTTGCTAAAACTTTCTTTTCATCTTCAAGTTTTTGGATGACACCATTTGTCTTTTCCAGGTCCTTTTCCAAATTGTCTATGATCCTTCTTTTATCATCATTTTCACTTTTTTGATCATTTAACATTTTGTCAAAACTACAATAAAGAACAAACTATTATCTAAAACTATTAGATGATGACTAAAATAATTTATAAATGCACAAAATGGATGTACATGTATATTAATTTTGGCTTAATTGTGTTTTAGTTATATATGGCACATATTTGACCTTCACCAGTGTTCCTAGGTAACATTCCAGCTCATATTAATCATCCCCATCATTGTTAAAGCAGACGCCAACTTCCCAAGATGATATAGGAATTAGGGACAAGAAGTTCAATGACAATGAACATGGCTTCATGCCCAATCATGAGATAAGTGTACATGTAATATCGACATTGTTCCTAGCCCAAACCTCGGAAAAGTAGAATGTCAACTTGATTCAACACCCCTTAGCAAAGATCACTATAAGAACACTAACATGCCACAGGAAAGATTCATTCAAAAGATTCTAAAATATTTATATTTGGAATAGTCTTTGAGAATATGTTTGCATACTTCATCATGAGTTACAAAAATGTTCATGTACCCACAAACTGATATTGTGAAATTATAGTAAGGTCTGTTGTTTTGGTGCCAATATTACAACTTGCATTTTCATATATATAACAATTTCAAACATTCAGAATTACAACAATTAAGAGCTGAACAGATACTTACTATTTTTAATGTTATCAGACAACTAGAGCTCCACAGAGTGGTGCCAACACATCTATCTATTTAGTAAGCAATTTTGACCAAAATTCTAAGTTAAAAATGGGCACAACTCCAAAATGTAGCTTTCAGAATAATTTCTATGAAACAGATGAGCTAAAAACTGAAAATGACTTAAATTGTTGTTGGAATAGAGTTTCGTCATAACAAAGTAAAACTTAGTTTACAGTCAGAGTGATTAGGTTAAAGCTGGTTCACCAACTGCAAAATGCATGTTTTTAGAAAAGAATATATCATTGGAAACAGATGAATAATTCTGTCAAATCTTACATTAAGTGAGAGCTAAACACTAACAAATCACCTTTCACAGACACTCTTCATTTCAGATTCATTTTCATGATCCTTTTCTTTCAATGCATTATTCTCTTTACGTAATTGTTCCAATTCCTCCTCCTTTTCCTTCAATTCAATTTCTCGATCATTACATTTTTTCTCCAAGTCAGATATCTCTCTTTCAAGCCTGGCATATACAAAGATGATGAATATATAATTCACAAAAACAGGTACATATACATACTGATGTATTAATTTTCACATGTAGAAAACTGACCAGCTAGCTTACAGAAGGTTGGTAGTTCTACCCAGGCATACACCTGGGGTCTTCCTACACCATTTAAGCTGAAAAGGTCATCAAATGATGTGATGTTAAACCTCACTGAACAAAATCTTCATCTGGCAAAAGCTGATCATGGCTGAACATAACTAAAACATGTATATAAGTTTCTTGAAAAGGACCAATTTGGATACTTACTGCATGATATATACTACTCAAAATTTGCTAAGGTTCACTTTTTTCACATTGCATATTTCAGTCCTATTATCATCATATTAAAATCACATTTCCGCTAACGATACACCTGTATGGGGACCTCATAATTGTGTACTTAAGTTATCGATTTGTCATGTACACCTTGCACGATAAGCACATGGAAAAGCATACCCATGGAAATTTGGTGTTTCATGGCCATGTGCTTTCACTTAAACGTGTACAAGCAGCAAGACTTCTCTTGTTTCAATGTAAAACTGTGTTTGAAATTAGCAAACCATGGCAAATCAACAGGTTAGACGTCGTCTGAGTGAAGATGAGATGAACAGGGGTATTGGAATGTTGGAGGCTGGCCGTTCACAAGGGCACATTGCAAATGTCCTTGGGGTATCCCAGAGCGTTGTTGCCAGAATGTGGAACCAATTCCAAACGACTGGAAATGTCTTGCAGGGCCACGCAGGATGTCGGGAACGTTCAACGACTCCAGCCAAGGACCAATTTATTGTCCTTCAGGCCAGGCTCCAACGGTTCTCGAACGCTACGACCTTATGTAATGACTTCCAGAATGCAACTGGTGTGCGTGTAAGCACACAAACAGTTAGAAACAGGTTGCATGATGCTGGGATGAGGTCACAGAGGCCAGCAATTCGTATTTCATTGACACAACGCCATATTCAAGAGCGTTTGCAATGGGCGCAGACTCATGTCACATGGACAGTTAATGATTGGACCCCGGTCCTCTTCACTGATGAGTCAAGGTTTTGTGTGGACTTCACGGACAGACAGGCTAGGGTTTGGAGAAGTCGAAATGAACGCTTAGCTCCAGCATGCGTAGCAGAACACGACCGTTTTATGGGGGTTCAGTCATGGTGTGGGCAGGAATAAGCGCTCAGGGGAAAACGGACCTACGCATCATTGAATACGGTACACTGACGGCAGTAAGGGACATCAATGAAATCTTAGACGTCCATGTACGCACGTATGCTGGCGCACTCGGCCCTGATTTCATTCTTATGGATGATAACGCCCGTGCTCTCAGAGCCCACATCACAAACCGATATCTTGAGGGGGCAATTATAGTCCGCATGAATTGGCCAGCGAGGTCCCCGTATTTAAATCCAATTGAGCATGCTTGGGATATGCTGCAGAAAGCCATTTCTTCACTCCACGTCAAACCAACAACAGTTCAGAAATTAAGACATGCACTCGTAGAGGAATGGGCCCAGATTTCTCATCATAAGGTCCGCAGGCTCATCAGCAGCATGTGGCCAGCCAATTAATGCCTGCAGACACCATACTCGGTATTAAACACCCTACGCCAACCATTTTCTGATTTGCAATATTTTTTAATTTCACTATGTGATCTCCAAAATGTTGATTTTCATCCACCGCACTCTTTCCGCAACAGGCACATTTTAAGGAACACTTCCATTGTCATTATTTTCATAAAAATCAATTCCCAACTAATTATATTTAATTCCTTTTAATCAAATACACAAAAATAACACACTGCAGAAAAAGTGATCCTTAGCAAATTTTGAGTAGTATATACCAACAAAATAAATTGAAATACAATGTATGGAAATTCTGAGATGGAATTTAAAGGCTACTGCCTGAAAATCAGGATTGTATTACATGTTTTTTCATTTGATTTTTAGTGAAGTAAAATACAGTTCTATATTATACAACTAAATTTCAGTGGCTAGTATACTTCATTAAAAACAAATTCCAGGAACTTTTTTACTTTCACTTTTGGACAGCATTCTTACATTGATCAATTTATGGAATTGATAACTGCAGGGAAAAACACAGACGGAACACACAAAATGGGAGAGCAATTGGAATTGTGAAATATCACAATTAAACAAAACAACAGCAAAACAGCGTGGTACAAAAACTGAGGTTTGTCATTTGATCATGTAAACAAAGCTATCTGACACAAGGCAAGGGCAAGTAAACGTTTTTGTACAATATGTTGGCTACCTGAATTCTTAACAATTTATTCAAAACATAGTACAAGTAGAAATATACATGGGTTTACTTTACTGTCGTCTTTAACCAAGTATGTCTTCCTTAGCCTACCCACATTTCATGGAACCAGCGATAGCGTCACATACATACTGGACAATAGATATGTTGTTGTTGTTGCTTTTGTGCTTGTATACAAACAGTAAATGTATAAGTTCAAACTACATGTTAAGTTGCTGAATGGTTTGTATATATTTGGTGTAATAGTCAGTGGTAATAGTACAGTGCAACCTCTCAAAAGCAAACCCTTTGGGAGAAGCAAAATTATGTTGTTGTTGTTGAGAGTTTGTTGCTCAAGAGAGGTTAAATTAATAGTACAGTGAGAAAAAAACAATGCTGTTGTTGAAGGGAGGTTGTTGCTCAAGAGAGGGCCACTCTGGAGGGGTTGCACTGTAGTGTCAAATTTTATCATACTTATGTTCAGGATCTGGGTTAGTCCTTGGCTTTTCTTCAGTACTTGTATTGTCAGGCTCTTGGGTTTTGCTAGTCATGTTATTTGATTGGTCAGCTTCACTTACAGTCTTCTTCTTCATCTCATTTCTGAATTTATTAAGAGCAATTTCTATAAACTTAATAGGAAGAAGCAATCCTTATAAGAAATACATTGAACTGCATACAGAATTTATCTTTTTTTTCACAAGAATTTAACGTCACACCAACATCCAGGGTCATTTGGTGTCTTTCTAGTGAATTTTTAGTGAAGGAAGACCTCAGGCTTACACCTGAGGAGAACCACCAACTAGATGCTAGATAACAAATATGAAGTAAAAGTAAGATCTCACTTACTGCTTGTCCAACAGATCAGAAATACGTAACTCTTGTCCATCCTTTGTCTTGAAGACTTTTTTATCCTGTAAATTGATATTGTTCTTTAAATAAAATAAAGTTAATACCATAAATTTATGACTGAAATTGAATATAGTTCCATAGATGATAAAAATATGGTAATTTATTACCGAACACATTTAAAATTGGCATCTTATATTTTGTCATACGATATTACAGTAAAACCTCAAATAGCAACCAATTCAATATTATGACCACCATATCATAACTACCACTTATTTTCAGACCAGCTTTCAATAACTCCCTTATAATTCAACTTGATAGACCACCTCATTATCACGACTGATTTTTTGGGTCCAGAAGGTGGTCGCTTTATCCAGGTTTTATTGTAGCAAAATTTGGTGAGACTAGTTCAAACAATTCTGTATAGAATAATGTCAGATACAATAGTTTTTCCATCAACCAAACAAACAAAGTCATGATTTTTATCAATGTAAAAATAATTTTACAAAGAAGACCTATCACAGGGCCCCAAAACAGGTTTAACCCTTTGCCTCATAATACCACAGCCCACATGCATCTGAAGCAGACAATTTTTGAAAATATTGATGCAAAAGAAGCCAGCTTGTAATGAGTAATGACTTCCTTTGCCACAATATTTTAACTCTGTCAGAGAGAAATAACACAATTTGTATATTTGCTTTGAATTTGGGATAGTCCAAAATATGTGTAGGAGGCAAAGGGTTAAAGATGTTTCAGAATATATATAGACAATCACTTCAAGATAACAAATCAGTTTAGGTCAACCAAGGTGTTAAATATTCAAGTTGTGCTCAATGAGAGCTCACAATCATTCAATTTTATCAGTAAACCATTATCATTTATCAATGATAACAATTGTGTGGTAATCTTAGAACAGAGAAGAGTATCCACCTACGTTTTTATATTTTTCAAGAACATCTGTACCAGCTATGGCTGCAATCGTGTCAAGTTCATCCCTATTCAAATCAGTCTTCAGGTTATCTTTCAATGATTTTATAATAAAAGTAGCAGCTTGATCATTTAAACTTTTGCCTGGATCACATTTCTGAAATGAAATCAAAATAAATAAAAAAGGGGCATAACTCCATGAAAATAAATAAGAATATTTTCTTTGTTATAATATGCGCAAGAAGACCTAATGCCTAATGTACTTGTAAGGTTTTATAAACATCCAACAAGCCATTCATCAGAAGAAGCACACACACGATTTTGTCTTTAGACAAATAAACAAGAGGGCCATGATGGCCCTGCATTGCTCACCAGAATAAATATTAATTAACTTGTTACTTAAAAGGTTATAAAGGTACACTTGTGGGCAAATAATGGGGAACAATAATAATCTCGATAAAGGACCATCAAAGGATACTACAAAAGAATATTTGTGATAACTAAAGGATGCCACAGACCAAATTTGGTGATGATCCAACCACTGGTTCATGAGAAGAAGTCATTTAAGATATTTCTATGTTTAGCTCTAGCGGCCCCTAATTGGGGCCAACCATTTTTATTTGAGCAAATCTGATAGAACACTATCTAAAGATGCTAAAAACCAAGTTTGGTAATAATCCATCCATAGAATCACAAGAAAAAGTCATTTTAAGGTATTTCTATTTTTAGCTCTATTGGCCCCTAAAAGGGGCCGACCAAATTTATTTGACCAAGCATGAGAGAGGACCATCTACGGATGCTACAGACCAAGTTTGGTGATGATCCATCCATTGGTTCATGAGAAGAAGACATTTTAAGGTACTTCTATTTTTAGCTATAGCGGCCCTAATAGGGGCCTACCATTTTTGTTTGCAATCTGATAGAGCTCTATCTAAAGATGCTAAAAACCAAGTTTGGTAATAATCCATCCATAGAAACATGTGAAAAAGTTGTTTTAAGGTATTTCTATTTTTAGCTATAGCGGCCCCTAAAAGGGGCTGACCAAATTTATTTGAGCAAACTTGAGAAAGGACCATCTAAGGATGCTACAGACCAAGTTTATTGATGATCCATCCATTGGTTCATGAGAAGAAGACGATTAAAGGTTTTTCAATTTTAGCTCTAGCGGCCCCTAAAAGGGGCCAACCAAATTTATTTGAGCAAATCTAATAAAAGTCCATATAAGGATGCTACAGACCTGGTTTGGTGATGATCCATCCATTTGTTCATGAGAAGAAGATGATTAAAGGTTTTTCTATTTTTAGCTCTAGCGGCCCCTAATTGGGGCCAACCATTTTTATTTGAGCAAATCTGATAGGCCACTATCTAAAGATGCTACAGACCAAGTTTGGTGATGATCCATCTATTGGTTCATGAGAAGAAGATGATTAAAGTTTTTTCTATTTTTAGCTCTAGTGGCCCCTAAAAGGCTTCTGCAAAGCAAATTTGAAGTAAATCTGACTGGTAGTTTCTGAGGAGAAGACCATTGTTGACGCCAGACGCCGGAGCATCCACCTACCCATCCTAACAGCTCACCCTTATAATATGTGCAAGTAGACCTAATGCCTAATGTGTTGGTAAAGTTTTATCAAAATCCAACCAGCCATTTCAGAGAAGAAGCACACACAAGACTTTGTCTACAGACAGACGGACACACAGACTTATGGACAAGCTGAAACCAGTATACCCCCACAACTTTGTGGTGCGGGAGGGGTGTAATAAGCCAGAAAAAGTTGTTTTTACTAGCTCTCACCCAACTGACCCCTTTTCCTTTCAAGCCGCAAAATCCAAAGTACAAAAACTTTGTCCATTGCCCCATAATACTGCATTTCCACACATCTGAAGCAGACGACTGTAGAAAACATTGTGGCAAAAGAAGCCATGGCATGTAATGAGCAATGGCTTCCTTTGACAAAATGTTTTTCACTCAGTCCGAGAGAGAAATAACCAAATTTTCCTAAATAAATTAGTGTTTTGTACATTAGCTTTGAATTTGGAAGAGTCCAAAATATGCTTATGAGGCAAAAGGTTACAACCAGGTTAAATCATCGTATACAAAAATAGAGCCGATTTTGAATGGAGCAGTGTTTAATGCTGACAGATTTGCACCATACAGGTGACTAAATGCAGGCTCATTTTAATGAGGAAAACCTAGTATGGGATTAGTTGAATGCTGCATGTTAAAATCATTCAATAGTGCCATCTCTATTGTCATTAGACAATAGTGTTGTGTTAAACTGAGGAAAAGGTGAGCTGTTGTTTTATTGAAGACATTTTGAGCCATTAAATATTAATATGTCATTGATACAGTCTAAACAGTATGGCATATAGTGACAATTTTCAATATCATGTAAAATGCTTTTATCTATACCTTGAGATACTCTAGAATGTATTTAGTAAATATCTAACTCTCATGATGGCAAACATTTTATTGTTGAATGATAGTTAAACATTTTTATGTAATCATTTATCAAAAAAAATCTAGAAAAAATGCTGTAATGTGATTAATAATAATTAGATAAATAAAAAAAATACAACCTCTAGTTTGTCCTTAATAATTGGTGAAACAGTTGTTGGTAACAGTCTATCTCCATCACCAAGACAATATGTTTTTGATGCTGCTCCTTTTTGACTGTGTTTTGCATTTGCAGCCCCATCAGAAGTCTTCGGTTTTACTGTAGAACTTTTGCCTTTATCTTCTTTAATTTCTTTAGAACCATTTTTTGTTTTTTTATCATTGGCTTTTGCTGTTTGATCTTTTTTGGTACCTTTAGAACCATCTTTTCCTATAGTAGGTGCCGACATCACTGAGACCTGAATACAGTAAAAAATATATTATTCAACAATGCATGTGCAACGTATATCATGCACAAATATAGAAATCATTCCAAGCATATAAAGACTCATAAAAACAAACAAAGGGTCATGATGGCCATTAACACCCACCTAAATTAAAAAAAAATTCTTCACCTTTATCTGGTACAAGACCATTATGAACATAGAGTGGGATAAGAGGGTAAAGACACAGAGTGATATCATGCCTCCTATGATTTGACAGACAGTAAAACCTCAAATAGTGACCACCTCAATATTATAACCAACCGGTTATAATGATCATTTATTTTTCAGACCCGCTTTCAATAACTCCCCAATAATTCTACTTGAGGCCAATTCATTATTATGACCAATTTTTCGAGTCCCAAAGGTGGTCTCATTATTGAGATTTTACTGTACATGTATATTTTGTGTACATCCCCGAGATCCAGATGAGCCACAGTCTGTTTCTAATAACTAAGGGGCATATATGGAACTGTCTCTAAGAATTAGAGCTGCACTTATGGATCTGGTTGTACCTACTTTGTAGCACAGATGGGACTTATAACTGATCAAGCTATATATACTACGGACTTTGAAGACATAATTTCCTTATGCACAACTTAAATTGGCAAGGAAATTATATCTTAGTAGTATGCAACCTAAACTTATTCATATTTGTGTGAAACAAATAATCATGTACGTGTTCTGATTTAATTTGTTTCCTGACACGTATATACCTGTATTAACTCGCTATTAGAGCCAAACTGATAATAAGGCATAGGAGGCTGCTGTTTGTTTTTCGATCACTTTTCGTACATAGAAAAATATCAGCTATTCAATCGTAGATATCCCATCATGTCTTAATTAGTCATTGTTTTAGACAGATTATCGAAGAAAAAACTTTGAAACCGAAAGTAGCAACGATCAAGAAAGGGCTTGTTTCAATATGAATTGCCTTTTTGACAATATATAAAACACGAATTCACACAAATATATCACATTATACCTTAAATAATTACTGGTTTAGCCAGGTAATCGAAGAAAAATCAAGTTCGAAACCGAAAGTAGCAACGGTGCACGGCTTGTTTCAATATGCATTGTCTTGTTGACAATATTTAAACGCAATGTATCCATGAAATAACATTCAAATATATGAATTTACTTCATCAAACACATAAAAATACATACCGTCCTTCTCGTATCGCACAAAAGGCTATTAACTAGTAAGCCCTCCCACAGGAAATCCGCGGAAAATCTCGGCAATCCGACAATCAAGGGACGTAATCGTGTAAAGCGAGGGTCGTTCCAAATATTTCTAACGTTAGGTTTGCACATGGATTCTATATTACAATACAGAGTCCCTGGTTTGTTAAAGAAGTATAGAGTATTATTATTCGATAGATTTATTTTCTTTATACTTAATTCAGTACTTCTACACGCACATGCTGAAGATGACCCTGCAGTCAGTTAAGTACAGTCAATGAATCTGGATTTGACAGATATGGTAAACTATGTCGACTTTCCATAAAACAGTTAATAAATGTCTGTGAAAAGATATGACTCGCAGTATGTTTACATATACTGACATTTAGAGAACTGTTGTGTGGAAGATCTACGTAGTGTATGCATGTACATTATCGTTGTAGATAAATCAAATCATATTTTGTAAATTACTCAATTCAGGCCAGTTCTAAAGCACATACAAAGAATAAATGTTTTGTGCTGGTCTGTTCACGGAGACTGCAATACAAGGAAGAGTCCCTGCCAAAATTAACCAGATTTATTAATCTGATTTTGAATCCTGTGACGTAAACAGCAGGCCACAAATGAAAATAACAGCCAGTGTACAGAATCATGAAAATGCCGGCCAGTACCGCCATTCAGAGACTTCCATGAACAAATACATAAGACTATTTCATTGATGAGTTTGCCAACACCTTTTGTACTCGATGGAAACTTTTTTAACACCCCTCATATGAGTGCGATTGATAAAAAAATGTAGGACTTAGGGAGGGATTTTGAGATGAAATAAGACATCTGGAATCAACGTCTTGGAATTAGAATCGCTGTGCTATGAATTTAAGTATAGAATAAACGGTAAAGTCCTTGTTTTATTTTTGTAAGGTGTATATTTTATCAATTTTTAGCGCCCTACTTTCGGTTTAAGGACTATTTCTAGTGGGTGGGTTGTCATTTTAAGATTTCAACGAAAACAATCAGTCTTGTTATCTGTGTTGAATATTATTTTGTGAATGGTCATTTATAACGGTCAAAGAGTTCTGTCCACACCTTCCCACTGTCTTGTCTTTATATTGAAAGGTGTAGGATGCGAGCGTGGTTCAATAACGGTCCTGGTACACAATCCTGTGGGACACAAGATTAACTGAAGCTATAGCTGGTGAGAATTCTCCACCATTACACTTTGAATTCTTCCACTTGAAAAGACTATTGCACACGATAGTATTTATGCCTTTGCTATGTTCCAGTTATTTATAAACTTATTGTAGGTAATTTACTTTATCAAAAGCTTAACAAAAATGAACTGTTTAGTGCAGATCTTTGCAAAATCAAGCAGAATTAGATCTGTTTGGTCAGCCTTATGTGATCAGGAGTGTGGAAATGTTTTCATGTAGCAGGTAAGATACTGAAAGTAGAAGGGGGATCTGGGGTTCAATGCAGTATTGCGTCTTTTGTTCCGGAAAAAGTAGCCGGCAGGAATGCACAAATAGCTAGTTGATTTTTCCGTATTCTGGCTCATTTCTACACACCTGTGTCATGTTTCTTGTCATGTGTCTTATGACCTGTGCAAGTTGTGTCTCACAGTAAAAGTATTTTCTGGATTCGTGGCGGAAAGTATGTTGTATGTTTTCTTATTAAAGTAAGTCATTACATATTGAATGATACTACATGTATATAACTTAGGCATAAAAAATTGTTTCTGTGTACATCCTCATTAAAAATATGGAAGGTAGGTTGGGAATCTTTTGGGGGATTTTTTATTTGTCTTGAACGTTGCTGTTCAGATTATTTTTGTACCAAAAGGTATAAAATAGACTTTGGATGTACATACCATTCCTCAGACGGTATAAAAAGTCTAGGGTCACAGGGAAAAATTTGGGTAGGTCAGGTAACCAGAAACAAACAATTTTTTACACCACAACCTATACTTCATATTGAGAAATTAGTCTCTAGTTTTCTAGGTTTTCAAGTTTTGGGCAAAACCTCAGTGTCCAGTGATATATGCCACATACCATTCCGTATCTGAGCAGAACGTTGTAGAAACAGGAGCAATGACCCATAAGCTGTCAAAACTTTCTTTAACCTTAGGCCTAAGCAAAAAAAAGTTTGTTTTCCAGTTACATGCCCAAAAATATATGGGTCGGTAGGTAGGGATTTTTTTTTACATTTTTTTTTCATATATTGGCAACACTATTGTGAAAATTACAATATAGCTCTAAGATTTGGATGCTGTAATAACTTTTGAGTCGGCAGGTAAAAGATGGGTCAGTCGGGTAACCGGAAACAACCTATTTTTTTACGCCTTATCTTGATCACCAGTAGTGAACATGGATGCAGTAAAGAATCAGATGGTGCAAAGTATTTTCCACAAACCTTCTTTATGTTATTATTATGGATATAGTGAAAAATGTCATGACGTTATAACTCAGCTGTCTCCAGGCATTCACTGTAACAGTGTGTATTTCTATAGAACCTTGATTTGTGTGTACTTTGGTTTCGGAGAGGATGATTCTCACAAGTCTGTATGTCAATGAGACTCATCTTCCCAGCTTACTGCAAGAATAACACACTTCAATGTTTATTCTAATACCAGATTTGTTTATGCTTTTTATAACTACTGTCTAACTTGTGTTTGTGACCACCTCTGAATAAAGGCCACCCTGTAAATAATGGCCATTCTTTGAAAAACCATCATTGATTATTTAGAACGAACTGACCTCCAAATAAAGACTGCCTGTCAATAAAGGCCACATTTTGTCTTTCCCAAGGGTGGTCTTTGCTCACAGGTTTGACTGTATTGATGCATATAGTTGAGTCAGTGTACATGGATTCACTGTACATCAAACTAAATACACTGTATCACCAAAACAGTTCTGTGAATTTTAGCGTAACTTTAGTTCCAGTATAACTCTTCATGCTTTACATTAATTTAGGAGGAGTCTGTTTCATGCATGTCAAACAGATGCGGGATATAGATATTGTCAAAACTGTTTGAATGTAACATACCTGTATAAATTACTAATTGTTTCTATTGGCTTATCTTTGTATTAATAATATACATTTTTGTAACAGATCATCATAGCAAAATAATGGATACAAATGTGAGCCAGTGTCCTGCCAAGGATACAGACGTCTTAATTAAGAAAGATGGAATGATGCTTGTGGCTGCAATAGACTTTGGTACTACTTACAGCGGATATGCATTTTCAACAAAAGAGCAATATGATAAAGAGGCTTGCAAAATATCACTGAATACAACATGGGCCTGCAAGTTGTTTTCTGCAAAGGCTCCCACTTCAGTTCTGTTTGATGAGAACAAAAAGTTTTCTAAGTTTGGATATGATGCAGAACAGAAGTATTCAACACTAGCAGCTGAGAACGAACACAGAAGTTGGTACTTTTTCCGAAAATTCAAGATGATGCTTCATGATAAAAAAGTAGGTTAAAATTGAATATGGAATGACTCTTGAATAAAAGAATTGGAAGGCATTGTGATCTAGAAGTAAAGCATCTGACTTCTGATCCGAATGTCCTATGATCGAATTCCAGCTTCAACTGGTTTCATTCACGAACCTCACAATCCCAATTTTTGGACGAAGTACTGGTGTAGTGTCCAGGAAGCGGACTCGAAAGTGATTAATATAAGCAGAATTGCTTGTTTCACAATCAAGTTAAAATAAATTAGAATAAACTAAAAGAATTGTGTTTATACAGAAGACACCATCATGTCAGCTTTAATTAATCACATTTATTCACCCCTTTTGATGCAGATATTAACCAGGCATAATAGAAAACCTTTGATTACAAATGTACTGTGTAAAGATTGTTTAACTGTGTTTATTTTACTTGAGCCTTTATCACAGCCCTCAATGTTACAATAAAAATGGAACGTACCAAAAACTATTTCTCTTACTGAGAATTTGTCTCCATGTATTTCAATCAATTTTAATTGAAATTTACCCAAATAAATTATTTTTTCAAGATTCACAGAAATTTAATCATTGAGGATGAAAACAAGAAACCTATGTCAGCAGTGAATGTTTTTGCAGCTGTTATCGGGTATATGAAAGACAGTTTACTTGAACAAATAAAAAAAACTGGATCCATGTTTGAGAACAAAGATATACATTGGGTGTTAACAGTTCCAGCAATATGGTCAGAATCTGCCAAGCAATTTATGAGAGAAGCTGCTAGTCAGGTAAATAATATAAAACAGTAAGAGGGCTGTTTGTTTTTATGTGACATTGTCATTGGGTTTAATGCCGTTTTTCAACATTTTATTTCAGTTATAAATGGCGGCCAGTTCACCTAACCAGTTTTCCTGGACTGTATACTAGCCAGTACTAACTTACCCTTCCACAAGGAGCTGGCAACTTCTCCACATAAGGAGGAAAATCAACATTTTTGTCAAAATTTCATAGAAGGGTATGATCTGCCACAACTGGGATTTGAACCTTGATTGCTGGGTTACAAATCCAGTGCACTAACCACTGGAACACAGTTATGGCCAGTTAGAGGACTGAACTATTTAGGAAATATAATACATCTATTGTAATAGGTTACTGTTGAAACTGAACCAAACAATATTAGCTCCAAAACAAATTTTATTTTAGTTTGTACTGAATATACTCAGTGATTTTTCTCTTTCTTTGTTTGGGTCTGGTAAACGGACTCTTCCCAATTGAAATAAAGAATATTATTTCAATTCCCTGCCTAATTCGCAATTTTGACATCATAACACATTTTTCCCAGTTGGAAAATTTCCCAGACCCTTTCCCAGAATTGCAAAAAAATCACTGCTCGGTGAAAAGTACTTTGGCTATGCACAGTTGTAATTTGACAAATTACCTACTAGTATTTTAACTGCTCCCACTTAAAGATTAACAGATGACTTTGGATACTATTTTTTTCTTCCTATACCCGTCTCCACCTTACATGTACAATGTATGCATTCTTAGGAATTATGGGAAGTTGATTAATTATGCATGTTCTTTTAAGGTCTGGGAGCAAGCATTCGGCAAAGAATACTCCTTACCTGATTCATGTACTGACTCATAGACATTGTGCTTCTTGTATTTTGTATGTTTCTCCAGGCTGGTATAGGTGGAGAGTTGTTGTCCATAGCTCTAGAACCAGAAGCTGCTTCCATGTACACACAGTTGTCACAGAAAGATAGAACAGTGAAAGCAGATGGAACAAAACATATTTTAAGTGTACCTGGCATTCAATATATGGTTATAGATTTGGGAGGTATGCGAACTATGTTTTATTTTGATACCATTTCATTTAGTATATCAGTACGTTTTGAGCATTCCACTTATACAAAAAGGAACGATCAAATTGTAAATATTCACGAGAATCTTGACTTGCTTTTAGAGCCAGCCAACAAAATGGATTCTACTTATTTGTTGATTTTTTTCATGCATATGTTGTTCCTTTCAGTTTTTTCATTCGAGACATATGAGCTAGGGTATTATCTTTTTCTCCTTGGCTAATTTTTGGGTTGAATTAAATGTTATGATGTAAAACTGTTCAATACTTATTTTTTACTGGGGTTTAACACCGCACCAACGGCAAGTGTCATTTTGCAACTTTTTCTGCTTTAACGGTGGTGGAAGACCACAGACGTAAACCTAGGTAGAACCATCGACCATATGTAAGCCAGCTGGACAGCTGACTCACATGTGACTTTTATTTGGTCCTGGATGTGATTCCAACTTACAAGCGGTGAGAGGCTAGTGATTACAGGTCACAGACCATCACCTCTAGACCACGGTTGGCCCTTCAGCTACATCTTGTATTTATAATATGCAACAAAAAGGATTACCTCTTTTACTCCTTTTTTGGATTTACTCCAAGTATCAAGATCATGTAGACCGAAATGACATCATGATCATTTGTTTAATAATGTACAGTAAATCCTAAGTAACCACTTCAACATTTATAATCTCATTTTATTGACCATTTTTCGTCTGATTTTCAATACCGTTACTTTATATTTCTATTTATCTACTGGTATATTTCTATTTACCTACCGGTATATTTGATTTTTTCTGTTTCTGTATGAAACATATTGATTGGTTTATTTCTCTGGTGGTTTTGTGGAAAGATGGAACTACATGTTTTATCCCCTGTTTTCCCTTATTCTTTCTGAAATGATGTTCTTCTTTGTTTTACTGTGTCTTCTTTGTCTTCTTGTTTTACTGTATTCTTTAATTATATGTTTTATGAAACCTATAGGTGGTACAGCTGATATAACAGTACATAAGAGAGAAGAAGACGACAGGCTGACAGAGATACATAAAGCTACTGGTGGAGCTTGGGGAGGGACTAGAGTCGACGAGGAATTCCTACAGTTGATTATACGAATCGTTGGTGCTCCAGTAGTTGAAAAATTTCGAAACGAACATATGGATGACTATCTTGAGCTGCAAGAAGAATTTGAAGTCAAGAAGCGTTACGTTACTCCCGGTTTGCAGGAAAAAATTACTGTTAAGGTACCCAGCAAGCTGGCAAAAATCTACAAGAAGGAGTACAAGGAAACTGTTCAGGCTGCTGTGGATCAGTCAAGGTATGCCAAAAAGATCACTTGGGATAGTAACAAGTTGAGAATGGACCCGAGCATTTTCAAAGATCTTTTCAAATTTTGTATAACTAAATTAGTGGAGCACATCGAAGACTTGATGGAAAAGCCCAATATAAAAGACACCCGTGTATTTCTAATGGTAGGTGGATTTTCTGAATCAGAAATGATGCAGACAGCAGTGAAGGAAGCCTTCCCTCACATCCAAGTTATGATACCTGAGGATGCCGGACTAAGTGTTCTTAAAGGAGCTGTTCTGTTTGGCCACGCTCCATTGATTAAATCCAGAGTTTCTCGGTATGCATTCGGTATTAACATATCTCCGCCATTTGACCCCAGCTTTCACCAGGAAGATCACAAAGTTACAGTTGGCGGAGTGGAACGCTGTCGCGATTGGTTTAAAATGTACATCAAAGAGGGGGAAGTAATTCAAGTGAACGAACCTCGCCATGGGAAGCACATCACTCTAAAATCAGGACAGAAGGAGATGGTACTTAAAGTGTTTGCCTCAGAAAAAAATGACATATTATACACAGATGAGGTGGGAGTGACAAATCTGGGTGAAGTTGTTGTTCTCTTACCTGAAACAAATGATAGAATAAAAGTAGAAGTGACTATGATGTTTGGAAAAACAGAATTACAAGTGCTTGCCAAGGAGTTGCATACCAATAAAATTTTTACGGCCTTTTTTGATTTCCTGTGATTAAATTTTGTAAACCTACATTCATGTATTCTATTAGGATCTACTCTAGTTCATGTATGAAAGCATGAAATTTTAAACTGTGATTAGAAGAGTTGTGATTTAATATGTGATTTGAGTAACTTAACAATTTGTTATGCACGTATACAGTAAAACTTTGTTATCTTGAGGGGTCATTGGAACAGACTAAATGCTCGAGAAAGATGTGGTGCTTGTAATAAAAGGTTTTATTTGTTTGTTGGCTAAAAATTATACACAACTAAGAACTAAAATATTGATGGGACTTAAGAAGTCCTTGAGACAAGTCAAGTGCTCATGATATCAATGCTCCTAATAGTGAAGTTTTACTGTATTATTATCCTTGATATTCTGGTAATAGCTTAACAGTTGTTTGCGTATGGTATGTTTAATACTGACAACGTCAAAATGCTGAATTATCAAAATGTGAATCTACATTGTTTATATTATGTTATTTTTCAGTTGTTTTTTTAACAGATTTGCCATCATATTATTTTATAATTACATGTACGTTGTTAATTAACTTTAGTTGATTTATTATGTGAATGAATACACCATTACTTTTACTTGATTGATGTATGCTATTTTACTCTGGAATGTTAGTGATAAATATTAAATTATAGATAAATCTATTTTTGTCAATCCTGCTTGCAGTAATCTCAACGCAGTCTCCACCAAAGTAGTTCAGTGTTCACACATTGGGTGTATTTGTCTGTCACGTTTATTGTTTTATTTCTGACCAGTTCTTGCTTATCCTTTGCCTCATAATACTGCATTTCCCCACATCTGAAGCGGACGACTTTTGAAAACATTGTGGCAAAATGTAATGGGTAATGGCTTCTTTTGCAACAATGTTTTCCACTCTGTCAGATAAAAATATCCTAAGTTTCTTAAATAAATTGATGTTTTCAATATTTGCTTATGAAAAATATGCTTATGAAGCAAAAGGTTATTGTGGTACTGATTAAATGATAGTAATGTGTATAAAAGCAACTCATTGACAGTATCATTTAATTATTATAAGGCTCATATTCTCTCTGTGATAAGTAAATATGTTCATTTAAAATCCATTCGAAAAAACGGAATCAAAGTAAAACAACATACAATAATATTCCTAATACATATTACAATGTACAGTCAAACCTGTGGACTAAGGCCATCCTAAGGAAAAACAAAATGTGGCCTATATTGACAGTCAGCCTTTATTCAGAGGTCAGTTTGTTCTAAATAATCAGTGATAGTTTTCAAAGAATGGCCTATATTCACAGGTGGTCTTTATTTGGAGGTGGCTGCAAATACAGGTTTGACTGTATAATGAAATGTGTAAAAAACTAAGTTAAAACATAACAATAATAGTACAACAACATAAACTCAATGATTTCAAACTAAAACGTATTTTCTCCTCGTCCAAACAAAGCATTACAAATATGACATGTTTTATAAGGCCTTGTATTACTGAGCATGGGAGTTTGCATACTGTCTGTCAAAAACAATTTTGCTAAAATGGTTCAGACAAAAAAGTAGACAAAAGACAGTAAAAACTTAATAATACAATTAAATGACTGATCACTTTGACTGCTAAACAATATTGTGATTAAAGGTATATACACACTCATAGCAAGCATGTTGACAGGATGGTGTATAAAGGTGTATTAGGCTTAAAATGGCCACACGGACCAAAAACACGTACATCATATATATACTTTGGTCCGTTTTATACACCATCCCTTCAACATGCCAGCCCCTATGTAAACACTCATCAAGAACATTTATATAAGTACAAAATTCCTATCAATATAAAACTTACAAAATGCATGTTTGTCAATCAGAATGTTAAATATACTATTAATTGCCTCAGATAAGGATTAACAAAGAACTTCACAGCTACAGTCTAATTTCAGACATACATAACCATGTAACTGTATGGTATGCTTTTCCCACTAGATACAGTCAAAATCTGGAATTCTTCATTTATAATTCTCACCATATCACAGAAAATTTGGTAATCTAAAAGAGAATTTGAATTTCATCCAACAGACAGAGAAAGATTATAAGTAATAACAACAAAGTGAAGAATATGCAAAACGACATAAAACCAATCTAAAAGAACTTGTCTTGACTTGATCCTGATCAACCAGTCTCAATGTAAAAACACAGAAATTCTCACCATTTCCCTCTATATAAAAAAAATCAACAAAACGTTAAACAGCCAGATACGACTGACACGGAATATTTACAGATTTTACATAATGCAATGCATCAAACGCTTACTATTGTAGTGTGTTATCATTTCTCTAGTGATATCAATTTTCACAAAACGGGAACTAATTGAAAACTCAGGCACAGCAGACTGCATACCATGAGTCATTTTGTTTCAACAATATATCGTGATATTGACACTGTCTAGTGTGAGGTGCACTCTACCAGTGATCCCAACATACAAAGTTACATCAAAATGATGAACTACACATAAGACAAATTAATGTGTCTATACATACATATAATGATTTGAACTTGATTATTTCATGTATTTTTCTGACACACAATCCTGACATTAAGCAGACCTTGACCTACATCTGGCTCGACTCCGATGAAAACATAAATCTAAGATGAAAGTCAAACACTGTGTGCTGTAAGATCGTCACCTTTTCATGATAACATTTTACAAATGGATGCCCATGTTTATTATTTTCCCTTTTTCACAGTTCTGACTGGTTCAACAACGCCTTTGGAAAGCAGTCCCCCATCCTTACAGTTAAACAGTGCCGGCCATACTAAATAACTAATCTTCTCTCCAGATGTGGAGTACACAGAATAAAGGTTTTGATCCACTTTGTCTCCTTGTTTCACATCTAGCTGAACAAACAATGGAGGATCATGTAGAACCATCAGCCAACATATTTCTGCACAGGATTGGAGGTAAGGCATACAAGCTTCAATAACCTTAGAGGAATATTTGTTCTCTTTGTACCAGGATGTTGTTTCTGCCTGAAATGCCTGTAAATAACCAAGGTATAGTTTATCCAAACATTTTACTATGAGATATTATGTATTATATAAGCCAACATGCAATCATCATAATGTAAGTTTCCAAGTCATAGCATTTATATCTGCTAATTGTAGAATTAATTAAATAATACACATGTTGGCCTTGATGCCACTGATTATCATGTTAGCCCTGATGCCACTGATAATCATGTTGGCCCTGATGCCACTGATAATCATGTTGGCCCTGATGCCACTGATAATCATGTTGGCCCTGATGCCACTGATAATCACTAAGTTAATAATTTGGAATTTGTTGACCAACAAATAACATTATACAATGTGTACAATAGATATACAGTCAAACCTGTGTTTGCAGCCACCTCCAAATAAAGACCTCCCTGTGAATAAAGGCCAATCTTTGAAACTTTGTCGTGTTTATTTACAACAAACTGATCTCCAAATAAAGGACATCTGTCAATACAGGCCACATTTTGTCTTTCCCAAGGGAGGCCTTTGGTCACAGGTTTGAGTGTACAATGTGATTGAGAACAGAAATGATCAGCAATAAAGAAACAAATGAACATTAATAGCATTAACAACTTCAACGCAATATAATGTATCTGAAAGGCCAGAAAAAAGGGGTCCTGTTTACGGTCACCCAACTGCAAATTTTGGTGCCAACTTTAAATTTTCTTACCACAAAATCCAAAGTAAGAAAATATTTGGGATGAACTTTACCTCCAAAGTATGAATGATATATTGAGAAAAAAATAGAAATGTTTTGTGGTCTACATTAACTATTTTTTGTAAGCAGGTAGATGTAAACATGATTTTTTCTTCTAGCCACGAGACTGATTTAAAGTTGGTTTAAACATATTTTATTGCATTCAATCCTACATGAAATTGAATAAATATTTATAATATAATGCAAAAGAGTCAAGCCACAAGTTCTAAAACTTTGTTACGATTGATTTCAATAAAAATGGTCTATTAGATATTAGTTGTGTCTGATAATTTCGTACCTGCTTTATTTCATTTATGATTGATGGCTTTGTACCTAACTCTCGACGCAACTTTCGTATTGTTTTCTCACTCTTCGAGTCAATTCTTGGAATGTCCTTCATAGCCTGGAGCCAAACAGACAATGGTATATTAAAAATATGATATTTATATTACATCAACTTTCCGACAATGGGTAAATGGAAATTCAATGACAGACGGATGCGTATGTTATACATGTACATACAGTAATTGTATGAAAAACTGTCATTGGAAACAAAGATCTAGGTATTGTTTAGCACTTTGATGGTTTAGCACTTCGATGGAAACATTTGCAACAGAAAGCTACACAAAGATTATCGGACTGAATTCATGTATATGTATGTGATTCTTATAAAAAATCCATTCCATTCTATTACAGTAACTAGGCTGACAGGCACTGCATGCATAGTTAATAAATAGGTTAACAGCAAATTGATAATTTGTACTGTATGCAGTCACAGGATATTGATAATTTGTACTGTATGCAGTCACAGGATATTGATAATTTGTACTGTATGCAGTCACAGGATATCGATAATTTATACTGTATGCAGTCACAGGATATTGATAATTTGTACTGTATGCAGTCACAGGATATTGGGATAAATCATCAAATGTCAACAAAGTGGGCCTAAACAAAAAAGGTTTTCTTTCTGGTTACATGCCCAAAAAAATATGGGATGGTAGGAAGGGATTTTCTTCTTTTACATTTTTTTTTTACAAATATTGTCAAAACTGTAGTGAAAATTACAATATAGCACTAAGATTTGGATGCTGTAAGAACTTTTGAGTAGGCAGGTAAAAGATGGGTCGGTCGGGTAACCGGAAACAATCCTATTTTTTTTTACGCCTTGAGTTCATTTAGGATAGTTTCAGTTTGGATAGGGGAGTTCTAAACAAATCTGACAATGATCGTAATATCACAGGTCCTTAGCCCTTCATTGCTGTGGGTTCAATCCTCATAGAACCAGAATAATTCCGCACATGAGGAAGTGATCCATATAGTGTTTGGAAGGTAGGTGGTTCTACCCTGGTACACACCTTGGGTCTTCCTCAAAGGTTAAAAACTCAAAGTCACCATGTGACCCAAGTTGTTGGTGTGACTTTAAATCCAACAAAAATAATGGGTCCATTACTACCACCTGCACAGTCCAAAGATACTGTATATTAAAATATTTTTTTTAAACTGAATGCTATCTTGTAAACTCCTCCATTACAAATAATTGTGGTTCTGGTGAAAAATGTTCCCAATAGCAGGGTGACCTTTATAGCAGAGTACAACCAGAGATTCATACACATGTTGTACTGATATATTAGGTTGTATTTGTAGGTTTTATTTTTTTCCAATAGTTAAACTTCTTAGATACAGTACATATAGCTGATAAAATTGTAGTGAAATATCAATTGCAATTTGACACAAAGCAATTATCCCTTAAAATACTAATATTATATTAAATAAGAAGTATTATATATTAATATTAATAATAACCAACTGAATGGTTTGACAACTTAAATGAATGTGAAAACATGCAGTTGGGTACTACCATTAGTGTCCGTTATACTGGAATAGAGTAGAGTCCATATTTCTGAATAAATTGTCAGTTGAATGAAGAATGAAAACAAAGGGTCCATTCTTTCATAAACTGTCCGTAATTGTGGGGTTTTACAGTAATTGGTTTTCATTCTAGTAATAATTATACCAAAAAATTTACATAAAACTGGTTCGAGACAAACCATTCAAGTTATATATATTAATGTTATATTATCAACAACATAATAATGAATATAACTACTTACACCAGAATTGTGTCTAGGATCAACGGTAGCCTTGGAAATGTCTTGTATTGGGTGCAGAAAAACATTGTTCAAAGTTTCCATTTGGAACTCACTCCTGCTTTTACAAAAATTCCATGTGTTCTACAAAATGGAGCATAATAATTACATGCAGTAAAATATTAATAGAGACCACCTTTAGGACAAAAAATGAGTCATAATAATGATGTGGTCTCATTATTACGATAAATTATAGGGGATTTATTGAAAGCCAGTCCAATAATAAGTAATCTTTATAACAAAGTGGTTGTAATATTGAGGTGGTGACTATTTGAGGTCTGACTGTACATAACTAAATTGTATGGTACTATTTTAAAAAACACAACCTCGTATCAGACTGGAGTATGTTCTATAATGTTCAAAGTTCATTCTGATAATTCAGCAAAGGTTAACAGTTACTGATGCATGACCCAAGTATCTGATCACATAGGAGATATATATAAACTAAGACTGTTCTAAAGCCACACAATATATGTACATGTACTTATGTTCTACTTAAGGATACTGATCGTAAATTATTGCCTTTAGTAAAAAAATACTTAAAAACTTAAACTGAAAGACCAACCCAATGATTACAAGACAACAAGAGACCATTATTTAGGAAGGTTGAATGATGTTTTAGTAATGCATATGAAACATTTATAACAGTACAGTCAAACCTGTGAACAAAGGCCACCCTTGGGAAAGACAAAATGGTGGCCTTTATTGACAGATGGCCCGTATTTGGTCAGTTTGTTCTAAATAATCAGTGATGGCTTTTTAAAGAATGGCCTTTATCCACAGGGTGGTCTTTATTTGGAGGAGGCTGCAAACACAAGTTTAACTGTACATTAATTTAACCTGTACGCATAATCTTTATCAACATAATATTAGAGATACCATCACAAATAAAATGTTTTGGACCACCAAATCCAACTGTTTTGAAGATATGATTTTATATTGATTATCCAAAGTAAGAATAATATACAGTATATACAGTACAACATGGTTATAGTGAATCCCTCCGGACCTTACGCTGAGTTGAATTTCTAAACGTCCACCCTGTATCTTATACACTGAAAGACAATAATTGACCACACTTGGTTGATTACTAGGAGGACTTCTAATTTAATCAATCCAACATTGACTTTTAAAACTCAATTTCTTTGTGTAGATTGATTATAAGTCAGGTTAAACAAAAAATAATTCACTTATTTGGGTTCTTCCAAGAATTGAGTTCTAAATGGTGGACATTCAGAAGTTCAAATTGCATAAAATAACTGCATTGTAATCTGTATTTTACTTTGTCAATAAAAGTAATACAGAGAAAGGCATGTTTGAAGGAAGTAGATACTTTACTATATCTGATTCTTCACTATATCTGAGTTCATTATATCCTTGTTTTACTGAATCTGTATATCATAGAAGCAAATCAATGTGCAGAGACTTTACATAATCCATATTAGCAGCAGTGTCAAACTGAGAACAAATCCCTACTTTTGACAAGAGTATAATGTAGAACACTTACACCAAGTAAAATTTAGAACACTTACACCAAGTGTAATTTAGAACACTTACACCAAGTGTAATTTAGAACACACCAAATATAATTCAAAACACTTACACCAAGTGTAATTTAGAACACTTACACCAAGAATAATATAGAACACTTACACCAAGTATAATCAAGAACACACCAAGTATAATTTAGAACACTTACACCAAGTATAATTTAGAACAATTACACCATGTATATTTTAGAACACTCACACCAAGTATAATCAAGAACACTTACACCTAGCATTTGCAGCAAAGTTTGTATAGCATTCTTTGTTTCCATTTTCATATCAGTTATTGCCTCAAAAGCATTGGTCCATTCATCATCATACAGTTGTCCAAACCTCTCAGAGAGTTTCATGGCTCTGTTGGGGTCACTGAGGTCAGCGATATCTGGATTCTGATCAGTCAATTTTGCTCCAGCCAGTTTACTGAATCTAAAGCATAATTAAAATGCCCAAAATATGATCTATATGACTGGTATTATAGTTCTAGTTTATAATGCCCACCTTCAACGAGGATGAAGATTCTGTCATAGAGAGAGAGTATTACTAAAAAGAGTCAATAAATCTAAAACGTTTACAAGTACAAAAGGATCTTAGTATAGTATGTATTTCTGGAGGGACAATTTGAATGTTGATACAAATGGTGAGTTTTTAATGTGTGGAGACAGGTTATTCCAGTCCACTATAGTTCTTGAAAAAAGAGTGCTTATGCATTTCAGTTCAACATAATTGGTTTTGGAAGGAGTGTTGATGCATATTTCCTGAAAGTCTTTGTGGTTTTGCTTGCGAATCTTTGTTCATAAAAATTTTAAGAAATAAATGCCAAATGAATGAACACTGATGTTTGAATAAAAAATGAAACAAATTTCAAGGTATACCTTATATCTATGCATAAAATGCATCATAGCTATACACAAAGATTGATATTTCAATGTTTTTGTTTGGATAAAATAAATTATGAAACACATCAAATCATTATGGTAAACAAATGGGAAATATACTCTGTACAAACAAGTAACAAAGAACACAAGAACATGTTTAGCCAGTTTTTCTAGCTTACCACAGAGGCTGTTAGAAGGAAATGATCCAGGAATGCTGAACTCAAGATGCTAAGTTACCCATGATATATTAGGCTAAAAAAATAGTCACATTTACACTAACTGGACCAAAAAATAGAGTAGGTAGGTTGTAAAACTTTTCTTTCTATTTTTTTTTCTAAACATATCTGTTGTACTTTGGAGGTATAAGTCATCCAAATATACTTTTGTACTTTGATTTTTGCTGTAAGAATCTTTAGGGCACAGGTAAAAAATTATGGTCAGTTGGGTAACTGTAAATATGACTATTTGTCTGGCCTTATCAATAGAAATTGGTAAATGTTATTAAAACAGAAAAGTTTGGGGGTCATCAGGGCATAACTTACAAACAATATCTCTTCAAAATGACATTATGGCACTATCGATTCAATAAGGATATTCAGACTGCCAGTATACACTCGTGTATTTTGCATGTGATATACAGAGTGCATATTACATCATTGATATTTAGGTTATACCTGTCCCTCAAATCATCTCTTTCTGTCATGATCTTCTTCATTTCATCTGCATGCTTTCTTGTTTCATTTTGTATTGTCTCCTCATGTTCAGCTTTTTTTCGCTTAATGTACTTGTTAGCATCTTCCAATGCTTTTTCCACTTTCATCCTCTCGTTTGAAATGCCCTCACAATGCTGTTGATAATTTTTCAGAGCTGTGTCTAAGCGCATTTTTTCCTTTTGAAGTTTATCTAATTCAGCTGCCAGTTTGCCAATGACATTTTTATAATGCTTTACTTGTTCAGTTAAGTCAGATTGTACTGTATAATGTTCATTAACAGTCTGTTCAAGGTTTTGAATAAGATTCAGTTGCTCAATAGCTTTTTTATTTAACCTATCACATCTGAAAAAAGAAAGGAAGAAATTGCATAATAATTTCACAAAAAGATAACACTTGAAATACAGCTGTAAACTCCCCATTCATTAAAAAAAAATCAACTAAGGTATCATTATCATGTGGAAAACTCTGATAGAGAGAATTCAACTGCTTAATATGAATAAATGCATGAAAATCTACAGTACTTGTAATGAAAACAACACATCTTGGTTATCCTAAAGAAATTTTCCTTTTCACTAGGGTTGAACATTAAAGCCAAATGCAAAGGTCATTTACCAGCTGTAGCAGTGAATGAAGATCCCAGGTGTAAACCTGGGTAGAACCACTGACTTTCTATAAGCCACTTGGACATATCCTAAAGACAGTGATTAAGTTGTTTATTACATTTGTTTCTTACCCACTTAAAACAGAATATGTATTATTAATGTGTTAAACCATACTTCAAAGATGGTGAATTTGTTATGCATGCATTTACAATAATATAGTAAATAAATAAAAAACTTCAATCCCTCAATATAGTATTTAACATTGTATAATAATAGTTATGAACATCAAAATAAAGGTGAAATATAAGAGCAAACAGTCTTACTCTTTCTTAAGACTTTTATTTTCATTTAATAATTTGTCTGCTTCATGTTTTGGAATGTAATTGACTTCACATTCTTTTTGTATTTTCTCAACTTGCTGTTTGAGAGCCATTCTGAAATAAATAAAAGATAAGACATATTTACTTTATTACTGATAATGAATACAGACAATGAAGGATTCTAGTACACAACCTCCCACCTTCTCCAAAATACTACCTTCAATTATCAAATGATAATTAAGTCTATAATGTAGTTTCAAGTCATGCATTATACATAACATAACATGAAATTATGAATTCGATACAATGTTAATTTAAATACACCATTTCACAACAAATACAATTTATCCCTTGATCTGTAACCATTGTCCATTAAGTTTTTTTCCAAAAAAAAAAATGCTTAATATTTCCCAGCAGAAATATCCCAGGATAAAGTAATATGATATTTAACAGTTATCAAAATAGAAGTCTACAGTTTAGATAGTTGAGTATATATTGTAGAATTAAAACACAAAACAAGAAGACAGGATCACTAGAATTGTAATCTTTGATATATTGCAAGATTCATTTGAATAAATTCTACCTGGAAAAGCTAACTGAGGAAAATATGATCAAATGGATGATGCATGATCACACGACACACTGAAGTTCTTAGGACAATGAGTAATTACTTACATAACATAATGATAATAACAATAATACATGAATACAGCCTCAGACTCTCAGATAACCAACTCATTTTGCATTTCACACACAAAAACAATATGTATTAGATTTTACATAAAAGGATCACACTGGAAATAAAAGATCTTTGTCTTTTTTTTTGTGCCATTCCTTCCAATATAATGACAAGGGCCTACTTTGGGTAATCTATTTTACTGACTTTATTTTTCAATTATCCATTTAATTAATTAAGTAAATATTTTACTGGTTACATTATTACAAATGTACAATGCTATTTCATAGTATACCATAATATGAATGTTATATGGTTATCTATAATTGAAAGAAGGTATTTTTACAGTGCAACCAACCACAGATCCATGACAGTCAAAGCTTTACTTCATTTATAACACTAAAATTCAACCTCAAAAATAATCAACAATGCCTGTGCAACCACCAAGTGCTGTGTGAGCATACTGATAACTCATTAATCTAGAGTTACATCATCTTGTGAACAAGACATAGTAACCCACTTATTTTTTTAACTACATGTATGTATCTTTAATTTTGCTATCATATATTATCCACACATTACAGTTGTTTACTTTGGATATTTAACACTGTTCTTAAGTTGTGCATAAATTCATTTGTTACTATTGATATAAAGATAAAAACTGGTGAATAAACACTAGTGCATCAGAATACTGACGGACACTAAATAAATGATCCATTAGGTTTATTGAAAGCAGGCAATTAATTCATGATCTCATTAAAAATATAAACAAAAGTTTGTATACAGTCCATAGAGCTCTGTATTAATACAAAAACTTAAGCATACATCTTCTGCCATTTTGTAACCATCTTGTGTAGACAACACTAAGTTAAAGTATGAATAACTATTTTGTGTGGTATGGCTAAATTAATGCACACATAAAAGACTAAAGTATAGCAGACAATTTAGAACAATTTATACATTAAAAAATATTAATTACATTTCTCTTGCTGACTGCTCCTGATGTAATGTCACGTTTGATCTGAAGAAAAAAAGACACAGTCATAACCTAGAACCAGATTAACAATGAGGCATTGTATCACAACACAATTATAACACATGAGAAAACTGTTTATCCCGAATTATAAACTATCATTGATAAAATACAAGCAAATAGTGAAATACACAAGGAAGTTATATTTGAATTAAAACTCAAGAGTATGTACATGTATCTAAATAAATGAAGGATGTCACATCTATACATTCATACCCATTATACCAGTTAACTTGACGTCAAGGAAATAATAACATGGAAGGTTAACCAACACTTGAACAAGGTCACCATATAAGATATATGTATCGTACAACATCACAATCATGTTTATTATACAGAAATACATATGTATCGTATAACATCACAAACATGTTCATTATACAGAAATACAAGAAAGAAAAACAAATAAAAGTATAATAAGCAGAAAAACACAGAGAAGACACATAAAACAACAAGGGGGCCCTTTTCGCTCACCTGAGCAAAGATTGCAACTTTTATAGTTTTCCTGTGATTTGACCTGGTGACCTAGTTTTTATCCTGAATTGACCCGTGTTCAATCCTGTTCATGATATCATTAATTCTAACATTCTGACACAGTTAAACAAAGATCCAATCAAAACTGTGACCTCTAGAAGGTTAACAAGGTTTTCCAGTGATTTAACCTGGTGACCTAGTTTTTGACCCCAGATGACCCATATTCGAACCTGTCCAAGATATTATTAAGACAAGCATTTTGACTATGATTGGTGAAGATCCAATCATCAAAACTGTGAACCCTAGGGCGTTAACAAGGTTTTTCTATGATTTGACATGGTGACCTAGTTTTTGACCCCAGATGACCCATGTTCAAACTTGTCCATGATACCATTGAGACGAACATTCTGACCAGGTCTGATGAGGATTCGCTCAAAAATGTGACCACTAGAGCATTAACAACCCCCAGGTGTGGACGCCGGACGCCGGAGTAAACTGACTGATCACTATAGCTCACCGAACACTATGTGCTCAGGTGAGCTAAAAACGGAAATTTCTTCACATTAATACAGTCAGTCCTTGTTTCAATACTGTGGTATGTATACATGAAATGCCACCTTGTTTAAATACTGTGTAGTATGTATACATGAAATGTCTCCTTGTTTCAATACTGTGTGGTATGTATACATGAAATATCTCCTTGTTTAAATACTGCGTGGTATGTATATATGAAATGTCTCCTTGTTTAAATAATGTGTGGTATGTATGCATGAAATATCTCCTTCTTTAAATAATGTGTAGTATGTATACATGAAATGTCTCCTTGCTTCAGTACTGTGTGGTATGTACGCATGAAATATCTCCCATGGTATTTCTTTGGTAAAACACCCAGGGCTACTAATGTGGCATTGTAAGTAAAAAGTAGCGTTGGCTTCAAGATATAATTGATGTTTCTTGGAAGAAGGCAATTTAACATAACACAAATGCTGAATGTATTATATACATACATGTACATATTTTCATGACCATTGTCTAAAGCTGAATATTTTAACCTTATCGTCAAATAAGATATTGAAGCAGTTTACGAAACATTTTCTCAAAGGGATTCTTTCTAGTTTCAAATAAACCTCTCATTCAGAGGTATGACAGTAGACAGAGTACAATATGCAAGTATTTTTTATTTCATGTTTATTGCAATATACAAATATTTTTTATTTAGTGTTTATTACAATATACTAATATTTTTTACTTTGTGTTTATTACAATATACTAATATCTTTTATTTTGTGTTTATTACAATATACTAATATTCTTTATTTTATATTAATTACAATATACTAATATTTTGTATTTTGTGTTTATTATAATATACAAATATTTTGTATTTTGTGTTTATTACAATGTGCAAGTATTTTGCATTTTGTGTTTATAACAATATACAAATATCTTTTATGTCTTGTTTATTACAATATAAAAAAAAATTTGTTTATTTTGTATTCATTACAATATACTAATATTTTTTATTTTGTGTTTATTACAATACACAAATATTTTGTATTTTGTGTTAATGTAAATAATTAAACAAACTTACACTGGTCCTTCATCTACACCATAGTTATCATTGTTAATGGTAAGTGGCGATACTTTCACATCAAGCTTTGTTGAAAATTTTCCCCTTAAATAATTCAGGTATGCGTATTTAACAGCAATAGAATTATATTGTATACATTTGTAAACATACAATACATCAAAAGACAAGAGGGCCACCTGAGTAAAGATTGCAACATCTATGGTTTTCCTGTGATTTGAACTAGTTTTTAACCTGAGTTGACCCATGTTCAAGCCTGTTCACGATTTCATTAACACAAAAATTCTGACAAAGTTTGTGGAAGATCCAATCAAAACTGTGACTTCTAGAAAGTTAACAAAGTTTTCAGGAGATTTGACCTACTGACCTAGTTTTTTACCCCAGATCCATTTTCAAACTTGTCCAAAACATCATGAAAACATACATTTTTACACAGTTTAACAATGATCCAATCAAAAACGTGGCCTCTAGAGGGTTAACAAGGTTTTTCAATGATTTGACCTGGTGACCTAGTTTTTGATGCCAGATGACCCATCAAGGTTTTCCAGAGATTTGACCTGGTAACCTACTTTTTGACCCCAAATGACCCGTGTTCGAACTTGTCCAAGATATCATTGAGACGAACATTCCGACCAGGTCTGATGAAGATGGATGACAGACCCCAGAAACTGGAGTAGACTGACTGATTACTATAGCTCACTGAGCACTACATGCTCAGGTGAGTTAACAAGATCAGTGAAAGTATTAAATTCTTGGAGGTTTGTTCTCTCCAGCATTATTAATATATACATGTACATCAACATGATTTATGTTCACATACTCACATATACTGGCCACCAATAAAGACATTCAAACCAACATGTGACTTGGTGATACAAATCAGGCTTTAATACTATCTAAATTAAGAAACTATTTTAACTTACCCAGCAGCACCCTGTGAGGATTGGTCCACAATCTGAAAATTAAACATCCATTACTGATATTACAACAATCCTTATGACAAGGTGTGCAGCAACTCTTCACAATATATGAGCCAAATTTTTTAGGAAAATATGACACAAAATATAGATCCCATTTACACAGTATGGCATAGCTGAATGAAAATAATTACAAATCTATTTTTTTTTCTGTGTGATTCAATGACGCACCAACAGTCAGGGTCATTTTGTGACTTTTCTAGCTTTTAACAACCCCAGGCATACAACAGGGTAGAACCTCTGACCTTCTGTAAGTTAGCTGGGCAGCTTCTTCACGTATGAAAGTTGCCTAGACCCAAGGATTCAAAATTACAGCAGTGAAGGGCTAGTGATTACCAGTCAGAGGTAATAACCATTCAAGCATGAAGGTACTTGCTTGAAACATGGATATAGACATATAACAACATTAGCCAAGTCAAGTTTTTTTTCAAATAAGATTAAGTTGTGGTCAGGTGGTTAAAATCTCCAACAAATGATCAGAAGCATCACACTGCTTTGATTTCAAATCCTGCTGAGACCAGAAAAAATTCACATGTGAGAAAACTGTCTGGACAGCTTACGTAAGGTGAGTGGTACTTCAGATTACAAGTAGATTGATTTCAAAAGTTATAATACACAGGTTGGCTTAAGTAACAGCAGAACATGAAATTCAAACATTATGGTCCTTGTGAATATGTAATATACGTACCAGTAGAATTGTAGATGTGATTGTATCAATAAACATGCACATAAAATTATACAATAATGCTGTAACTCAGTCATGTTCTTACCCCAAAAAAGTTGTCCATTTCAGCCTTAAATTTATCAGCATTCTCTCCTTTTTCATATTTACCATCTTTCAGGTAATTCTTATATTCAGTCTCACATTGTTTTATCAGGTCTTCCTGTCGACCACTCTGTTAATAAAGTTAAACATAAAATACAAAATTTATCGATGAGTACTACAAGTACTTGAACATAAAGCTGATGATACGTCATTTCATTGTACTAAATAATTACCCCAAAGAAAAATGAAGCAAATGTGTGTAATCACTACAAAGACACCAAACATAATGGGCTTTCAAACATGCCTGAATGTCAGTTTTGAATACAAAAAAAAAAACACATCAAGAGGGCTATGATGGCCCTATAACGCTCACCTGAATAACCTGACAAATTGACAATTTGGTAAACAAGTGACTTTAACAGCAATGCCAATAATGACCACAGGAGAATAATTTGAATAATCTTAATAGAGAACCTCTTGACAATATTACCAGCTAAATATCTAAGCTCTAGATATCATGTACTAATGGCCAAAATTATTTTTAAAGATTTTCTGTGTATAAATATATGTACAATAAGTGACTCAAAAGGCAGTTCCTATTATAATACCAGGAGCATAATATGAACAGTCTCAGTGCATGACCACTGGATCATAGTACACATTAAATGTCTAAGCTCCAGGCACTGGTTTAGGCCAAGAAGATTTTTAAGGTTACATCTACACAATCTATGTAAAATGAGAGACTCCAGGGGAAGTCCAATTTTGACCCCAGGAGCATCATTCATAGAATCTCCATAGAATTCTACCAGACAATGCTATGCACCAAATATCTAATTTCTATATCATGTGGTCTTGGACAGAAAGTTTTTTTAAAAAGAGTGTTCAAAACATGTGACCCCAGCCAATTTTGCCCACAAGTGCATAATTTGTACAGTCTGAGTAGAAGACCATCCAAGGATATTCCAGCAAAGTTTAATTGAAATTTTTCCAGTGGTTTCTGAGATGTCATTTGAAACAATTATTCAAGACAGATGATACACATCACAGGATGACAGACTGGGTGATCACTTTAGCTCACCATAAGCACTTTACAATCAGGTGAGCTAAAAATCAAGTGATCAGTAAAGAATAAATTTTGTTTTCATTTTGTACAAAGGTAAAAAGTTGATTGTCTGAATTCCTCTCAATCATGTTAAATTAACATCATAAAACCAATAACCTGGCACTTCAAGTAGGACAAGTACCTATAATACCGGTGATACTAAGATTTGGTTCAAGAAAGAATGACAATTAATACTTCATGCATCATTCTGATGTATCACCATACCATTCAACAGGTACAATAGCTAGTAGTTAAACATGAATAATAACAATGAGAACACTAAATTCATTTAAAACATTTCATGTTTTATTCCATAGACACACACTATACACCCAGTATCAACCATTTATAGGAAGATCCGACATGAAAACACAATTTTTGAAGATCAATAAAACTGGTCAGACCTTTGAAGAGAAGTTATTCATGCCATTCTTATTGACAAATTATGGAGTATTGAAAAAGAAATGTACTATGAATTAAACAAGATAAAATTGAATCATTTTTTACCTTAGCTAGAATCGTCATCATACGTTCAACACAAACATTTATAAGCTTTTCATTCCTCTCCTTTGCTATGTTTCCATGTAATTTCAGAATCTCTTCTAAGTTATCCTTGTTCATAGATTTTGCCATGGTCCCTAAAATACAAACATAATCATTACCAATCATTAATCATGACCAATGACAAAATCATACACAGTGACAACTGATACTGAGTAATTCTATTAAGGCCATCCTTAAAAAATGTTTGTTTGTCCAATATTTTTTCAGTACGTAGGGATTTTTTTCTGGAAAGCAATTATTGATAACTAAAGGGTAAAATTCTTTTTTTTTTACTGGGAGTGTTAAAATAAGTTGAGTTGTGGCGATTTTCATGAGTCAGTCACATTACAGCAAACATAATTTTTTTAAGTATGGCCTTATCATATATGATTTTATTAATTGTAAGACACAGAGACATTCAAAACCTGCAAAAATACTTCAATCATGTCATATCATCATTATATAATAAATCACTGTATCAATTAACTCATATGAATTTGTCTGACATATCTAAATCATGCCTGCACAATGAGAAACTATACAGACTTAAGTCTACTCCGGACATTGTGAGGATATGGTGGCATCTTGGTGCTGACAGGATTTAGACTTGAAAGATCTTAAATCAAAATGTTTTAGATCTATATGGTAATGTACCTCAGCAACATGAAAATAAATCAATTCATGATTTTTCTGGTTTTAGAGTATTTCAGGCATACACCAGAGGTCAGTTAACCTAACTGGTGTTCCTGGATTCTGTAACAGTATTGGCTCTGTTCTGTGCAAGTCACTGCAAAATTTTCCACATGAATGATCTGCAGAGAGTCAAATGACATCCAATCAAACTGTCACACAGAGCTGTGACCAGGGCTTTAACTTGTGGAGCAGAGGCACAAAGACCTATTGCTTTACACCTTCTAATGATCCAAGTAACAGAACATCAAGTACTGAAATATGCCTGATTGATCAGTCAAGATAAGGTCAGAAATCATCTATATTTCCTCAATACCACAGCAAAAAATGAACTATTATCATGTTTTCGACAATGCATATAGATAGGCCAATAGTCAGTCTGGCTGAACCTATCACTAAGAATCAAATCTTCAAGTTCAGTAATTATTTGTTGACATAATTAAATTTAATCTGACCTAATCACAAACCCTTTTATGAGTTCTGGTAGAGGTCTCGTCTTATTTTAATGCAAAGTGTCCATAATAATACATTGCCCGAAAGTTTGCATCAAGTGTTAAGATGTCAGTACCAGGAATATCACTAATTCGTAGAATTGCTCATACTATAATTTCCAGTTCGAAAACGAAAGTAGAACCGTGTTATAAGAAGTCGCCCAAATAAACGATTCGAACAAAACAAACAAGTTGAACATGCATAATACCGAACAGGTCAGAAAAAAATAACCGTGTGTTCATATCAAGACGCAAATTACCGTGTCTTGAGAGCCTTCTATACTTCCAATTGTTGACTAATCGAGGCGTCCGTATCTTCAACCTCCAAACCGGAAGAGCTGCCTCGTCGAGGGTCGTCAACTAAGTTCTGATACTGTAAAATGACCAATGACAAAAACTTTACAAGTATCGGGTAGTCAGTTAACTTAAACATAAATTAAATGTGATGGATATATTAATAATTTAGTAAATAAAATTGTCAGTATATATTTCTGCTTTTTGGTTCACATTACCGTCGAATGTTTAACGCATTCAGTATACACGAGTAGTCTAAATCAAAGTACTGAAAGCACCGCCGAAGATCAAATGTTGGAACATGTTGTGTAAATAACATGTTTAAAAATATATCAAAATATGATTAAATCATTTAATAGTTAGCAAGACAATCTTGCATTACATGAAGATATGTTCTGCTGAAAAATTTCCGTTTCATGAACATTTAGGAAAAAAACTGAACATTTATACATGTAAAGGTGGGTATATTTTATGAAAGAGTAGATGTCTGTTTTTTGTTCATTGGGTTAAACGTTTCACCAACAACCAACAGCCAGGGTCGCTATGTAGCTTTTCCAGCTGGTGGAGGAAGACCCTAGGGTACATCTGGGTAGGACCACTGAACTTCCATAACAGGCTGGACAGCTTCCTCACATATGAAGTCTGGTCCTAGGTGGGATTCAAACTGTCAGAAGTGAGGGGCTTGTGATTACTAGTCAGAGACTATATTCACTTGATCATAGAGGCCTCTGTAGAAGTCTGTATGCATATTTGTCATAGTTCAAGAAAACAGAAATATCAAAAACTCAATTGAACAAACTTAATAGATTACGTAACATATTGAAGTACTCCAATTTCGTTGCAGCTTTTATAACTAAATATTATCCATGTTGTATGTATGTGAAACCACTTTAGTCACTAGATTCGTATCACATCATACTGGGAAATTTGTCTTTGTGTTCAAAGTGGTGACACCTTTCTATGATTACAGAATCATTTTGTGCATGATATCACCATTGTTAGGACTCTACTTGTTGGTAAATAGCAATACAGGCATTGCTGAAATGTTCATGATATTGTGAATGACACTACAAGCTTAGATGAATGATGTTATTCTTTGTTGGATTGTGAATAGCAATACATTTTTATATCATAAATTACACCCCAAACTAACAAGTCAACAAGTAAAACAACAATGACCAATTATTGTTTTATTTCCCTTATCATACAAAAAGGCCATGTTTGAAATAGATCCATGTATTTACAATTGATCATATCAATATATTTTGTATACGCGTTCATAAAAATTTGAGTGAGTTAAATTTGCTAAAAAACTTGTTTTAATTGTTGAGTTTAGAACACTAACATATCAACTTCATTAGATTTGTATACACTGATCATATCAATGGACATGTATAAACTGGCTTCTGTTTACATTGTCATAAAATTAATACAATTGTACATATATTTGTTTTCAAGTATTCTTATACATACATATGTTCATATCTGCACCACATTAGTAGATACTAATTATAAATGAGCCACTACCTTGAGAGGTACACTTTTCAGAAAATCATACTACATGTTCATACATTGTATAATAATACATGTACAAAAGAAAAATCTAGGACTAAATAAGTTACAACTCAGATTTTGAATCATTCTTGTTTAATCATAGATACCAATGTCAATATTCATGAAACATAATTTATCTAACACAGAAATGTCTGGGGCAATTTATTAAAAATAATAACAATAAAATCATGTCAGTATCAAAGACGGCATTGGCAATAATGTAAAAAATAAAACAACAATTAAAACAAACAATGACATTTCAGCTTACAAAATATGCAAATTTTGTTAATAAACAAACAAACAACACTCGTCTGCTACCCTATAACTTCATTCACAAAGCCAATGTCAAATGTTCGTTTTAAAGGAAGTCAAAATATGCTCTATACTTGGTATGTTGAGTTAATTCCATTGCCTCAACTGTCAACTCTGTCTCACCAAACATCATTTTGACTTCAACACGTATCTTATCTTGACTGTCGGGAAGGTTAACAACAACTTTGCCGAGATATTCAGCATCATCCTCATCAACGAACAAGGGATCGCGCTTAGGTGAAGCAAATATTTTCAGCAACATCTCACGTTGATTTGATTTCAAAGTGACATGTTTACCTGACCTTGCCTCTCCAACACGTACTGTATCGCCTTCTTGTATATACTTTTTGAAGATATCTCGGCATCGATCAACTCCACCAACACATACTTTATGGTCATCTGGGTGTACTGAAGGATCAAAAGGTGGTGAAATATTAATACCGTATGTATACTTAGAGACCCTGGAGGTAATGGCTACTGGACGATGGCCAAATATCACTGCCCCCTTCAATACTGTAAGCCCTGCTTCTGCTGGAATAATTACTTTAGCCTTTGGTAATGCTTTCATGATAGCATCTTGTATCATTGCTGACTCTGAAAATCCACCCACCATGAGGAATATATTTGTCCCTTGTACATTAGGCTGTTGCAGTAAATCTTTGATATGAGAAACTATTTTATCACTGCAGGGTTTGAAGAAGTTTTTAAATACTTGGGCATCAATTCTAAGTTTATCTCCACTCCATGAAATTTTTCCCTGATATGGGGAACCTTCTATAGCTTCCTTTATATCCTCCCCAGACTCTTCTTTGTAGGTTTGTGCAATAACGAATGGGACTTTGATTGTGATTTTCCCATTCGATTTAGGAGTAATTGTGCGTTTTTTGGTTTCTAATTCTCTTTGCAAATCAAGATGGTCACTTTTATTTTCATCCATAAATTTCTTATAAATAGGGCCACCAATGAGTCGTATGAGCAAAGAATAGAATTCTTCATCCACTTTTGTACCACCCCATGCTCCACCGCTAGCTTTATGTAATTCTTTGAGACCTCCATCATCTTGTCTCTGATGAACAGTAATATCAGCTGTACCACCTACAACAAGCATTATATCTTGAAAAATTAATAAATTAAGTCATCTACATTAAATACAACAATCTCTATTAATAGCTTAAAAATCAATTTACATACATGTATATAGATAGCACATGGAATGGCATTTTGACAAACATACAGATTTTACATGCATAGGCTAAAATAGCTTTTGGGAGATTCTGCATGTAACATTTTGTGAACTCAAATGACAATATTGAGAAAACTACTGCGAATAAATGAGCTAAAAATCATCATAAACAGCTATGTTTAACTTTTTTAATGGCTACATAATCTTGTGGTTGGAAGGGCTATAACTCTGGTCATGCTCAGCGCAATTCTAATGCCCAATCAGCAGGTTAGCATATACATATTTTAAATCACATGTCCAGTCAGCAGGTTAGCATGTAAATATTTTAAATCACATGTCCAGGCAGCAGGTTAGCATATACATATTTTAAATCACATGTCCAGGCAGCAGGTTAGCATATACATATTTTAAATCACATGTAACACAAAGGTAAGATGCGGACAGCAACATTGTCATGAAGAAGAACATAGTAACATCAGATTCAGCTCTGATGAATGGTTTAAAATATTAAAACATATTACAAATATCACGATATTTCATCATAGTGGGATTATTAGATTGATACTAAAGTGTAGCTTCTGAAAACCAAGCCCACTGAAAACTGAATATTTCCCAAAATCAATCAAGTTTTTCAGTTCCAATTTTCCCCCAAATTTCTAAACATTCTGCACTTCTGAATAACAGAACTTCCAGATTCCCAATATTGAACAGTTATTGGTTGATTTTTAGACTGTTGCGACGTAAATTTACTTCTGAAAACCAAACAATGCAAGACTTTGCAGTGAAGTTCACCTTCATTTTGACATGTGTTAGAATCGCAATGCATCAAATAAATGAAAGATTGGAACATTAAAACACAATGAAAAAAGTCATAAGTGGACACTGTATTTATGCACTGAGCAGGATTTTACCATGAAATGACATGAGGTTATCTTCCATATGCATGCCAGTGTCAAATATATATTTTAATCCTATACACACCTCCAAGATCAATGACCATGTACTTAGTACCAGGACTGGCTACAGCAAATTTAGCACCCTCTGACCCCTGTATTTTATCTGTAGGTATCATCTGACAAAACAAGCTAGCAGCCTCTGGTTCTAAGGCAATAGATAGCTGTCCTCCATCAATATCAGCCTGAAACATGGTTACATGAATATATAAAGGTATAATTAAATGTTAATAATATATTTCAGTACTTATGATATATTCAAGTAAAAAAAACGCCATGTTCTCCATCCAACCCATAGGCACTCGATTTCCATGATTTATATACCCGAACAGACCTAATTTTTTAATCTAAACTCATACAACAATGCAAATCTGCCCAAAAAAAAAAATGTCATTTCGCTACTCTGCGTATCAGAAAAACTAAAAGGTAAGTCACTTGCCATTTTTTCAATTGAAGGAAGTGATGGTTTCCAACCTGGTCCTGGCTTTCCTTCTGAAATGCGCGCGCTTTTTGGGAACCTCACTTTAAAACTTGGCAAGCTACAGCAAGAGCACGCGCATTTAGAGTAGCAGAGTAGCGAAATGACGTTTTTTTTTCTTGGCAAATTTGCATTGTTTTATGAGTTTAGATTAATAAATTAGGTCTGTTCGGGTATATAAATCACGGATATCAAGTGCCTATGGTCCAACCGTATTTTTTGGTGCCAGCCCTTAAATTTCTAAAATCAAAAGTAAAAAAAATAAGGATGAATTATACCAAAACAAGACACTGCCTTCAATAAATGCATATGCCTCCTGTGGCATACTTGACAATAGATTTTGAATCTAAATGAGGTCAATTTGTAAAAGTAAAAGCAATTATCTTCCCATTTCCTCTTTTCTCATGTGTATCTGATAAAACGTCAAGCAACAGCTGTAGTGTATTTGTGGCAAGTGTCAAACTATCAAAGTGTCAAATATATTGAATGTAAAGGGGATAAAGTAGGTTTTTGTTTCCTTTTAAAAAATATTTCATCAAATGTTATCTCAGAGCATTGATGACAGACATCTCAATCAAAACATAAATTTACTCCTCTATAAATAGATAGGGTAATGAGCCTTTTTGCGGGTCATTGTATCAAAGTTTCGAATATACATATTAGCCCTATATATTCCATACAGGAAAAGTCACCAAGACCCATAACTGCCCCCAAAAACAACCAAAATCAAAATCAATACAAGTAAGTGGTGTTGTGCTAGACAAAATAGTAAAAAGTAGTTGACCCAGAAATAGCCATATAGGGTATAATCTTGCAAACAGAGAAGTAACCCAAATAAAACTTTGTACATCCAATTAAGGTCAAGGTCAATTTGAGGTTGGGTGATAAGTGTGGATTGCAAATAGTACATGGCAACAACTGTATAAGAATCAAAGCATTCTGGTAAGCGGTGTTGGTGCTAGATGAGAAGGTAAAATCTAGTTTACTAAGAAACAGGTCATTCAAAGCATAATAATAAGGACATTCCAGTCAAGGTAAAATCGAGGTTGCATGATAAAGTGGATTGGGAATGGTACAAAGCGACAATTATATAAATATCAAAGCAACAAAATGGTAAAATCTAGTTAAGATTAAACAGATGAACAGACGGACAAGTTAATCACAAGATGCCAGGGGCATAAAAAATATTAGAAAATGTTTTGTGACCTATCCGCCCTTTTTTATTTGGTCAAATAACCATAAAACAGGACTTTTTTCTAGATTCATCATCAAAAAAGTAACACATGCTAAGTTAAATTGTTAATTATATAAATCATGAGTGAGAAATTTGATACAATATGCAAACATAACAACGAAAACTAGGTCAACCACTGATTACAAGATATTAGATAAACATTGTATACGTCATAATTTTATCTTGAAAGTTCTTAGTTTTTATAAATACATAAACTGCTTCATTTTAGTGTACATTTGAATCTGATTATTCAAATAGTAGGATTTTTAAAAATTAAAGAGTTCAGGAAGGTGCATTGCAGCTTTGATATGTCAAGACAGTCATTACAAAGTAAGCATGCAGCCAATATGTTTTTTAGAATTCTTTTTCTTTATTCTATTTAAAATAAATGAAGCACTTAATGAAGAATGGGAAATTACACATTCACTTCCAAAATGATATTTTATTTGAAGAAATCATAAGCATACTACCATCATTAAAGGCACATGATTTTAATATGCTCATCACTCATTCTCAAAACAAGAGCCAATCATCTGTCAAAAGTATATTAATGTCGTTTTTTACGGTTTCGAAAAACACAGAAGGCAAATTATATACCAGATAGTGATTACATAATATTTCTTCCAATATGTGATAATTTTTTTAAAAGTTTTGATTACAAGCAGAGATGTCAACAATAATATTGTTCATTTGTTATTTTATAGTGACGTCGGTAGTTGCTTACATGCACCATTTGTATGAACAAAACATGAAAATAAAGGCAACACACATGAATTCACTAAACTGTGGTTTACCATATTATTATTTATTTAAAAGTTTTTATAGAAATGTTCTTGGCTTATTCCCAAATAAAAAATACCTGATACAGCCAAAAACAAGAGAGCATGATACCGCTCACCTGAATAACCCATTGCTGGTACATAGACAACTTGGTAAATAAATGAACTTAAAGGCAGACCCAATTTTGAGCATAATCTGACCATTCTTAGTGGAGACTCACAAAACAAAATTACATTCTAAATATCTAAGCTCTAGGCTATGCACTTTTGGCAAAGAAGGTTTTTGCAGGTTTTCCCTAAAAGTCTATGTAAAACAAGCGATCCAGGGAGAGGGGCATCATTAGTAACATTTTTATGGCATACCATCCAAGGATTATTCCTGTGAAGTGTGACTGAAATTGGCTCAGCGATTCCAGAGGAGAATTCATTTTAAACAATTATTTACAACACAAAACACATGTCATGCATTGCATGTGGGTTATCAGCAGAACGTTTTCTACAAATTTCCAAATATTTACAGAGATACTTCATATGAAACTTAAAATATTGAACGGAAAAAACTAACTGAAACTGAAAGAAGTCTCGTGTAAGCAGAAAAAAATAGGGTCAATCAGATTAGTGGAAGCCAGGAAATTTTTTTACACCTTAAAAATAAAATATTCACCTTATATGCAGACTCTCTCATAAACTGTTTCGCTGAGTCTGACCAGATTGCGGGTACAGTTAGCACCCAGTGTATATCATCATTTGATATTTCTGTTCCTCTTTTCTGTAGCAAATCTAATAAGTGATCTTTTAAATGTCGTATTACAGCTCCGAACACATCACAAGCCAACATTTTTCTACCATTGTCATCCTCTATCTCAATTTTACGCTTTATCTGAAGATAAAGGAACATATTTATGAAGAGTAGTTTCAACAGGCTGAAATTATTTGTGATTCTAAGTCTAGTAAAATATTAGCGTCCCCTTTATAAAGCTTACAGTGAAAACTTTGCTTTTTTAAGAAGTTTTGAAAATGGATATAAATTTATAAGGACAAATATTCTGACAAGATTTCTTGAATCTAATACATTGGAAAATAATGCTCATAGGTTGCTTTAAGTTCTTTGTAAGGATTTACTGCGTGACCTGTCCTTAACTGAAGAATTTATCCTAACATCAATTTGATAGGACAACAATTTAGACCAAAATGATGTTTTTTACATAGTTTACCAATGCATAGACCAAATTACCAAGTATTTTACCTAAGAAGACATAGTTAAGAATTTGTCCAAGAAGATATTGATAGAATCTTAAATTATTTTCATCTTCTAAAATTCAGTTTTTGAATGACAGGTGATAAATCATAATGGTTCTCCTTAAATGTTTAAGGGGTAATATAGATCAGAGTTAAATCTACAAGAAATACATAAATAAATACCTCCTTCTGATGCAGACGCATTTTGAAACGTTTGAAGAAATAGTACTTTTTGTGTTCATCATCTAGTGCCAGTTCTGAATATGCATTCTCTGCTTCGTAACCAAAACTAAGGAACTTCTTATTTTCATCAAACAACACAACAGTTGGGGCCTTCAAAGATATCAGCTGCATTGAACCTGCAATCCAACTTTGATTTGTGGACACTTTAGACGGGTCTGCTTGATACTCATGTTTGAAAGAAAATGCATAGCCACTAAATGTTGTTCCGAAATCAATGGCCGCCACCAGCATCTTGTCCTTCTTGTCTGATCCTAGGGTAGTTTGACACGCCATCTTGTATTTTTTGGTGTGACACTTAAGTCTGAAATGATGCAAAAAAATCCATAGCTTTTACCTGTTTACAAACCATGGAAGATCTTAAAGTATGTTCTTACATGATCTGTGGTATATTACCCACACATGCATATATATGAATAAAGCCTTATGATCTGTGATATATTACCCACACATGCATATATATGAATCAAGCCTAAACATCATTCTGATGACCATGTATTTCCAAATTTTTTGTGTAAGTGAGCCAACAGTGGACACTAGATGAAAAAACTGTTGTAATCGTTTAGACAACTCACTCATTACAGATCTACCAGTGGACAAAGACCACCCTTGGGAAAGACAATAGCCTTTATTGACAGGTGGTCTTTATTCAGAGGTCAATTGGATCTGAATGATCAATGATGGCCCTTAGGGCCTTTTTTCACAGGGTAGTCTTTATTCAGAGGTGGCCGCAAACACAGGTTTCACAGTATTTATTTCCTATATTCTTTAATTTATTTTATGACACATTTTGAAAATTTTGTATGAGTTGTTGTCCTTGTTGAAAAAAAAATTCTGTAAATATTGCATGGTGACTGTTATTTTTCTTTATCAAACTGGATTAATACTGTGATTTTGCATTTTTTTATTGAAATGAATCTACTTTTTTTAAATCTTAGAAAAATTGGCTACTTCCATAGACTTCAATGCAAATATAAAGGGACAATAATTCAAAGGATTGTCATTGCTTCTAAAAAATCTCTATGTAAATCATCTTCCATCATGGAAACCTATAAGAATGATAAACTTTAAAAAAAATCTGTTAGCTTCATTTTGAGATAATAATTTTGGACATCAGGGATGAAACATCTCAAAAGGGAATGCACGTCAATCACTATAAGCCACACCTACTAATCTAGCAGCATGTCTCTCTAATAGTGTCATACAAGTAATGTTACTATGAGTTTAGAAAGTGTCTAGTGCTAGCATACATGTAACAATACATGCATATAAAAAGTATCTTGTGTCCTAATAATTACGTCCTTATTATTTGACCAATTCAGGGATGAGTTGACTTACTCACGTAGACAGGGTCTAGCTGTAACTGCAGTTTGTGATAAAAGAATGAATAAAAATAGGATCTGTTTAACCTCGGAATTGGATCCACTATAAATTTCAGTAGCTTACAGCTCAAACGAAATTTCCGGAAGTTCAACCCTGGATATTTCACCACAAATTATGCGTTCGATTTCTATGGATATCATATATAATCCTCGTTTTCAGGAAGTATATTACTTTTGAACCGCCCCTTACAAATTCTGATCGCATTATATTTTGCCATTCATACAGCATATGGCATTTCAAGAGTAATATATGATTTTGACGTTAAGTTGGCTACAAAAAAGCGGGGCAAGTATTCAAACCAAGTAACTTCAATGCAAAATATTTTCAGTACAAGCCCCCTCGAAGTTTACGACTGCTTGCAGTCGAAAACGAAACAAGACTAAATATTGTTTGATTAAATGAATATCAGATCTGACAGAGAAACAAAAATAAGACATATTGATTTAAAAAATACTGTCTGTCTAAACGTAAATATAAAAACGTTTCTGCTTACACGACTCCAGTGCAAATCACATTATTTTAACCCCGTAACCAAAACGTCGTCCCTTTTAGACACGGAAGTAGATGAACTTCTAACATTCGGATATATTCGTTAGTTACCGTTAATGTCCGTAAAAGTGTTAAGAGATCGGATAGTAAACATTCTGTCTACACGAAATCGTAGTGATGTACCGTGGTAATGGTCTTAAAGGACGTGCTGAAACTTTTGGTCAAAGTTTAAAAAAATGAAATTCCAACATGAATTGTACAAATACTGATACAGTCAAATTTCGTGAGCGTGATCTGTAAACTACCTAAGTCCGCCGATATTCAGTTTGATCGGGTATTACTGAATACCGAAAATAAATATTTACCGAAAACAAATTCAGATTACCGAAAACGAATAATATTTTTATAGTTAATGATTTTCAAATAATATAACTTAATGTTTGCTAAAGAATGGTGTTCATTGAACTCATAAACGAAATTTCGAGTTAATTATTTGATTATGATGGAAGTTATGAACATAAAATATGCTATTATATTGTTCAGTGTTATAGTTGCTTTCCTTCGTATCGAAAACAAATCAGAATACGAAAACGAATGAAAACTTTATTAGTAATGAATTTGAAATCGGCAACTTCAGTGTTATCATATAAAATCTCCAACTAGAGCTCCGTAGAGCGGTGTCAACGCCTGTCTATTTCATCAGTCTGTTTAATACGCAATTTTGACGGAAAATTCTGAGTTAAAATGGAGCATAACTCAAAAAACATAGCTTTCAGAATAATGCCCCTTGTCTTGCATCTGTGCCTTGTCGTGATAATCAAGTGTTCCAAGTGTCATGTTACCTTAAAAAGGGTTTGAGTAATGGGCTACATTAAAGTTTTTAAATGAAAATGGCAACGATGACCCAGCGATCATAATAGCTCCACTTTTGCTTCAAAACAGACAAGCTAAAAATGATGATATATACACATTGTTTTCAAACTTTGCACCTATTTTCAACAATTTACTTATCAAGTAATACATAAATTGCAAATATTTGAAATAAGTACACAACTGTGATTTTTTTAAAGTTATCAACTACTGATGATTCTTTATATTTCTCAGGTATCTACAAATGAACAATTCTGACAATATCTTATCAAGGTAATCCTTACAGTACTGAAATCTATAACTAGTATCAATGACAGGGATGCAGGATAGAATTGTATTAACAAAACTACATATTTCTATGATACATCTCTACTACAGTAGAATCATAACACAACGCATAATATCCACTAGCAAATTTATTTTCAACCCAAGAAAGCATAGAGATAGCTACAGAGATCATAGATGTAAAAGTGTATAAAACGTGTAATAACAATCATGACTTTCACAAAAGACAAGTAATTCAGACTGTTTAACATTTGAAAAATCCAACATCAAAACTAAGAAAAATATGATGACAGAGAAAAGTGTATCTAGCACAGCTGACCATTGGGAATGTTTAACAAAAACAGAAACATACAATCATGTTATATGGATTTTTATACAAATATGCATGTATATACTAACACATGCATGTCGATAAGAAAAGACAAACAATATACATTGTGTATTGAAGAAAAAAAATTGACATTTTTTCCACATTCCAACAAAGTAGGGAAGCACTAATTTTGCTGTCATCTGTAACTTATTTCAGCTCAAAAGTAAGGACAGACTTGTTTTTTTTTAAATCACTCTCAATTGAGGCTGATCAGGTCTTCATAAAACAACATGTGACACAGTATTACACAGACAACTAAATACTGCATGAAATAATGCCATAAAAGCCTCAAAATGCGGCATAAAAATTGTGTAAATCTGTATAAATAGCCATCTAAAAGAAATTTATATACAACCATGTACCAGCATCTAATGTAAAGTAAATTGTCAAAATAAAGGAATAGCAAAAGATGAAAAATACTGAGAGAAAAGAAAAAAAAACATAAATGGTATTTCTGGAGATAAACAAAATAACAATTGTAGATGAAAAAAATACTATTCAAGACAAATCACAAATATGACCACTTATGAAAGATCCACCCTGTATTTTTATAAAAAGATTCAGATAAGCCACCCAATACCCTAAATGCTCACCAGCGTATCATAGTTCTGTCAGCAAGTCCCACCTTCATATAGCCATTACCATATAACAGAGTCTATGAAGAGAAAAGGCAAAGGAATCATAATTAAATGACACCTCTTATGTATTAGTACTAAAAGGAATATCCATACTACAGGTGCTCTATAAAATTCAAAATATTTTTTTTTCAAAACAAAGATATTACATAAAGCATATTTTCATTAATTCATTTCAAATTTTCAAGAATAAATTGATTTCAAAAAATCGATCAGATTAAAATTGAGAAAAGTTAATGTGTTAATATATTTGGAATTTTTTACATATCTCGCAAAAGGGGTCCCAAAGGCAGCAAAAAGAACTCTTTTATTCATCAATATCCATGGATACATCTGAAAACAGACACTATTAAGTTCACAAGACAGACTCCATCATATTACCATCAAAATATAATCCTTATCAACATACCAAACTTCAGCAGGACTTCATGATTTCAGAGTCAAAGAAGAAACACAGAAAGCTAGAGCATAAATTAAGATAATTGTATACAACCATTGGGGCAAAAATCAAAATTAAAAAAATTGTAGAAACTTACAAATGAACTTATAAATAGCAAACATGATATACATCTCATAACCTAAACATAAGTTTTTGAGTTCAGAATTAACTATCACAAATATTCAACATCATACACTGAACAGCCCATAACCTAAACACGAACATTTTGAGTCCAGCATTAACTATCACAAATAGTCGACATCATACATTAAACATCCCATAACCTACAGTAAACAGAAGCTTTTTTTAGCTTGGAATTAACTATCACAAATAGTCGACATCATACACTGAACATCCCATAACCAATGGTAAACAAAAGCTGTTTATAGCTCAGAACAACTATCTGTTTAAAAGTTGAATTCATGAGACAATATAGTAATAGACAAGAACCAAAAAATATGTACATGATATAAAATGCAAAATGAATAAAATCATAGTTGAGACCAAACTGTCAGTAATGAACTCAGTATTTTTACCAAATACAAAACAGAATACTACATATGTTGAACCATGCATTAAGGTACATTTTAAATAGCAACATTAGACACAAGCTTGATGTTCACATAAAATCTGATATGAATTACAACCTTGGTGGTCAATAGACCATCACAAAAACATAAATCAATATTTCTGTAATGTCTCAATCAGATCAAAATGAATAAGACCATTAAATGGTAACAATCAACAAAAAAAAGGTGAACAAAAATTATGTTTTGAATTTCTAAATTTATACATATACATGGATTTTCAATTTATGAATGAATTTTTATGCATGATTCAACAACAAATGGGACTTAGCATAAAATTACCCAGGCACTGTACAAAATAAAAAGCTCAAAAAAGCTGACATAAAAATTAACCTAATTGACTTGACTAGCAAAAAATGTTCAGGTTTTAATCACAGAAACTTTTCTGATAAATTAAGAGAAAAAAAAACATTTGAGGCAAAAATTAAATTATGACAATAATGAACATGTAATAATACTTATATTTCAGGCTTCCAGAAAGTTGCCGGACCGTCGGAAATGTCAGGAGAATTTCAAGCAGGTCCAATAACTTTTCGGTGAGTACCGGACCAGATGCCTATCAGTCAGGCACAATTTACAGAATTCATCACTTATTCATAATATACTTGGCCAGACAAATTTTCATTTTGGTCATAGGGAAATTCTATCTTTGCCTGACCAAATGTCAGACAAGTATTCCAGCAGTTTCGAGAAGCCTGATATTTATTTATTTTGTAAAAGACAAATTGTAAATGTATCAATAATGAAGTTTTAGATGTTACAATTAGACTATACATTGCTCCAAACAGAATCATAAAAGAAACCCTTGCATTTCAGTGTAACCACTGAAAGTTTTGATTTGATATGATACTGGTGCAATGAATGAATTTAGTAAGTAAAAAAAACAACAAATAAGCAATGAGTAAACTGTAAACAAAATTGTGTGATTGACAGAAGGAAAAAACAGTAACTGTCAAACAAAAAACATTTTGATTGGATATGAACACTTTTGATAAATATTGGCATGAGAAGTCGAACAGGAGGAAATCGTCTGAATTAAGAAAAATAAGCTCCACTGTAAGATTTTTGTAAAATCTCACAAAGCAACCACCACAATATTATAACCATGTGTGTAATCACAACAATTTATATTCAGACAGGCTTTCAACAACTCCCCTATAATTCAACTTAATAATGAAACAACCATTATAACGACCAATTTTTCAGGTCCCATTATCGTGTTTTTTTAAGGTGGCCACATTATCAAGGTTTTACTGTTTAAGGAAAAGTAAATAAAATCTCTATAGAGCATGCAAGAATCCATGACAGAAAATCTAAAGTATGTCCAAAAATGGATGTTTTACAATTTTACTGAACAAAACTGAGTTTTACTTTTATCAATACAAGCACTATTTGCATAACATATCAACTGAAATCAGACATCTACGTAATATAATGATAAGAGCACCGCAACCAGCAGCAACACCACAACCAGCAGCAACACACACCTTAAACACTCCTCACTTAACAAAACCATTTCATAGAATATCAGGGGTGTTAAAATGTGTTAATTCTGGTAGAGAATGTTAACAAAGGATATGATGATAATCAAATAAAAATCAGCAAGAAATTTCAAAGCAGTTCATCTCATGAGAACAAAACCAATTAGCAAAAAATTTAATCAGACTTGCACACAAAAAAATGTTTAAGTTAATGGTTTTTGGACATCACATTCACCAAATAATGATAAATAACACACTTTTTCCAAAACATTAGCCATAACTGTACTCATCAATAAAGAACAGATTTCCCCACATCCAAAATTAGACATCCAATAAAAATACATTTTACAATTGAAATATGGAAAATTGCACAGCAAGAAAGCAACCCACTCTTTTCTCACTATCTAGTTAAAAGCAAATTATCTTTTTAGATTTTTTTTTGGGGGGAGGGGGATTAAAATGGCAGAGTTTACTGCAACAATTTCAAAGCAACCTAACTACCAAAGTTGCACGCTTTTCTAACCAGCAAAACTTCTTGTAAACACCATTTCAGGTTAGTACCCATCGCATTAACTACAAGCTACACCACAAAAAAATGACATAAAACGTCACTGTAACTTCTTGAAAAATTGTTTTTTTTCAAAGAGAAGATTTTTCAAAGCATTATACCAAAGTACACCAATAATGACTGATAAATTACAAGACTAATTGATAATTACAAATACATCAAAACTGAATATACACATATATTGTAAATTTATACATGTATATTGTAAATTGCTTTCTGAGCTTACAATCTCCAATTTGCAACAAATGGATTATTCATAATTGATCTAAAAAAGGTTCAAATAACTGAATAATTGATAACATGTTAAAATAAAAACAAAAAACAGCATGGATGTAAAAATAATGAATTGAATTGTAACATAGATTGTAACAATATATATACTATTATAACGGGTTAGCACATTGAAGGGATTGTGCATAATGGTGTATTAAGGCCTAAAATGGCCACACGGACCAATACACATTAATATACATATACAAGGGTTACATATGATAATGGGTTTTTAGTGTGAGTGGCCATTTTAGGCCTTAATACACCGTTATACACCATCCTTCCAAAGCACTAGCCCCCTACATGTACAAATATTGTATTACAATAGGAATGTTTAGCAGGTTGGATAACAAAACACCAGATCTATAAATACATACATACATATATATTGTCACTGAACAACATTCTGTTGGAGATTGAGATTTTTCTTTTTCATTTTGGACGATCTGTACAAACCTCCACGCTGAAAGAAACGAGATACTCGGTTTGTATTCCCCTCAGATTTGTATCGTTTGTATTCAGGGTGTGATAACTTCTCATTAGACGACATGTGGTCAATGTCAACATTTTCTTTGTCCAACTTGCCCGATTTTTTCTTCGGTATTTTATCCTGTTGAACAGCATAGTGATCACCATCTGAATGATTACGTGGCTTAAGAACAGCTCGACCTAATTTACTGAAGAATCCCCCGACAGAAGATTTTTTGTCACCTTTTTTCTCTCTACCATCATGTAACCTTAATTCAGGGCCATCTTCCAGTAGACACATCGGTGCACGGTAACCATTATCTGCCTTTAATACATCGATATCTCTGTTGGTAACAAACTTCCCATGATTCTCCAAATGTAACGTAGACAAATTACAAACACTTTCAGGTTCAGCTAACGGAGCATTTCTACCTCCTTGCTCTCTTGTTTTCTCATATTCCACCCATTTATCTATACCATATATGGAATCCACCATATCACTTCTACTGCGTCTATGCATAGTTTTTCTACTAGGAAGTTCAAGCAGCCGCTTTACTTTCTCCTCTGGCTTCTTCACATCAGTTATTTCCCTTTCTTGATACTCTTCAATCCCCGCAGCATTCACAGGAAACAATCTTCTCTGAAGAGTAGCACTAACTTTTCCAACATTCCCGGTATCAGATTTGATAGGTGAAGGGATGTACAATGGCTTCTTTGACTCTAGGTTACCTTTCATGGTTTGTGCAGTGCACGTAGTTTTGACAGGTTTCATCTTCTGTGTACTGCTTCGCATCATTTTAGGCCCACTCCCAGAACCATAACCTGACAACAAGAAAAACATTTTATATGTAGTAAACTTTATTCTAGTGAATCTAACGTTCCCAAAAGTAGTAAATCAAAGAATAATTAGGAAAACAAGGCAACTTGAAATTTCAATGATTATGGAAAATAAACATATCCAATGTAAAATTTGTGAAAATTAGATTTTGATTCAACTTGCAAAATTTGCCATATGCAGAAAAAAACGATATTTTGTGGAAACTGATGAATTAAAATTGACAAATACATACTTGCACAGACAAGTTCTGGTGTATCCATGAATAAATGTTCACGAGAACCAGTTACAAGTCTCCCTGTTGGTTGTACAGGACTGCCAATGTGAGGGATACAGCTCATCTCTAATGGATGTTCAGACTCATCAGGTGTGGGTAGTTCAGATTTGATACAAGGATTAAAATTGCCTTGATGAAGTTGGTTTACTATTTTCTCCACCAATTTGATCTTTTCTTCCATCATAGATGAGCTAGCACCTGAAATAATAAGACAAACTTGAACATTTCTAATCAATCGTGTTTCTGATAATATACAGTATAGTCATCACTATATGTGTCAGTCATATTATGTTTATCAAATTAACTCTTAGGCATTCTTACAACAATTATCAACATGAATGGTGGAAAAATACCTTAGGACAAAATAACTTCAGTTAAAGTCATGAAATAACAAGGATCAAACCAACATTTGAAACCCACGACATAACTGTTATGTCAGTAAAGAAACACATATCCAGGCCCAATTCATAGACATATCCTGGCAAAGACAGCAGTTTTTAAAATTCAAAAATCTTGCTAATGGTTTATATTTAGACATTTACTTTTAACAGCTGACAATAGATCCCTGGAAACAATCATCAAGGGAAGAACTTATTTACAACCATGAGGTAACAATATTTTAAGTTTACAAAGCTGCTATCATACCTAAGATGAACAGGCCCCGATGGCTTACTTAATGAAATGCACATAGCTGACAGGAAATTATACATGCCTGCATTTTGTCCAAATTCCAAAGACAGCAGTTTAGTTTTAAGCCTGTTTTTCATTAAGTCTCCAGTTTTCTTGACTTCCATCTTAGTTTGAGATGCTGTACTAGAACATTCCTGCGATCAAATATTTAAATCATATCACTGCATTATCTATAAAAAATTATACCATCAATTCATTAAAATTAATATCAAAATGCATAAATGATTTTTCTTTTTAATTAAAAATATATACAATTACAAAATGTCCCCAAGAATTGCCAGCCATGTCTATAAAGGTAAGTCCATGCATGTCAACTGTTCATTTGGATAAAAGTACTTTCTGTACGGACAGGTCATTCAACTATTAGCCATAAAAAGTAGCCAGATGTAAATTTCCTGTTGTACAAGGCCTGGATGATATGGAACAATTTTTAAAGACTATTCAATAATAAAGTGAACTTAAAATGAAACAAAGTACAAAGTGCAAATGTTTAAATACTGTTTTACTTAGGATGCAAATCAATATTTCAGCAGCAATCAATATTTCAGCAGGAAACATTTGCATATTTCAAAATAAATAAGGCATGGATTGAATGCAAAACGCCTGAAATTATTTGTACACAGGGCTGTCTAACTCACCAGCTGACACTTAAGTAGATCTTTACAGAATGTTATGATACACCTGAAACAGTCCTGTAGATTGAACCTCGTTTCGTCCTCACAGAAATATGCAGCCAGTTGATCTGTCAAGGTCCGTAACTCAGTTGTCATATTCTGTATTGCACCAAATTCTTTCTTCAAGGACTTAAAACAAAAGCATAAAATGTTAAAAAGTTCTAAACAGCCACACAACCAAATAAAGAACTTGATCTACTCTATCATGACTAGTTTTATGAAATTTCCAGGTCAAACATGCAGTCATTAAAGATTTACAATTCAACCATGTGTCTGCTCCACAAAAAGTTACCTAATTGACATGGTCAGAACAGGACAAACAAGAAACGACAATTTCATTAAATTTCTGGTATCTGTAATTTCTAAGATGTCTCTAGTCCAGTATTGTATTGTCTGATGTATATTGGATAATTCACATCAAGAAATAAAGAGATAAGAGTATTTCAAAAACTGATTTCAGTAAGAGACTTGATTGAACAAAAATTGCATCTTTAGCAAACTTAAAATGAACCATGTCCATTAATCTATTAACTAACATACCTCAATGAAGGGTTGAAACATGGTCTGTGTTTTTCCACCAGCATAGGATAGGTTATTCATAAAATATATAAGTTTTCCATTCAGTTTACTGATTTCAGCCTTCATGTCTTCCATGCTGTAACTATAATGGTATAATTTTTATAAATATATCTAATTAGGCCTAAAAAAAGGTTACCCGACTGACCCAATATTTTACCTGCCATCTACGGCATCCAAATCTTAGTGCTATATTGTAATTTTCACAACTCATTAAAATCACAGTGCACATATTCCCATACAATGTTGCCAAAATATGTAAAAAAACAACATAAAATAAAAAAATCCCTACCTACCGACCCATATCATTTTGGGCATGTAACTGGAAACAAACCTTATTTTTGTTAAGGCCTTACCAAAATACCAAAACATTAACGTCCAAATCATAATCATATTCATACATGGGTTATCATTCTTGACTTAAATAGTTTTACACATGAAAGCTAGCCTCATTTATCACATTGTGATAAAGTTTAAAGAAGATGGAATATCAAATAAATCTAATGTAAGGACAATTTAGTGGATAAAATACCTTGCAGCTTGTTCTAAAGCAAGAATTTCTTGAGCAAACACAAGAGTTGTCTTGCAATTTTCAGTCATTGCCTGAACTATATGATGTAACAAATTTTTGTTTGGCAACACACTTTTCACTTCTTGAACTCGTTCCAGTGACTTGAGGGTAAAACCAGCACAATTTCCATGGTATTCATTCTGTTCATGTCAAAAGATACAACTAAAAATTAATCTTAATCAACAATAGTTCATTCATTCATACATTTCATAAATCCCATCAGTGCCTTGTGTTGCATAGGGAATAAACAGTAGCCTTCCATCCTGGTCTGTCTTTAGCATGTCTTTAGCAAAATGATATTTATAGATGTATAACAAGAGAGTTAAGACACACATAAGAATAATAAGGAGGTAAACATATCAGAGATGTTGGTAAATAAGCAAATTCTAGTAGGGTGGACAAGGGGACAGATACAACTATAGTCCCAACATAAACCAATATGGAAATCCTTGGTTGGGGGCCTTGTGTGCATACCAGAATGAAAAGGTTTAAGTAAGTATGTAAGTAAACAGAGATGTACATAAATGAAAGACTATATCAAAATATCACACAGTCAATTTTTTTAAATCACATGAACTAACTTTCATTTCACACTTCAAGAAAACAAATATTCATTGCAGGAATTCTAATCATCAAAGTTTACTGACTTACGTAGTTCAGATAATTTCCAATATAAAGTATCATGTGAAGAAGATCCTTAAATTCAGTGTTCGATAAAATCAGTTCAGCCATCTTTATCATTTTCTCTAGTGACAACTTGAATTGTTTAACAGTAGTATCAAACTCCAGTCTCATCTTATGACCTTCCAGTAACACTAGATAGTCAGGTTGATCCGACAGGAGTAGTACAAACTGTTCTGCCATACCTAGTTCTAGTCGTGGTCCACTGTACTGTCTTAACATGGCAACCTACAAACAAAATTCAGATCCAAATTGAAAGTAGTGCTGCTTTTAAGGGGTCATTTCAAATGTTTATTAAATAACATTGCAAATATTCATCTATTACTGAAAGCAATATTTAACACTCACCAAAAAATATACAATGAAGAGTATCCACTCCAGTTTGTCACAAACTCGACTCATGTTTCATGCTAATTTTAATAAATAATTTCGTACTAAGATTGGACTGTAAAACAAACTTGTTTACCTCTTCACGACATGGCAGAATCTTTGTTAAATATTGGAACATAGGAAGTGTCAGTCTAGTCTGATTTCCATCTTCCAGATGATGTATCAAGTCTTCAGCACCGGAGTCCAGTCTACTTAACAACAAATTGATCTTCAGTCTTGTATTAGCATTAAGTAAGACAACCTACAATACAAAATATATCAATCAAACAGAAAGTAATACATCCTTCATGTGCTGGTATTAAAAGGTGACGATCCCAGGCTTACACTTGGATAGAACCACAAACCTTCCATAAGCTAGCTGGACAGCTTCTTCATGTGAAACTTCGTCCCAGGTGGGATTTGAACTCACAACAGTGAGTGACTGGTAATTACAGGTCAGACCATAACCACTTGACCACTTAGGCCTTTCCTTTATGTGAAGTGTGATTGAATGAGTGTCATTTTCTGTGTATGGCTCATAGTTAATAATCATAATTTGTCATATCAGCAAAAAACAGCATTTTGACTCATGAAATTATAAAATAAAGCTTTTGACTCTTGAGAATTTGTGTCAAATTCATAATAAAATTAGGAGCAAATTTTGTCCACCCTTCAAATTATTATCAGCCAAAGGTTTTTTACCTCTAACTTTTGACTTCAAATGAAAACTGAATATATTATGCTACATCAAAGTTCAAATCTTTTTCCACCCCACATCCACCTATTTAGCTCAGTTAGGTAAAGATCTGAACATTTGTGAGTTTGAAGATTTGGTTTCGCATCTAAGGCTATATGTCATCTAACTCTAAAGTGATTCAGGAGAAGAAGTTGGTACTAAACTGTGGAGAACAAGGTTAGTACTAGTATAGAATCCATGAAATCTGGTTAACTGTCTAACAATATATAGCTAAAATACAACCCAAAACAGGCATATAATCAACAATTTTTTAAAGAAATTATTTATTTTACCTCCTCTACAGCTTCTGAGTGTTCAGGAGAAATAAGCTGAAAAGCATTCTCCAGTCTACAATAATCCACTTTCTTAACATCAGTGGGTGGCAACCACACACAAGGTTCTCTTCCAACTGAAAGGATACACAAAGGAAATACATAGGTGAATTGGTATTACTATTAATAGATTCAATTTACAAAAGTCTGTCAGAAAATAATTGAACACTGCACTTCAAAAGTACACTACAAACTCAATTTCTGTGATAATTTTCTGAAGATTTGTTTCCAGGCTAGGTTCAGGAGGCTCCCCACCTATGTTTAAAACAAAAATCAACAATGCACAAGATTTTAACAGAGTTAGATGAAAATTTTATCACAATAATGAAGACAGTACTGCTTAATGGAAGCTGCCTCTTATAATGAAATAACCCCATTATTATCACCGATTTTTCAGGTTGCGTTGTGTTCCCTTTCACTTCTGAAATTGGGGGTAAGCTTACCCATTAGGTCTGAAATCTGGGGGTTAGAGAATTACTTTTGGGGAGTGAACATTTTTTAAAAAAACATACATACACATACATCGTAATGTGTGTTTCCAGAAAATAGGCAATTCATCGCTAAACATTACATAATTTATTTGTACATATGTGATCTCGCATCAGATCAAAATAGGTTGCGTGATTTCTGATTTTATTGCGTGATTTACGCAAGATTTTACATGAAAGGGAACACTGTGGTCTCATTATCGAGGTTTTACTGTCAACAAGCAGTCTCATTTTGTTTTGCCCCATTGGTTGTTTACCATGATCAAACTCCTCTTACCTATTTTATCATCTGGCAATGAAATCCACTTGAAATGACTGAGTGGTCTGGTGGGCTTGGGTACATCAGGTCTCTTCATGCTATTTACGTACTTCACATCCGTGTATGCTGGTCTATCATTTGCTGATTGTACACTGTTTCCAACTTTCAGCATATCGTTATTCTTCTTTGTTTGTCCAGGTGTACTGCTAAGAGATTTGTTACCTAACTTACTATCTGACGGAGACAAACTATACATTGTTAACAATTTATCTTTCACTTTTTTCTGGTCATATTCATACGCTTTGTTCTCCGGCAAATTTATGTTCATACCAAGACAATCATTGCTATCTGACTTACTATATGTATTGTTTCCGTGACAGGAGAGTTTACTCGAGATGCTTGAACTCATATCTTCATTACAAGGAGGGCATATGCTTCCACGGTCATAATTAGACTTGCTACAATCATTCAGAGGGGAACTTGTACTGTCACTAAGTTTATTACTGAAGAATGTCAGCTCTGTAGGAGAGTAGTACTTGTTCTTCACAATCACTGTTTTATCATCTAAAGAATTACAACCAGATGTGCTGTCCTCCTGATCTGTAGAATTATGTCTAAATATGGTCACTGTTCTGTTTTGAGATTCACTGTTGTCATGGCTACCACAACTATTATCACAAGAGTTTCCACTACTTCCAGAATCATTTTTCCTGGTGGAGACATGTTGACTTTTACCATTGTCCATTGTTTGACATCTGGCCTGATAGCTGGTCTTCTGTACACGGTTATCAGTTGAAGATTGACTAGATTTACCTGAAGAAATTCCACTTTCAATAGATGATGATGATAATTTAACTGCCTCTTGGTAAGAGAACACACATTGCATACCTAGGCCAAACTGTTCAGGAAATTGACGTATATCAGACTGAGCCGATTCAATACAACTGTCTGTAGTGTGGACCACATGATGCACAATATTATCAACTGTTTGCCACAACTTTGCACTGAAAACATGATAGACTACAAGTTGATAACTGATTATTAACAATTCATACAACACTTACTTAGAATAATATACTATACACCCAGCTTCAACTGTTACAAAAATCAACAGTCATTGAATGCAACATAACTTGTGACAAAAATTGGAGACAAGCATAATTTAGCGTTGTCATGGAGATAAGACATGTGCATGATTTAATATGGTCAAGGAGACAAGAATCAGATAGCTATGAGGTTTTTTGAGAATATACTTCAATTATAACAAAGAACAGTTAAGAAAATTACAGGTATGTTTGAACCCAAGAAATAAAACCAGATAGGCAGAATTTACCTGTTTTTATTGTAAATAGTATCAATAGCCAGCAAGTCCTGTAAAATGTTGACAAAACTTGTCATCTTTGGAGTTCCAAATATCTACAATGATAGAATGAAATGTACACATCAATATTAACATTAAAAGAAAACAATATATGAAGGTTTCAACAGGAACTTATAAGTGTGAATGTTCAGTCATAACAGCAGAATAAGCCATAGGATATTGTATTATAATACCCACTAAAATGATACATTAAAATATAAATAAACACTACTTTAAAGGAAATGTGAAATAACATGCATATGATTAAGAATATGGCCATGGTAAATACAGACATAAAGTAATATCTCTTTCATATATACTTTATTTTTTTACATCGGATGATAAAAAGGTAAATCAAGAAGTCAAATACTGTATAAAGACTGGTACTGATTGGTCTAATGCTTTTACAGTTTTTTTCCTCCTACAGCAGAGGCCGCTTATAGGCGTCTCCATCTCAGAAAGTCTTAAAATCATGCAGTTTTCCCACTAATATTCACTTTACATCAAGTTTTTTCTTTCCCAATTCACAAAAAATACCATGTTATTTTTCCCCAAATTTAAGAAAATGGTCCATCCCATACATGTGAAAAAACCTGTTTTATCATCAATTTACTAAAACAAAGTCAGGAACCATCTCATCATGAGAATAGTTACTTTACTTGTACATGTAGTAATATGTGTATGTACCTTGGCTTGAATATGTTCCTGTAAATCTTGTGGACTATTTAGATCTATGTTGTTATCAGCAGATAAACTTTCTTCATCAGATAACTTCCTCTCATGAAACACCTGTACAGTATAACAATACAAAAAGTACTTTAATATAGAATCAATCGGTAGGGAAACAACACAAATAACAGACTTATCCAGAAAAATCCCAGATCATGTCTTTAATTTTCTTGTAGCCATTCTTAAATACAGTGAAATCTTGGAATTAATATCAGATAATTAGTAATTTTTAATTCTTTTTGATGCAATTTTCTAAATTGAATATTTCTTGGCTGGTTGCTAGGTTACAATCAAACTATTGTATGATAAACAAACCTCAAGCTGAAGCAGTAAGTGCTCATCAGGTTCTTCTTTACGTATATAAGACATCATATCAAGGATGTTTAAACCTGTATGTAGACATAGGATTGTTTAACAATATCCATAAACAACAGTACACAATCATGGATATAGAGGCATTGGATGGAACAAGTGAATATTTAAAATGCCATACAACCAGAAAAACAGTCATGCTTACAGATACCAGACCTTCCCTATTTTTTGGCAAGGGCTATGATGTTTCTAACAGCATGTTTTACTTTGGGAGGAATCATACCTCATATTCTCACGAAAGGTATGTTTAACACAAAAAATTAGAGAAAATGTTTACCTACCTACCCCAGACTTTTTGGTCAAGAAGCCCTAAACACGACTATTTTTTCCAGCCTAATAAAATCCCATTTGAATTACTTAAAATCAATTAAATGAGCAATATAAAAACTTAATATTACTACAGTGAAATATACAACATGAACAATTTACCAATGAAGTCATTTCTGATCCTCATTCTTTCCATGACATTGGGGGTAGAATTTATAATAGCATTAATAAATGTCATAACGGCAGTTTTAAATGCGACAGTTTCACCATTCTGTAGATCTCTTACCACAATGCTAAATCTGTGTAGCTGGTCACATTCATTCTGTGAATAGATAATAGAATAGCGTGCATCTGTCACATTACCAATGCATCATTACACTATCTAGAAAACAATACATAATGAGGAAATGAACATACATACATTTGTAGCAAATCAATGAAAACAATGACAAATTGAAATATTCTGTGTATGATGAACATTTTAATGGATACAAATAAAAAGATATCCTATATTTTAGTAAATTCAAAAGACAAAATTAAATTAAAATCCAAACATAATTACACAATGGACTGCAATTATGACAACAATATAATACAGTCTCATGTTCTGTTTCTCCGTCAAAATTAAATTTGACACATAACTGTAGCAGGGATATCCCTGATGCAGGTTTCTTGCGTCCCTGACGCGATATTCAGCCGAGGGACTCGCATTGAGAGTGACCATCGCATCTTCAGGACCCCTTCCGACTTGGAATTTGCCCTTGGTATTGTCTGTGTGGGACCCCCACATATCCCAAGGGACCCCAAAAATGTTGGAGATGGGAGTCCCGGGGACAGTTGGGTGAAAAATCTTAGGGAAACCCCTGTGTAGTATAAGTTTGAATTTACCTTAGTATATGATAAGCTTTCCATAACTCTTAGGTATCCAATATTACTGAACACACACACTGCTGATAACATTTCCAAAACTTGCTTCTTAGGTAGAGCCTCAGAGCAATTCAAAGCTATAGAAATAACAACATTTATTATTACTAAATGGAAAACTTAGTAAACAATGAGAGATGAATGGTTTGTTTACATCAATCTGATTATTACAGTATGAGACAACAGTTAACAAAGGGCTAAACAAATATTTTTTTTACATGCTACTTGTCCTGCAGGACAACCAGCTAAGAATTTTAACTAGTTCTACAGCAATTCCAACTTGTCCTTAGTCAATTTCTACTCATAATTATGAGCGGACAATTGGATTTGTCCAGCCCTGTAATAAATTTAACAAATATTCTGTTTTCAAGCTCAGTGTACAAATAGACGGTCTCTAGGGTGATTGGATTCAATGAAAGATATGTTAACTTCAATGAGCGATTTCTCACTAAGTGTTTAAAATCAGCATGCAGTGAATTTTACACAGGTAAACAATTTAACTCAGTTTCCCTGAATTCCATGGATCAAGAGTATGGAAAATACAGGGGTTTTAATACTGATTTTAAGGGATATCACACAATGTGCGCAAGATCCTAATTTTAAGAATCTAGTTACTTATTCCTCCTTATTCATATTCAATACAATTAAATATCAACAAAACTCACGCTTAATCACAGAAAGGCATATTAACTCTGCACAATTATAGTAACATTTCATACAATTATTGATGACAGTAATGATTACCCATGGTAAGTTTTTTTGTATACACATCGCTGTTGATGAAATATTCCAATCCAAAGGACGTATTGAGTATACATCTAATACATGATATACAGTCCATCTGTAAGATTGCATCAGAGAAACAAGTAAAACCACGAGATGACATCTGATACAGTGCATCTAATAAACTGTCCAATCCATCTAGGTACAGGAACTCCTACAGAATAAAGTAATTAAGTTAGACATAATTCATTGATTAACAAGCATAAATGATGTAATATCAATCCAACCCACCCATGCTGAAGTTTTCAAAAGCTGCAAAGTATATTGTTCATAATGAACAAAATGAGTGACTGAAACCTAATGCAGTTAAGATCAAGTCATAGAGAAGCTGATTAAATAATAATACAAACAAAGCATACCTGAATGAATTATTTACTTGTATTCTGTCATGCAAAAATTAAACAAGTACCTGGAGCCATTTATCTGTGCAGTTATCCAGTTTGGAGCGGAGCGCACAGTACATTTGTACAGATGGTACACTGTGGGTAAGGGTTACACACTGCCTAGGTGTACTTCGAGCTAAATCTTGCTGTAACTCCAGGGTGGTGTTGTTAAAATCACGCAAATTGCTTCTACTAGCCATTGTTCTTGTTTTTCAATCTAAAAAGAGTTATCAATAAACTTGAATGTATTACTACAATCTATAAATAATGTCAGACTCCAGACAATTGACAAAAAGTTTGTAATTTTATGCTTGATAGAGTTAACTGCAGTCTGCAAATTAAACAAAAGAGACTGAGCCTATAAAAATGGCCTGGACTATAAAATCCTCCATACTTGCAGTCCAATCAGACAATTAATGTTTTATATGCATTATGCCCAAAATAAGTATCTCAAAAAGGAGCAGACAGATTTTGGGAACCTTTTTAAGTTTTATTTGTTTCCATGACAGAAAATGAATCATTGTGAGATTTTTCAAAAACAATGATAACCCTTTGAATTATTGCCCCTTTTATTTTGCATAGAAGTCTACAGGAGTAGCCAATTTTTCAAGATCCATTTCAATGAAAACTCATGCAAAAACACAGTATCAATCTAATTAAATCAAGAAAAATATTGGGTCACTGATATTTTCAGAAATCAGTATTTTTCCAATTTTTCAACAAGGGCAATAACTCTTACAAAATTTTAAAAATGGGTTATAAAATACATTAATGAAGTACTTATCAAGTGTAATCCTTAAAGAAATTATGATAATTGGGCAATACTATATTCATAATTACAATTTACCATTTTTGAATAGCATTACGCAGAAGCATAAAATGATTACAGTACTATCGGTATAGTACCTGAAATCTGGGAAACCATATGGACGATATGGAGAACAAACTGGTGTGGAGGAATGTTGAAAGAAAGGATGTGGAAAAGAGCAGGCCAAAAGATGATGTTTCAGCCAACTTTCATCATTTTTAAGAAAATTGAAAAAATAAAAACAAACTGTAACAGTGTTGTATATAAATGTGTTTATAGTACTATGTATGCCTGTCTGCCCAATTAGCTCAGATGGTATGGCAGCTGACTTGCAAGAAGAAGGTCGCAGGTTTGAGCCCTGCATCGGGAACTTTATTTTCTGCCTCCTATTAGGTTCGTGCCATGTTTGTGTGGCTAGCCATGGAATCCTAGAGCTAGGGTGAAGCAAAGGCTGGGTTAGCTTGAGGAACCTGAGGTTGTTGCTTAAATAATGAAAGGAAGAGTGTAAAAGTGTTGTATATATAATGTGTGTTTAAAGTAATTTGTATGTTTGTATGTCCGTCTGCCAGATTAGCTCATTTGGTAGAGCAGCTGACATGCAAGCAGGTTGCAGGTTCAAGTCCTGCATCAGGAACTTTATTTTCTGCCTCCAATTACACAAACAAACAAAATGTTGAATCTTATTTTATTTGGTGTCAGACTTTAAAACCTGTTTAAAACCTTTGAATTAGATTTACATTTTTTTGTAAAGGCTGTTAATTTTTTTCGTACAGACAGTAACTTTGTTTCCAAAATACAAAATATTGTTTTCAGTTATTGTGCCAATCAATTTTAATTAAAGATTTTACACGAACAAAACTGCAGAAAAAGTTGGACTTGTGGGACTGGAACAGGATCCAAATGTCTCACTACACAGTAATCAAGTGGACTTATGTGCCATGCAGGATCAATCTCATCAATATTTATTCCACAATATTTACATTTCAAAGAATGACAAAATTAAAAACATAATGAACGCTTGTTTTATTACGGAATCTAAACAAACGTTGGTAAAATACTACGATCACGGAGATGACTCATTCAAAATCAGTCGCGAAAACATGTCAATTTTATGCTTCGGCTAAATATTCTAGTTCATCGACAAAATTTAACTGACAACATACGGCAATTTTTACTTCCATTAAATATGTTATAAGGACAACTCACCTTTAAACGCACTCATGAAGCTAACATATTTATTAGTTTTTATGACTTTCGTATATAGTTATACCATCAGAGACTAGTTCGAATAATGCGCGTAACTGGTACGGTGAAAGATCCACATCCATTTTGTCGTTGTCGTCACGGGCAGTGGGACAATAAGATGTCGGCTTTGGGGAATCAAGACATAAACTTTATGATGTGTGAGTAGGTGAACTGTCACACGAGGGTTGCAAAGTCGACTGATCCCTGATGAGTATAAATAGAGATATTAATTTTTAGGTGAGTGAGTTCTAGCAAAATTACACACTTGGTCCGCCGCCAAAAATGGCAAAGTGCTCGGTTTTAATAAGGTACCTTTGTAAGCATTAAGTTATATCATTTGAAAATCAATATTATAAAAATATCATTTGTTTTCGGTAATCTGATTTTGTTTTCGGTAAATATTTGTTTTCGGTATTCAATAATTCCACCTTCGCGGACCGTTAGAGTTAGTTTTTTGTAAAATTCGGCGATGAACTTGTCAGAGAACCTCTAACGTTTCAAATTCGATGCAAGTGTGTTGCCTCTTTGTCACTGCATGAATTATAATGAATGCATCAGTTAACTGAAATTTAATAAGAGACGTACTACGGTTCCAAGAAGAATGCTCGTGGCGTATTTTAACGTCTAAAATTCGTCTTTCCTAAATTGGTGAATTACGGACCGGAAGCTACGATTTTCGTAAATCGAAAAATGTTGCTATATTGCCGATTTTAAAGAGTTTTGCAGCCATGAATGTTATTTTTTCGTAAATGCACTGTGGCATAAACTTAATCGGCGATGTTTTGAAGTAAAAATTGTATATGACATAAAACGTTTACAACAAAGGTGGCTGACTTAACTCATATTCAACTAATGGGTTATATCACATACATTTACATGATAACTGATAATAACATGACATTGAAATAATATTATGCAAAGGTATATAAACAGCATACGTGAAGCGCGTTTTTCCATGAACAAAACACCTACACCTGGACCATCTCAAAACCAGTTTTTGCATACATCCTTAAAAAAAGCTCGTGACAAACATGTTGTCAAACTGTATACTTGTGCAACTTTTTGTCAGGAATGAAGCACATTATATGTTTGCGACCACCTCCGAGTAAAGACCACCCAGTGACTAAAGTCCATTCTTTGAAAAACCGTCACTGATTATTTAGACCAAACTAACCTCCGAATAAAACCATCTGTCAATAAAGGTGACATTTTGTCTCACCCCAAGGGTGGCCTTTGCTGTCAGGTTTGACTGAATAATGTAAAATTTCATACTTTCAATTTTAAATCATGCGCTCAGGCTTTCTAAAAAGTCCGCAATAAGTTAATATACAGTTGCTGACGCATATTGATCAATCAGGAAGTTTACTTTCGTATTCACACCAATATCACAGAGTCATTCTGAGATCTCTGGGAACTGTTTATCTAGATAGCTTGCCTTTTCCACGAGTAGCCAAAACTATACGTTACATCATATGCATTGGGTCGTTGGCTTTTAAAAGGTTGGGGCATGAAGCCTAGAATCTCTCGAGGAACCACTCCATCCAACGTCAATCTTACTCAGGTTCTCAGCGGGGCCTTTACAGGTGTGGGAACAGGACGTGTTGACATCATTTCGAACCGTAATCGGTCATCATACATTATCCGCTTTATAAGTCCGTAATCCGATGTCGTCTGCTATTGACGCAATATTGTATAAACTTTACTGCGCAATTTACTGCACAAATATTCTATTTTAAGAAAAAAATGAGGAACAACCCTCATTTACTGAAAACTGGAGTTCAAATTTATCTCATGTATCGGTTGTATCTGAAAAGTTGATTTATCATTTGTGCTCGATAAACGGTGATAAAGCTACTGATTTCACCATTAATAATTTATTGATAGCGGGATGAAATGTGACTGAAGCTAGGGAAGGGTAGTTTTCAGGTGTAAAATGCGAAGTAAGTCAACTTCTTTTTGGCTTAGGTCTAATAAATTAGTAGATGTAATAATTTGATAATCAATAGAGTAGTTTTCATGCATGAAAGTAAGGTTTGGAAGATGAATGATTATGCTAGAAACTGAAGTAAAATGCTTGGATGTATATATAGCATACTCGCGTACTTTCGCTTTCGTTTTAGGTTGAAAAAAATCTTCCGTCAATATAGATTTTAACTTTTACCTCAATGTCCTGACAAATTCAATAAAAATGTTCATAAAAGTTTTGTCATTGATGCTCGAATGTTGAATATTGTACGTTAACGAATTTGACGTAAAAACTTTCTGGTTTCCGCTGACCCGACTGACCCCTTTTTTGTCTGCCCACCGCAGTCTCTTTCAGTCTCGGCCGATTCTCTTCTTGCCAATATTTTCGTTTTCATGCGAACAATAACACTGAATTAAAAAAACGAAAATTATGGGTCTGCTGACCTACCGACCCTATATTTTTGGAAAATATGAATCAGCGGAAAATTTAACAAAGTATTGTCAAACATCAAATGTTGAAACTGTTCGAATTGCCTTTAGACTGACATTATTTTTTGTTCTTGATTATATTTCATTAGTATGTACACGCTTCACACAATATTTAGTTTTTAAACATTAGTTGAAGGTCTCCTGTATGGTGCTATAAATATTATTTATACATGCGCTTGTTTGTGTATAACATAGATCAATCGATTAAAACGAGTTTTTTTTTTCAAATAAAACCATTGTTGTGCTTTAACGCATTGAAGTGTCTTTTTTGCATTCGTTTGAAATATTACAATGACTGGTCAGTGTAAACATGCTTACGTAAACAGGGTTGATTATATTTTTATAAACACGTAGGCTGATATCTGGGTTTTGAGAGAGAAAGATGCTTATTTGATCACATACTATTATGTTCATTTATGATTTATATAGTCTCAAAAATGAGCTTGATTCACCTTCGTTTACAACTTAATACAATAATGTATGGTACGAATAAGTGGCATGTAAAGCAAATCAGTTTCTAACAATAAACCCATCTAATAGTCTACTTTATTGTTTTTTTTTTTTGGGGGGGGGGGGGCTAGGTGCGCACCCGGGTCCGCTACTGTACAATGATTTTGTATTCCTCAATTAAACGAGGATCTCATATAACATACGAGTTATCATTTTCCGAAAAAATTACGTCAGCACGAATCGCTGATAGCAATAGTGTACATTTACGCATTTTTCGAGAACATGAGACAAAATTTCACAACGGATATATGACTAAACTTTCACAGATACTTCGAATTAACCATGATTAACCGTGTTTGCAACCACTTGAGATTGTATTATGTATACTGGAGAGTGGTACCTTCGTGATTTGACTTCGAATATTTCATGGTGAGATTATTCGTATTTGTAATTGGATGTTTCAGGATGTATTATTGGACGAATGTTGTCCTATAGGTAGACATTTGGGAAAACTATCCTTTTTTTTCGTTTTGCTAATGATATCGGTAAAACATACGAAAAAAAGTTATTTTATTGTTCGAATATGAGAATGTTAATAATAATTTTAATTTGCAATACTTGCATACTTGAATTTTAATACTTTTAGTTCGGCAGATGATTTTTTTGTCTATTTTTACACTCTATGCAATACGTACCATGTTTATGTCTGTTTTTAAGTATAAACAGTATTTTCATATTCATTTAACTATAATAAATAAATAATCACTAACAGGCTGGACTTACGCGCACTATTTCACACCCGAATTACCCGTATTATCTGCACAGTAAATAAGTAAAATAGATAAAACAAGTTCTTGCAAGTTATGGTTTGAGTGTTACGTATCATATTACCTACTTGCTAAACGTACGATGAAGTAACCTTTGCCAGGTTTGGTCTTATAAGAACTGGATGTACAATGGTTTATTGTATTTCTAAGAATATCTTAAGAACTTTCACGTTTGAATTGATTTGACAGTGGTATCATTAATTATCTCAACATCAGATGTTTTGTCACGTCTTCAAATTTTGATGAGTTAATATTATAAATGAATAGAAAGATCAGGATGATAGAAACTCAGAGAGTTGGTTGGTTGTATTGGGTTTAATGCCACTTTGAACAATTTTTCAGTTATATACGTCGAACGGTTCACCTAACCAGTTTTCCTGGACTGCGTACTAACCAGTACTAACTTACCCTTCCACAAGGAGCCGGCAACTTCTCCACGTATGGAGGAAAATCGATATTTTTGTCAAATTTTCATGGAAGGGTAAGAAAGTTGTGGTCACGAGGTATGATGTAAAATTGTAACTGGAGCTGTATTGTATTACGCCCTCATGAAATATATAGATACATACTTGATCAATAAAATCCACGTGATAAATTGTCGCTAAAGGGGACATGAACCGCCCGACGCGCGGAGTGAACAGAATTTACGATAAACGGGGTTTTAGACTGTGTGGCAATATTTTAGGCCTAAATTTATCATTATACACACAATCCCTTCAACTTGCTAGTTAATTTATAGCTTGCTAATGTTTAAGATGTAAAAACACACCGAATTGTTCGCCTCAACACGAAGTCTTAGATCTGCCCCTGAGTTAATGACACGAAAGTTATTTTTTTATTTTCAGGAAATTCCGAGTAGAAAGCAATCAGAAATGAATCGTGAAGGTAGGTTCATAAGTTTCCTTTTGTTATCAGTGCATATAGTTGATCATTATTCTCATCTCCTTAACTTATTTTGCTCTTACTGCGTGTGAAAGATAACATTTCTCTGTCAAATTCCTAGGAGAAATTTCGCGCCATCAAGTATTATCTTGAATTATGTATTTTTGTGCATGTAATCATTAAATTTCAATAATTACTCTGCACTGATGTCTGTTTTTGATATCTTATTTATTTCTGAGACGGATGAGTATAAAACTGCCCTAGAACTTTATTATATTAAATTGCTTCTATAATTGCTATCAAGTGCCAGTATCCGTTATGTTAGATGAAAAGCGATTTTCAGCATACTTGATCAGTTTTCGGACGCTTAAAATTTCGGATACTGTGCGATGCTTAGACTAAATTTTAACGGCTTAAATCGACAATGGGATCTAATGACAATATTCGATTATGAATTGTTTTAGCAATATTTTGATTTCAATATTTAAGGGTCCATTTTTAGCCTAAATATGAAATAGAAATGAATTGTTTTCAAGACGTGTGTATAATGGTCTCTGGTAATATCTATTCATAAAAACATCTTTTTTTGAATCACTATTTATAAAAGTAAAATCTATATGATATTGGTTATTTTATTGTTGATTGATAGACTAACCAATTAGTAAAACATAGATTGTGTTTACTTGGATGTACAAACTCTGGCAAAGACATATACTATACATGTATTGTATAAGTCTTAGGGTCTGGTTAACATACTATACATGTATAATATAAGTCTTGGGGTCTGGTTTACGAAATGTGATTTAATCATGTTACATGTAGTTTGATCTGCTCATTATTTTAACAGACTTTAGAACACAAAGCCTAATTTATCTCTGTTTGGTTTCAAATATCCATGCAACATCAGTTTTTATTTAAATTCTGTTTGCAGTTTAAGTTAAATCATCTTTGGTTTTTTATTAGCTCACCAGAATCAAGGTTCAAGGTGAGCTATCAGTGTGGTTAGGGGGATGCTTTGGCAAACGGTGTCAACGGCTCTCTGAAGCTACTGTTAGTTCAGATTTCCTGCTGTGTAGAATTAGTTTGTCCTTGTAACTGCAAATTTGCTCATATTATACCAGTTGACCCATTTTAGGGGTCACCAGAGCTAAAAATAGAATAATCTTTAAACATCAATGGATGGATCATCACCAAACTTAGTCTATAGCATTCTTAGATTATGGTCTTGTATCAGATTTGCTCAATAAAATGGTAAGCCCCTTTATGGGGCTGCTGGAGCTAAAAATAGAAATACCTTTAAACATCTTTTTCTCATGAACCAATGGACAAATTATCACTAAAATAATTTGTAGCATCCATGCATGGTCCTGTCATGTTTGCTCAAATAAACATTGTCTGCCCCATTTAGGGGCTGTCAGAGCTAATAATGGGAATACCGTAAAATGACTTTTACTCATGGATATATTATCACCAAACTTGGTCTTAAGCATCCTTAGATAGTGTTCTGTCAAATTTATTGAAATGAATTTGGCGTATAAGGGGCTGCTAGAACTAAAAGAAATAAGTTGTAAAGAACTTCTTTCCATGAACCAATGGATGGAGCATCACCAAATATGGTCTGTAACATCCTCAGGTTATCACCAATATTCCATTGTAGTATTCTTTGATGGTCCTTTTTTAAGTTTACTGTTCCCCTTTATCTACCCAGAAGTGAACCTTTATTATCTTTTTAGTAAAGTGTTAACTTACATTTATTCTGGTGAAGAATGCAAAGCCCTCTTGTTTAAATAAATATTACATATGTATCGTTTATTAAATGCATTCTGGTAAATGTCTGCATATAATTGATATGAAGAACTAATTGGAACTTACAACAGAACTGTTTTAAACCCCTCAAATTTAATAATTAAATTTTTTACATTGTCAATAGTTCTATATAAACACATTGAGAAAAGGTAGCAGTAAGAAGGTAAAAGTTAGAAAATAAGAATGCAATTGTTGCTTTAGAACATTCACAGTCCACCCATATCTCTGAACTAAGATTTTGATCTTGACCTTTAACAGCTTTAGACCAAACCTCGATTTTGATTTGAATTGAATTGGACTTATAATGTTTAAATGGTCTGTTTCTTGACCCTTATTTACAATGGAAATCCTTTGACAAGCATGCTATTGAGGACATCTGCATTTATTAAATGCACCATCTTGTTTGATATATGTCATGACAAAACTAAAGTTACATTAGATTGTATTTTGTTTTGTGAAAATGCTGGTCTTGAGTTTATGACCGGATATGTGTAAGTTGCATTTATATACACTTTTTTCAGGTGCAACATCAGCTAAGTTGACAAAGGGAGACCTTAAGAGGGAGAAGTTAAAGGAAGCAGTTGTTGAAGTATTGATGAAACATCCTGCTGGTCTGGATAAAAATGATCTTTGGAATGAAGTTAAAAAGTCTTCAATGCTTTCTGTTAATGCCAAAACTTATGGTGTTTCAAAAATAAGTGACTTGTTAAACAAATGGGATGATACAGTTTCTATTGTTTTTAAAAGAAATAAAGATATTGTAAGATTACGCTCAAGACATCCACAACAAAAAGACAAAGATGGGGAAACATCTTCTTCTGGTAAGGTGGAAGAAGTTAATGCAGAAAAAGCTCCTAGAGAGAGGAAAGGTTCTGCTATTGAAACAATAATTGAATCTGATGGTGGAACTGAAAGGATTAGGTCCACTGCAAAGAAAAAGACCCCTGCTGTTGAAATAATTGGGTCATTTCCTACTGGTACCTTTGAAGACTTAGATTTCACTTTTGGTTCTGCCATTTCTGGAGTAGGAAAAGATGAACTTGAAAATGTTTCAGGCTTTGTTGCTGATAAAGCAGTGGCTCATATGATAAATGATGGGAAGAAAGATTTTGCAAATGAAAGCAGTCCTCAATCAGGAAACACGAAAGTATGTATTAATGAGTTTAGTGATGTAAGTGATACAGATGATGCTTCAGCTGATGGAACGCCTGTTACAAAACCTCTGAAGGTTGGAACTATACTAGATAATCCTCCTTTAACTGAACAACAAAAAGCATCTTTACCACGATGGTCTAATATAGGTGCTAATCAAACTACAAATCCAATTGATCCATTGATGCAACTTACTAGCATGCTTCCATTTGGTATGCCTAGGTTTGGATATAACTCGATGAATGGACAAACTCACTTGTTGGCTGGACAAACTAATTTGTTGACTGGGCAACCACTTATTCGGCAGACTCTGCCTATGGCAATGACAATGCCTGTAGCAAGACCACCGTTATCTGCTCAAGACACTTGTCAGGTCAAGCAGCCTTCACCTATGAGTTCAGCAAGTCAGCCTAAAGCAACCAATGAAACTGATGATGATGATGATGATGATACAAGTGATTCTGATGAATCCTCTAATGATGAGAAAGATAGTATACATGATAACAATGAACACGTGGATAGAGTATTGTCCAAAGCAACTGGTCATAATGATGTGGTTGATGATGTTGAACTTAAGACTGCACAAAAGGCACCACCAACATTGACACAAAAAGATGTAACTAACGGTCCCTTTACTACATTGCCTAATCTATTACCATCAACTGGTTTTAACCAATCAGGAAGGTCCCAAGCTGCTCCTGTCTATGTTGCAATGCCTTTAAATACCAATGTAATACATCCAAATCTTGTTCAGCCCCATTTTCCTGTTGCATCAAATGCAATTCCAGGATCCATGCCATTACTTAACTTTTTCAATAATAGACCAATGGGTCATATGAATCAACTTCAACAAGGTATGAATGTACCTGTACAAAATGTGAATATGAACGCAAGTCCAGGTAGAAGTCAGAGTAGTGTTCCAAGTCTTGCATCTGTAAACTTTGGACCATTATCACCCATTGATGCTCAAAGAAGGTTGTCAGATGCCAAAGTAGGTTCTGAGAAAGGCTTTGCTCCAGGAGAATCAGTTAGTACACACTTAACTACCCAATCTTCAGTTCAGACTGGACCTGCTTGGGCTGCTTCACATGCTACCATGCCAATGCCTTCTGTACCAGTAACACAATCACCAGTGGCAAATCCATTGTCTCATTTAATACCTGACATCAAGCTAGACTTTTCTGATGGTAGACATAATGCCCACAGAGCTAATACAGAGTCAAGAATACCTGCTACGAACACTACACAGCATCCAAGACAAGTTGTTATTACAAAAGAAGATTTAAATCTTAAAGCAGCCCACTTAAATGCTGGTTTACAGCATGAATCAAGGAAGGAATCAGAAACATCTGAACCTGCCATTCTAAAATTCTGGGACGATTGTAAAGAACGCATCATTGAACCTATCAATAAGAGTGAATTTGAGGTCAGAAATATTGATGTTCGTCCTGTTTATGTTCCTATGGGTCGGAATCCCACAAAAGAGGAAATAGACAAAGTTGCTAAAGAATGTATTGAGATGTTGGCTGAATCCAATGAATTTGTCACCCCAGAACGCATAGAAAAGTTAGTCTGCCAGAGGTTTGAGTGCAATAGTATAAAAGCCCTTGGTTTGAGGTACATTGATCAACTCGATAGTGTCAATGAATTAAACAGGACTGTCTGCAAAGTTAATGCATTCATACTGGCATTTTTGAAGACAAGGTCTATTTGTACTTTGCATGAATTAAAGGAATGTCTGCGCGATTATGTTCCAGGAAAGGGGGATTTTTGTGAATTAAAGACTGGACCACTACAACGCTATCCAGAGGTCTACAAGCAGTTTAGATTTCCACCCAATATGGCAGAAATTCCTCCCATTACTAGTATGGAGATAATGGATCTATTTGATTCCTATTTGACTCATGCCAACCAATGGACAAGCAGGGTGGAAATGGAACCATTTATGAATTTCTTGGTTGATAAATATGAGGCAGACAATGCATATATGCTTGGGGTTAGGATACGATCTCTTCCACTTGCTGTTGGAGTAAGTAAACATGCTAATTATTTTTTATATGGCTGATAATTTCATCTTTGTTAACAAGCAGCTTCCATTGTTTCTTCGTAAATTGATTTTGCTACTAAAGTTAAGGTTTCACTTGCCACTAAACATACAGGTAGAAATTGTAGACTGTTGTTTTTGTATTTGTCAATTTACTTGTAGTCATTAGAAAATTTTAAGAATGTAATAGATGTTAGATGTTAGTGACATTGTGTGCTTGTACAGTATACAGTTACCAAAGACAAAAGTGTGAAATATCACTGTCTATAAAACGTCCTATGATAAACACTACTCTCTCCAGTGAATGTAATATTGCCTTAACCATTTAAAAGAAGTTTATTTTCTATTCAGGTATTGAAAAAAGCCAAGAGGGATGCAGGCAATCAAAGACGTGGTGTGTATGAACACTTCAAACAAAACTTAAGGGATGAAATTGAGGAAGCTTTTAAGTACGTTTGTTGTGTTTGTTATATACTGGACCTGGTGATGTTTGCTCTTTATTCAATTTGCAAAAATATGTGCAAAAGTTTAAAATGTGTTCGAAAGAAAAATTTTCTCCTTCAAAATTCTCTGTACATCCCTTCCTATTCTGATTGAGTGCAATTTTACTGTCCAGTGATGCTGTTGGCATATTTCTTCATTGTATATTCTGTAATAACTGATTTTTACATTTGATACAAAATCATCTATAGGATTAAATTGAAATTATACAAAACTACCTAGTTCACTGTAACGTTGTATAGATACATGCATAAGGGGCTAGCATGTTGAAGGGATGGTGTATAATGGTGTACAAGGCCTAAAATGGTCATACATACGATATATGTGTTTTTGGTGTGTGTAGCCATTTTAGGCTTAATACACAATTATACATCACCCCTTCAATGTGCTAGCCTCCAATGGATTCATGCACATTTGATTTAATGAGTTCTTATCATTTATTTGTAGTAAGTTTAAGGTGACCCTACTTCAACGTGGAGACAGGAATGAGTTTGAGATCAGAGCACATTATTTAAAGATGCAACCAGAAACAGCCATTATGGAGATATGTGAGAAACTTAAGGTTTTAATGATGATAGTTGAATCAGGGACAGAAACTTTTGTGAGACCAAAATTACCGAAAGTGATTGAAGTAAGTGTCAGTTTACGCCATGTAGTAACCTTCATCAAAAAAAGTATTTTGTTTACAGCATAATGATTCAGAGTGTGCATGTAGAGGACAAAAAAAAAATCTGGTTTTCACTTGGATCCCCATAAATGTAGGTTTAGTAGATTGGTAGAACTGTTTTTCAAATAATATTTTTGTTTGAAGATGTATTTCATATGAAAATGAAAATAGTGTTAAGAAAAAAAAATTGATAGAGACTGTTTGGCTGGTAAGCGGAAAATAGGAAGTTTTGATGCGTAACCTTAATTTAACTTGTATTTAATGTATTTTTAGTGTCTATCTTCTCAAAACTCTATGGACAAGTAATGAATTGCACACCTTTTAGTGCTCATGTAAAACATATTTTCCTGAAGTACTTAAAATTGAATCTAACTGATGAAGTAAGAAATATAAAAATATTGCTTGCACCGTGTTAAAGTAGCAGTGTTGACACATGTGTTTAGATTGAGTTTTTTTCTGGTTAAACATTGCAACCCATGTCAGATTTATTTATAATGTATATTAAGATACTCTGTTATTTTGATGAAACTGAGCTGATACTGTTGGAAGTATTTGGGTACCATTAGTATCTTTATCTAGTGTTCACGTCATCTTTGTCCAACTATAGTTTGCTTCTAATGGTCATTCATTAACCAAGTTTACAAACAATGTCAAACATTTGGTTCCTAATTGATAACTTTACTCTAGGTTGACCTATTGCAACCAAACTTGGTATATAGCGGGTCACTGTAGAGGTCAAGGTTGGGATTGTATTTTGGGGGTTCTGGGGTCAAGGTCAATGTCACTATTTCTGAAAATAGAAAAATAGTTTCTACTCAGTAAACTGTTGAAAACCTGGTCTAGAGGCATTGCTGTGTTTCTTGTTTAATTATCGAATTGATGCATCATCTTTTGCAGAATAACATTTTCCTATAATTAATATATATCTTGAATGATTTCTAAACTCTGAGATGTATCTGACTCATACATACACTGCATTCAAATAATCAGACAGTGTTTTTAATATTTTTGTGTTGAAATATTTAGAATTTTTTGAATCACATGCGCTGTGATAATCTGGGAAAGACACTCCTCCACCTGGCAATATGTATGACAAGTACATCTGTGCAAGAGGAGGCACTGGAACTTCTTAAACCTACTGAACGTGTGCAGAATGATGGTGATACGGACAAAGGTCACGTTAGTAAACCGCCACCTAGGAAAGGTAATACTGTGTAATGCAGTTACAGTAATTCTGATGTAAGATCTGTTGCAGTTCTGTATATAGTATCTATGTAAATAAATTGTGATAGTACCAGCTGATAAACTCAGTTGTTAGAGCAGCTGATTTGTAGGCAGAATGGCTCGGGTTGGAGCCGCGCATCAGGAACTTTATTTTCTGCATTCTGTTACAGATCGAACATACTGAACTAATCATTATTGCCTGATCAAGCCCATCTTTATTTCAATGTCATGGATGTAGTGAAATATAAATTTTACATTGTGAAGTATGGATATTGTGAAGTATTTATTTTCATCCCAAGGACTTTGCTATAACTGTGTTGTACCATACATGTGCATTTGTTGTCATAGTGGATGATTCCATACTTGACAAGCTTGTATACTTCACACCAGATAGTTTGCATTTTGATCAAGATACATCTATATCTAGTAGTTTGCTGTCTTGGTCAGAGTTCATTATTGGAGCTGGATTTTTGTTTCTGATGATACATTCATTCACAGGGCTCTCTCTCTCTCTTTCTTGGGGGACTGGGGCCGGGGCCCTGGGAGGGGGGGGGGAATTTCAAGTCATTTTCAGTTCAAGGGAGAATTTCGAAAGCCTAATTAATATAATAGTGGGGCAAATTTTACCAAAAATTGGGGAAAAAGGTATATTTCAGAGGTTGGGGAATGGGGCCGAATTTTGGCCCCAAATTTGGAATATTGAGAGATCTGATTCATCATTGTTTCTTCATTGCCGATTCTATTGGATGTTCTTATAAGTTGAAGAACATGTTAATTCAGAGTAGAAAATCTGAAATGATGCTTGAGTGAATGAAATCATGTTATGATTGAATTTAATGTTCCTAATACAAATGTACCAAGCAAACGAAATATTAACCTTTGCCTGCATTTCTCTTCATCTGAAGCTTTTGAAAACTTTGTGGCAAAAAAGCCATTGCTTGTAATGAGTAATGGCTTCTTTTGCCACAATGTTATCCTTTCCGTCAGAGAGAAATAAACCAATTTTCTCAAATAAATTCATGTTTTGCTTTGAATTTTGAAGAGTCCAAAATGTGCTTATGAGGCAAAGAGTTAAGAAACATTTTTCTGACAGTTTCATTGTTTTACATGTTATTCAAGCTGATTCTTTATTAGATGCTGTTGTGATGAGTTTAACCAAGTACATTAAAAACTGTCTGAATGTTAGAGCACTGGCGTTACCTGATTTTAACAGAATGGAGGAAAAGTTATTGGAAGAATTTGGATTTGTAGAATTCAGCCAAATGGGGTTTGGACGATTTCTTGACTTTCTGTTGCGGGAAACACAAAAGGTGAGATAGATATAGTCAACATAAATCTGGTTGTTTCATGTTAATACTCTACAGAAAAAGTACCTACAAACTCTTTTCACACATAAATAATTAAGCAATCTTTAAGAAATTGTTGGTTTGCAGTTGCGAAATGTTGACTTATTCAAAATCTATGACCTCAAGATTATTTTTAGTGATTTTGACCAAAAAATTCTTTTCCATTCTTTGATCCAGCATTTCATTTTCAGTACAAGCATACAGTGTTAACACAGAAAATTGCTTGCCTCCCTGCCCACTGTGAAAGATTTATGTCACATAACTGCAAACCAAACTTTTTAAGGGCTTTTTAAGTGAATCTAACCTCATGTGTATGATTCTCCAGGTTCTAGAAGAAGGTGGTGGCTTACAGTTGGGGTCTGGATCTGGTGGTAGTACTGACAGTGAGACTTCATTCAAACCTCAACAAGATGACTTATATGATTTTATTGGTCAGTGTAGACAGTGTGGAATATCACAGGTACCATGAACTTCGTGTATTTGTTCTGTAAGGAATTCTATAATAGAAAAAATATTGAATCTAATGTCATATAATGAAAAAGGTTTTTTATGAGAACACCTGTGGCAAGCTGGCAGTATCAACAATAGTTGAGCCGTTCACATTCAATCATCACCAATTTGGTCAAAATGTTCATGGACATAGCATTTGGGTCAAAGTCAATGACCAGCAAAACACCACACATGCTGTTTTAATCATGGTTTCGTTTTGGCAAAGAATGATGAAATAGACATTGTCTCCTGTCTACATTGAACAGTTCCCATCCAATCCTTACAAGATAATTTTGACAGGCATATTTTTTTGATTGCTTGATGTTCTTGTTCATGATGATTTATTTAAATTACAAATAATGCGAGACTTTTAAATTTCAGTTCATTTAAGAATTCATTTTAAGAACAGTCATTAAATGGAATTAGTATAAATGATTACAAGAAATTGTTGTAAGTTTAACATTCAGACATAAACACCAAGGTGCTGGTCATGGATTAAAAGGAAACCAGGCCTTTGTTTAAGCATACTTATACATCAACATTCTCTTGATTTCAGCCCTCTGAGATAGAAGCAGCTTTATGTAAACAGTACAGTGTGCAAGATGTACGTAACCTTGGATACGGGAATATGAAGTTGTTGCTTAGTCATGCTGACAAATACTTTAGACGTATGCCCATGGCAGGCATGAACGTGTTGTACGAGACACCATTTGTTCTTCAAGCCGGGTATTACACTTAGTTATCATATGTGAGGAAAAAATTCATGAAAAGTTGAGATTTGGTACTGTTGTATGGATTACATTCTCCTGTCGTGAAAATAACTAATGGACATTAAATATGTTATGTATTGAGGGGCCTCCATGGTCAAATGGTTTCCGATTTGTAATCCGAAATGCCTTTCCTCTGTGAGTTTGAAGCCCACTCAGGATGAGGCAAATTTCAAATGTGTGTAAACCATGCAGCTAGCTCATGGGAAGTTGGTGTTTCTATCCAGGTGTAAGTCTGGGGTCTTTCACCACTATTAAAGCCAAACCACCCTGGCTGTTGGTGCGACATTTGAGTGAAAAAATATGTACTGATTTTAATGGATGTAATGGACTTGTTTTGTTGGGTTTGCTTGTACTTTTTATGTGATATTTTATGTTATATTTTATGTTATATTTTATGTTATGTTTTACGTTACTCTTTATGTTATATTTATGCTCTGCCTGTAATGCCCTCCAAGTTATATCAAAACTTAAAATTTCTTGATTTCTCTTTTATACTTTAAATAATGATAAATTACTTGAATTCTTAGAAATTCATCTGGTGGTGAGTCTAAAGTAGGGATACTAGGACATCAGACAAAGGAGGCAGCTATTATATGTCTACATAATTGTCCCTTGCTGGAGAATTTAGCAGAATGGTCACAGTGGAATACAGTGTTTGAACCACAGTTTGGTACATTGAAAAACTTTATACAAGTACTTAAAAACAAAGGTGTTAACCAGATCAAAATTGAAGGTGAGAATTGGACTTTTTATTATTGATTTTATAATTCTGTTTTACTTGCTTAAATGTAACTCATGTTGAAGTTAAAGTAAGTTTGGTTGATCATTTCCTGATGAATGATTTTGAATTTTAAAAAATTGTTAAATTTTTTATGAATATATTTTTTGCCATGTCATTTATTTGGATAATATCAAGATACAATGTATATAAACAGACATTGGTTTATAATTATAAGATGAATAGATTTACCTTTCAGCATTTTCTTCCTTCGCAAGCTGTCAGAAATAATGGTCAATCGTTTTGATACTCCTAGAATTTTTACCTATTGAAAGTTGTTAAAAAAAAATGGTTAGGTGAATAAGTGATGGTCAATATCTCAGAAATGGCCCCTTTTAAAGGATGAATCCCTTGCTGGAGAGAGTGCTAAGGTTTGCTTTGGTAGTTTTGTCTTGTAATGGGAGTAAATCATTGCAATTTTTCTTTTTTATGTCTAGATTTCATTGAAATTTGTAGACAGCATACTATTTTGCATTTAATGATGTGTACTGGCTATAAAATGTGCTAGGACATTATTTTGTTAAGATTTAACCCTTTGCCATGTTGTGCCGAATTTCCCCACATCTGAAGCAGACGACTTTTTGAACACGTTGTGGCAAAGGAAGTCATTGCTCGTAATGAGTAATGTCTTCTTTTGCCACAATGTTTTCCCACTCTGTCAGATAGAAGTAACCCAATTGTCTTAAATAAACTGATGTTTTTGTACATTAGCTTTGAATTTGGAATCCAAAATATTCTTATGGGGCAAAGTGTTAAGAATTGTTGCCCTTAGTTTTGTTCTTGTTTCTATTCTTCAGGTGGAAAATTTGCTGAGATCGACATCATGGCCCTAGAGGTAAGGCCAGGAGAACTGATCAAACTTGTCGCTACTACATCACACAATCATTTTACTTCCGCTCTAACGAGACGTGATGTGAGATCATCCTGCGGTCACCTTGTGTCATTGGCTATTAAATATAAAGGTGTAGAAAGTATGCCATTAGCACTTTTATCCAGCCTCATCAAAACAGAATTATTAAAAATGTATGCAGAAGAAACCAGCTCTGATGTTCCATTCGCAACAGAATCAGTCATACCTGGTCAACAGCATATTGCTGCAAAATTTATTCTACAATGTCTACTCGTCATTCCCTTAAAACTTTGTGCTTCACTCGCTAACCAGATGTTCCTTGATCCACTGGGACAGGTTGTGGGTTCAAGTATATCTAAACAACTGCTTGCACAACTTTGTGTTACACCGTCTGAAAGGAATCGTTTAGAAAAGCTTGGATGTTTACTTGGAATACAGGATTGGATCACCATGACTCAGCATAAATTTAAACTGTGTGAGTCAGATGTACAACATTTACCTTCAGAGCTTGAAGATGTCATTGAAACTGTTGATGATGTCCAGGTTAGTTTATTTTATTTTATTGCATCCTGTTCCTTTTTCTCAGATTACAGACTATGTATGTCAAGGCAAGATTTTCTTTATGTTGAATTAAACTTGGAGTCCCCATACGTCTGCTTCCCTTTACTAATGAAGTTCAATCAGTTTATGACCAAAAACGTACTCTACCTCCTGGCTATGATGACAAATTTTTGTAAAGAGGAACTATATATAAGTCCAACAAATTGTTGTAATGTAATGTAAAGTTGACTGTAGTTAGTCGAAAACTTTGCTTGAATTTATGAATGGTTGAATGACATGTTGGTAGTTCTACCCAATTACTTGACACAAGGATAGTATTAGATTGTGCATGATTTTTAAGTTAATTTTTATGCTTTGAACTGCTGATATGTCCTGATAATATCATTTTTATAAAATATCTAAGGTGGAAGAAGACAATGATGACGAGTATGAAGATGATTTTGATGACATATTGTCTGGTGACTTTGATACTGACATCACTATCGGGACAGATAGAGATGAAATAGAACATTCAGATCAGAATTCAGATGTGTCTGCTGATTCAGATTCACCAGTAATTATTGAAGAAACTGTGGTGGATGTACTAGGTAACAATATCCATTTTGTTGTTAGGTCACAAGTTGTTTTGCTGAATTATCAGTTCTGCTTCCATTCCTGTCATCTAAAAATGTTTAACATAAGTTTATATTTGTATCTGGGTCTACACGGTAAATACATTGTTTTGAGATAAAGTCAAACATGTGAACAAAGGCCACCCCTGGGAAAGACAAAATCTAAATAATCAGGGACAGTTTTACAAAGAGTGGCCTTTATTCACAAGGTGGTGTTTATTTGGAGGTGGCTACAAACACAGGTTTGACTGTATATCCAGTTTACACATAGTCTGTTTGGTGTATGATCAAGTATAGTATTCCATTCTTTTCTTTAAAAGAACTTGGTTTGAACTAATCTGCTATATATAAGTTTTGGTAAGTTTTTTGGTTGAAGACTTTTTGACATGTTTAATGGTTTTAATTGATGAAATTTTAACTATGGGTTGTTTGTGCTTTAGCATCAGTATTTGGTTGATAATCTCTTGTTTTGTAACCTGTTAGGTAATCTCTTGGTTTGTACCTTGGCAGGTAATCACTTTTTTGCAACTTGTTAGGTAATCTCATGGTTTTGTAACGTGGTAGGTAATCTCGTGGTTTTGTAACCTGTTAGATAATCTCTTGGTTTGTAACTTGACACGTAATCACTTGTTTTGTAACTTGGTAGGCAATCTCTTGTTTTGTAACTTGGTAGGTTATCTCTTGTTTTGTAACTTGGTAGGTAATCTCATGGTTTTGTAATTTGGTAGGTAATCTCTTGTTTTGTAACTTGGTAAGTAATCTCATGGTTTTGTAACTTGGTAGGTAATCTCATGGTTTGTAATAATTCCAAATGGTAAGTCAGTAAACTTGAAGGATCTGGCAAGTAGGTAATTGTTATTTAAGAACCCTGTGAGGGGGCCTCAGTGGTTATGGTGTCTTGACTAGTAATCACTAGCTCCTCTCCACTGGGAGTTTGAATCACAGCAAATTTCACATGTGAGGAAGATGCCGTGTTAGCATACAGAAGGTTGGTGGTTCTTCCCAGGTGTATGCCTCAAGTATTCCTCTACTGTGAAAGCAGGAAGTCGCCAAATAGCCCTATGTTAGTGCAGTGTTAAACCTCAGTGTAAAAAGAAATGAACCATGTGAGAGATTTACTGAAAATTTCCTAGGTTGGTATGATGTATGTGTACTATAGACACAGTTTGTTCAATCTCTGGTAATGTACTTAATGTGTATGTCCTATTATTACATGCACATTGAATACTTGTATTCACTTCAAACAATATTTGGATGCCTTGCTGGGAACACCATGGTACTAACTGTTAACAATTTAAAGAAAAGACCAAAACAAAATTCAAGAATTCTTGTTTTATGAAATTAGATGAAGATGACAAACCTGGTCCAGAGGAAAGTGAAGCTGAATCTGCTGTCTCTGTATGTGAAGCTTTCATTAACCAGATACGTAAAGATGAATTTGGTGTTGGTATACAACTAAGTGATGACGGTGAAAGACTCATGAAGGTACGATTATATGATATGGTTGAAGTATGTATGTTTGTGTAGTGGGTGAATGATCACAAATAAATAGTTCTTGTAAAAAATGTTGTTCTAATGGGTCAAGATTAGCAAAATTGGATTAAATAGATAATTGATGTTAGTGTGTATATTTATCTTAACCAAATTTAAGGAATAATCACATAGCTTAGGTTACAGACATTACAAATGTACAGTTTTTACTGTAAATAATAAAGATAATAAAGATATAGGAGGCACCAGATAAAGCATTAAATGTACATCAGACTGAAATACATTAAATTTATTGAAATTTATTTATTACTTAGTGTTTGAAATGTGAGTTTGTATACTTGATTTTGTACAGATTGATGGCCTGATAGGCATTTTACTGTAAATGTTTGTGCTACATCTTTGTTAAAGCACCACAAGTGTGGTCCAGTGATTAGTGCTCTGGACTTGTAACCCAGCAATCCAGGTTCAAATTCCAGTCACAGCAGGTCATACCCTTCTATGAAAATTTGACAAAATTGTCAGTTTTCTTCCATATGTGGAGAAGTTGTCAGCTGCTCATGGAAGGGTAAGTTAGTACTGGTTAGAATAAGGTCTAGGAAAACTGGTAAGGTGAACTGGCTGCCATATATAACTAATAAATTGTTGAAAAATGGTGTTAAAACCAATGAAATAATATATCTTGGTTAGGTGCAGCAAGAACGTCTGGGTAGAAGTTTGGATCGCTTGTCCAAAGATTTGTACAGTAAAGATACGCACTTTGTTTTGGAACTTATTCAAAATGCAGACGACAACAGTTATGATGACAGTCTCCTTAGTAACCAGAAAGATGACTGTCCTGCAGTGAAGTTTGTCATAGAGCATGATGGGATATATGTCCTTAATAATGAACTTGGTTTTCGGGAGAAGGACATCAAAGCATTGTGTGATGTGGGTAGAAGTACGAAAGGAAAACACAAGTTTGGGTACATTGGTGAGTTAAACCATAAATTGTATCCTGTGGGAATTAATGATGAAAATGGTGAAATTTTTACGTATAGATATGATTCTTCTTTAGTTTTTTATTTAGTCCAAAAGAATATAAACATTTGTCAAAAATGCATGTATCCTTGCTTCTTTCTTTGATTTTGGGTTATGAAGAGGCATGGTTTCATTACCTGTCATTTTCATGCAAATTGCATTTTAAAACTAATTGAAATTCAATTCATTTCTTTTTAAGGCTAGATATTTACTTACCTTTACAGAATCAGATCTGTTCATGAGAACCTCATTTTGTTACTCCACTCTTGGCCATATTTATGTTGTATGACAGATTGTACGTGGCAATCTGTACCAGAGTATCTTTAACTTGTTTTCATTACTTTTATGACAAAATATAAGGGATTCAAGTATTGCAATTACAGACTAGAAACTCCTTTATTGAACAGGTCAGAAAGGTATTGGATTCAAGTCAGTATTCAGAGTTACAGATTCACCAGAGGTACATTCTAATGGATTTCATATCAAGTTTGATGTTAACAGTGGCCCTATGGGATATATTCTACCACATTGGATTCCAAAGGAAGAACAAGTTGTTGATAATGGGTTTGTTGATTTGGTTGAAGTAATTATGTATCGTAGACTTCTTATCACATCATTCCAGCCTGGTGAATGTTTGGTGTTCTATGCTGTAAATTGACGAAGCACATCAATTACTCAAATAAATCAAGTACTGAGATACAAATGGAGGACTTTACTGTACTTCAAGGACTTAAATTCATTTCTATGAATCATATGTTCATATGGTGCTTTTATATTGTTGATTTTTACCAAAGACCTGATACATATTGAAGGCAATGTTTGTGTTGTGTGCTTACAGATGGACCACTAACATTATATTGAGACTGAAGACAGACATGCTGAAACAAACACGTACACTGGCAGCCAGATTTAATGATATCCATCCCTCATTGTTGTTGTTTCTTCATAGATTGAGAAAAATAACCATTGAAAATAAGGTAATTGTAATTTTTATATGCAGATATAAATAAAAATGTGCACTATACATATATCTGATTCCTTACAGTATTTCAGATGAATATTCTGATTTAGTGCTTTCTGTATCTATATCCCCACACAACAAAGTTGTAAGGGGATATACTGGAATCAGGTTGTCAGTCGGTCAGTCGGTCAGTCTGTCTGTCTGTCTGTCTGTCCATCTGTAGACAAAATTTTGTGTGTGCTCCTGGTCTTGAACAGCTTGTTTAGATTGGTTATTTAATGTACAGATTAATTACTGTAGTTTTACTAATTTTCGTTGGGGATTTAATTTTGTGGATCGGCTTATCCATGAAACCAAATCCCCACGAACTTATTCTATTAAACAAGATAATAGAAAACGATCAGGCAAATTTCTTTCGAAAATTAAAAATCAACGAATTTACGTCGCCACGAAATAGCCATTTTAATAAGAAATGCGAAAATTGAGCCCAACGAAAATTAATGATACCACAGTATGTACTTGTAATGAAATAAAAATCATTGTTAAGTGCTCAATATATTAAATAAATTTTTATTTAAATCTTGCATGGATCTCATTTTTATACATATCTTGATAGGACTTATGCGAACACATGGTAGTTTGCTGTATATTAAGAATCCTTAGAGAATTGTGTTGTGTTCTGATTATGTTTGAATCATTTTAGCTCTTTGTATTGATGTATTCTTGAATATATGTTATGTGTATTGTCTAGGTGGAGCACGGATTGAAAACAATGCACCGTAGAGATGTTGGTAACAGTATTATAGAAATACAGCATACAGAGTGCAATACATGTGAGAGATGGCTCGTTGTTAAATCAACACTAGATGCCAGTAAGATATCATTACAAGCTAAGGCGGGAGCAGACGTCGAATCTACTGAGATTGCATTAGCTTTCCCCATCAAACCTTCTGGACAAAAGATTGTTCATAAAGTATGTATATGATCTCATCATGTTAAATTTAAATTATAAACAACATATTTTATACATACACATTGATTAAGATCATAGGTAATTTTGCATGTATTTATGTTTTGATCTTTTGTGAATGATAATATGCCATATTCATTAATATACTTTGCAATCCTTCATCTTTTAATTTTTTCTTGTAGGTTTTACCACCTAAGCAGCCAGTATTTGCCTTCCTTCCTCTACGTAGTTATGGTTTCAGATTTATAATTCAAGGTAATGTTTAGTCACAGTTCCGTGTTTGAGTGTTAAACTGATGGACATACTATAATCATCTCATTGACAACTACATATTGATACATCTTATGTGTAATTACTTGTATATCTTGCTGCATTAGCGCATACTTTGGCTGTTACTTTGTTCAAGGCAATAACAAATAATGTACTTTTTTTCTCTGGGTTTTTCACTATTTTTCAACACTTAGTCAGTTACATATGGCAGCAGGTTCACTTAACCAGTTTTCCTGGACTGTATTCTAACCAGTGCTAACTTATACGTATACAAGGAGCCGATAACTTCTCCACATCTGGAGGAAAATTGACATTTTTATCAAACTTTCATAGAAGAGTATGACCTGCCACGACTGGGTGTACTGTCTTAGTACAGTTTTGCTATTGGTTTATTTCATCATTTTAACTCATTACCAGATACAAATTGTATATTGACGAGATTTTAATTGATTGCTACTCATGTTTTCTTTCAATAGAATATACAGGTATGCTGGTTAGACTATAACATTTTTTACCCTGTGATTGTAGGTGACTTTGATGTACCGTCCAGTAGAGAGGATGTGGACAGAGATAGTTCATGGAATCAATGGTTGAGAAATGAGATTCATACTGTCTTCATTGATGCTCTAGATGTATTTAAGGCATGTGTATTGTAATAACAATGAAATGAGATGTCTTTTTAATTATTGCTTAAAATCCACTTTTATTTGGAGCGACTAATTACCATAGACTATCATTGGCTTGAACTTTCTGGGTCTGTTGAAATCAGTTCTAGTTTTCTTGAGTTCTTACCATCTGAAGTTGAACATTTTACTCCATGAAATATAATTGTTTCCTGGTATGGTTTGTATTGTGTAATGTGTTCATGTTGTTTGTAGTGATGTATTGTGTATATCTGTGTATAAATTGTAGTTTTTTCATCCAAAATCATGTCTAAAAATCTGCTATATGCAAAAGTGTTCTTAGAAACATTGTAGACTGTTATGTCAAAGTATTGGGTAATACCTTGTAATACCTGTTTATAACAAACCATATTGTTTATTTTCAGTCTCACCCGGAGTATGACACCATGAATGCTGTGTGTACATTTCTACAGTTTGTTCCAATGGAAGATGAGGTTCTAGATTTCTTCAAACCTGTTGCTGCCGATATTTTGAGAAAACTGAAAGGAAAACCATGTATTCCTACACAACCTAACAGTCAAGGTATGCTTTAGATGTCACTTCTGAAAAAATAAATCCCTTGTAACATTCGGTCTTCCTTGTCTGCTCTCTGTAATCATCAGATGCTCTATTGAACCCTAGGTTTGGCATGTTCGCCAAACTTCTGTGCTAATGAATTTGTTTCACAGCATCTGGCTTAAGCTCATACATTTCTATATATTGCCATTCAGGGGCCTGTTTTGTGGACATAATTTGACTTAGGTAACCTTTGAAAGCTTAAATCTTGTTAATGGTGTCCATTTCAGACAATTACCTTTTAACTGATGACAACAGATTCCCATAAAAAACAATAGGATTAAAAAAGGGATAGCAAGATGTTGAAGCTTAAAAACTGCTGTTTTAGCTAAGATATGGCTCCTTCAGAAATCATAATTTGTTAAGGACTGCTGAGTTAATTGTTGGACCAGACACGGTACCAAGTTGTAGTGATTATACAAGAAAGTTTTAGATTTTGTTTGATAAATTAGAACACAAAAAACTCTGCTCAAGCCATTGGTTGACTCAGAAATTTTTTTCAGTCATATTGTTATTGACATATTCTGGCCACATTTGATAACCAGCGAAACAGCCCTCAGCACTCCTGAATGAACACCCTGATTTAGAAAAAATGATGGAATAGACCTTGTCTGCTTTCTATGTTGAAGAGTTCCCTTGTAATTTCCAGTGGATAATTTTGATGTGTTAATTTTGTGACATTAAGGCACCCTTGTTTCTACAACAATTATTTCATTGTTACATATATATTTAGTGTCAATATTTCATTTTTACATAAAATAATGACTACAATTAGTGTCAAATACAGGACTTTTATTTATATTTAGGTGTGATCAGTTGGAAGATACCATCCCAGACTGTCAGAGTTGAAGATCATCGTATACGTAGTGTTATAACACCAGAACTGTTACAGACACATCTGAATTTATTTTATCTCCATAGTGAGGTGGCTTCCAACTTGAACCCAGCACTGACCTCATGTCTGGGTATTGAAACATTAAGCTCTGAACATCTCTCCAAACTGGGTCGTGCCCTGATTACTGACATGGGAAGTCATTGCAGTAAGTTTTACGCATTGATTCATTTTGTATTTGTCGTTACAGCCATTTTAATTATGTAGTAAGTAAGTAGGCCGTATATTCAAATGAGTTTTATCAAGTACTTGACTTATGAGAAACAATCACTTTAATGAAAATGTAAATTTATGCTTCATATTATCTGTGTGTAAGTGTATGTGATGTATTATGACCAGAATCTAAATAACTCTAAAGCATTGATTTGTTGGCTTGGGATTATCTCTGATATAACATGTTTGCCTTACAAGTCCACTTTGAGTGTTTCCATGGAGTTTCAGCCCTTCATTTATCCACTTTTTAACCATGTATTTTACTGGATTCAGACTTGATTTGATATAATGTATTTTCTTTCATCACATAATGGTTGAATCAACTTTATGTATAATTCATGTCATTGTATTCACAGAATGTGACAATGATGTGATAGTGATAGCAAAATGGTTGGCTTGTATGTACTGTAGTCTCGATGAATTTCACAATGAGGATGAGATACTGACAACTATAAAATCTCATCCATTGTTGCCTCTATCAGATGGAGAACTTGTATCACTAAAAGATAAAACTGTATTCTATCCTATACCTGACTCTGGTAAAAGTAGACAAGAGAAAGGTTAGTGCCATAATTTTTGTTGCAGTTTCTTTGATATTATTTTTCAAGTGTTCAGAACAGTTGAAAATCCCAGTTGTGGGAATGGGGGTATGTTGTTGGTCTGGTAGGTAGTGACTTCAAACTGTTAGTTTCTGTTTGATACTTGTAGTTAACCCTTTGCCTCTTAATATCACATTTCCCTGCATCTGAAGCAGACGACTTTTGAAAACATTGTGACAATGGAAGCCATTGCTCTTAATAAGTAATGTCTTCTTTTGCCACAATGTTTTCCTTTCTGTCAGAGAGAAATAACATTATATTTTTTAATAAATTGATGTTTTGTATATTAGCTATGAATTTGGAGAGTCCAAAATATGAGGCAAAAGATTAAGATTGACCCATTGCTTGTTACTAAGTTTATAGCAAGGTTTTATGGACACCAAGTTTAGGATTGTATTTTGGGAGTCCTGGGGTCAAGGTCAAGGTCACTATAAAAAATAGCTGAATATCTTGTTTTGTTTCCTTGTGGCAACATTAAGACTTGGGACACAAATTTGCCATACTGATGGAGTGGTTGTTTTGTTTACTTGTGGTAATATTAAGAAATATGGAATATAAATTTGCCATACTCATAAATATTGATGGAGTGGTTGTATTGTGTCAGTGTTTGGTGTGATTGAAGATTCTAATATCAGTCATTGTGTCAAACTTTCAAAATACATCTAGTTTTCATAAGAGTTTTTGTGAATGTTGCTGATAGAATATATTTGTTTCAGTCAGAATGCTTCTATACATATTTCACCTGTTCGTGTACTTGTTTTATGTATGCTTACTTATTTCTTACCTGAGAATGAATTAAAATTCTAATTTTCTAATTTGAAAGTCTTATACAATTCAATTTGACGACAGTATGTATTTTTGTACAGATCCGTTTTATTACTTACAACAAGACGTGAACAGTCTTCATCCATTATTGTTGAACACTGGTGATGATGAAGTGAACAGTCAGGTTCACAAACTTCTTGTAAGGCTTGGAATTAAGAAGATGTCAGCAGGTGATGTGATTAACCATCACATTATTCCAGTTCTCAAATCTGAAGTATGGAAGGTAACCTATCTCCTAATATGCTTGATGTTTGTGTAGTGTTTTTGATAATTATGTATATGTCATTATAAACAAGGTCTGCCATAACTTATAACAAATTTTAAAGCCAAGTTTTTATACCTGATTGAGCAGAGAATTTTACAATTTCATACTTTGAATATTTCAGTCTTGGATTTCCTAATGAAATTGTCCAATGCAAACAACTGAAGGGGTACATAAATCATTTGATCATTGTTTTATTCCCTTTGAAAGTTTTGTAGAGGTACTAGAGACCTCTGTGGTTGAGTGTTTTTGGTCTCTTACTAGTTATCACTAGTCCCGGACTGCTGTGAGTTCAAATCCCTCTCAAGATCAAATTTTACTTGTGAGGAAATTATCCAGCTTGCTGCCAAATGACCGTGGCTGTTGGTGCGATGTTAAACCCCAGTTAAAAAAATACAGATATATAAATATGGTGTTCATGGTAATTATATGATTATATGTGTTATTCACTTTTGTTAATACGTTTCAGACAAAATCAAAGCATACACTGATATCATATCTGATCTACATCAAGCTACAGACTGACAAACAGCCATCTGTGTGTAACATGGATGATGTTAGGGATGTGGCTGTGGTCTGGTCTAACCATGAATTTAAACATCCTTCCCAAGATTGCGTGCATTTTCCTCAGAATTATGGAAACTCGATTGATCTGAAACGTGATTTTCCTGGTAAGTCAAAATGTCAATTGTATTACTCACATTCTAACATGATTATCGAAGCTATGTTGACAGGTAAGAATTCAAATGGATGCAAATATTGCTTATAATCAATTGGTGCTGCAAAAATTTGGTTTATTTCAAATATACAGAATAGTCTTATCTTACATTTAGCATCAAGATATACTTGAGTAAAAATGATTTTGAGATGATTGTATTTAAGCTGTACTTACTGCTATCAATGAATAGAATACATACTATCCTACCTATATAACTTTATAGTTGCTTTTGTGTTTTATTTATGTCACAATTTTCTTGAATATAATTGTCAAGCATTATAGAGCACACATTGTCAAGCATTATAGAGCACACATTGTCAAGTATTATTAAGCGCACATTGTCAAGCATTAAAGAGCACACATTGTCAAGCATTATAGAGCACACATTGTCAAGCATTATAGAGCACACATTGTCAAGTATTATTAAGCATACATTGTCAAGCATTATTGAGCACACATTGTCAAGCATTATTGAGCACACATTGTCAAGCATTATTAAGCACACATTGTCTAGCATTATAAAGCACACATTGTCTAGCATTATAAAGCACACATTGTTGAGCATTATTAAGCACACATTGTCAAGCATTATTAAGCACACATTGTCTAGCATTATAAAGCACACATTGTCTAGCATTATAAAGCACACATTGTCAAGCATTATTAAGCACACATTGTCAAGCATTATTAAGCACACATTGTCTAGCATTATAAAGCACACATTGTCAAACATTATTAAGCACACATTGTCAAGCATTATTAAACACCCATTTATAGTCATTATTTATTTCCAGGATATGACTGGACAATTCTTAGCTCGTGCTATCTGCCTTCACCACCTGCACGAACTGATGTAATCAGCTGGCGAAGCTTCTTCATAAAACTAGGAGTTGAAGATTTCCTGTCTGTTAGGAAGAACGAAGTGCAGATCTTAAAAGACAATTTGGTATGTGTATGGCGCTTGTATTTGTTGTTTTCAATGTCCACTTAATGTCCAACAATATTTTAATGCCTACTTTTAAATAGTGAACACATTCTGTTTTTTTATTTGACCTAAGCTGTTTCATTTTGTGCAATCCTGTTACTGAACTTGAGGTCAGAAAAAAATAGTTGCATTTCCAGTTACCCAACTGACCTTATTTTTTGTGTTGACTTTAATGTTTCTGACATAAAAATCTACAGTATGAAGATATTTGAGGATGAAATATGCACCCAAAGAATGAAAAATAGTATGTTTAGAAAAAAAAAATTGAAAAGTTTTGCAGCCTACCCCCCCCTATTTTTTGTCAAGTTGCAGGAAAAACAAGTATTTCTTTCTGGCCCAATTACATGTACTATACTTATACTATAGACTGAAAACTTTATTATCACTTGATTACATTTCTGTTTGTTTATTCACATCTTCACATCTTTTTGGTCTATCTTTTAGGCTTCTTCCTGCTGGTCAACTGTGTCAGGTGTTTGGCCTAAAGAGGAAGAATACATAGTGCATGATTACCAGTGTGTGGAATTGGAGAAATTGATTCATGAGAACCTGCATCCAGATGGTGCAATCTTCATTGAACAAATGAAATCTCTGTGCGTTCATCTGGACCGAATGTGGGACAAACACTACTCGAAGTACTGTTCTACTAGTGTGCTGGACAAAAATGGCAAAGTTCTTAAAGAAACACAGACTTCTTTCAGTATTATACTACGTACAAGTCAGTGGTTGCCTGGCTTTGAAACTGAAACAAACATACGTCAGGATGGTAGCGTTGGTCGCGAAGTTGGGACTGTTATGAAGGAACCTTCCAGTTTATATTTGCGATCAAAGGTCGTTTTTGATCTCATGGCAGAGAAAGTTTTATATCTTGATGTGAAGATTGATGGAGGGTCATTTTTCGAATTTCTTGGTCTAAAGATGTCTGTTGAAATAGATACAGTTAAAGAGAAATTGCTGACTTGGTGTTCAAGGTCAAACAATGGAACACCAGCTGATTTTTGTACTTCATTGGTTCATATAAAAAAAGTGTACAGTTATTTGTCAGACAATTTGACAAGACAAGATTTAAAGCATTTATTGCAGAAATGTCCTGTACTTTTTGTCCCAAACAAAAAAGAAGATCTTGAACGACGTGGTGAAGTAATTCCTGGTAAATTCCTAAGCAGAGAAGAAGTTTGGCTTTGCGATAAGACGGGACTGATGGAAAAGCACAGACAACTTCTGATTGACTTCCACTCTGACCTGAGCAGCAAACAAATTATGCAGATTTACTATATGGACAGACTAGATCTAGTTCAACTTTTTACTACTGAGGGTAGAATAGATAAACATCCAAGTGTTGAAGAGTATCTGGAATTACTTTGCCTTCTATGCAGTACTTCTACACCTAAGAAAAGTGACATATTACAAGATGTTTTCAAAATTTTCTCGACCATTGGTACAATTCTGTGCACCTACTGTGAAGTACTAGACAGCAGGGAAGCAGAGATTGCCGTTCAGCCTTTGAAGACTAAACTCTTGGAGAAGTTACAGAAAGAAAAGGTAATAGAATTATATGTTGTTTACTTGTTGAGTATTAATTAATGTTTGTGACCCATGTTTTATGTTTGTTACAAATGTATAATGAAGGCCATTCTTTTATTAATCACATTGAACTGATTCTCATTGTCATTTATCTTGATTGTTATAAAGTGATGTGTGCTAATTGTTACTAGTGTCATTCTTCAGCATGCTGAGAGTTCACTGCGATTAATGTCACACCATCAGCCAGGGTCATTTTTCAACTTTTTCAGCTTTAAGTGTAGAGAAATACCCCAGGCTTGCACCTGGGTAGAAACATCGACCTTCCATAAGTTAGTCAGACATCTTGCAGGAAATTTAGTCCTTGTGAGATTCAAATTCACAGCAGTGAGGAGCTGGTGATTACCCATCAAAGACTGTATCCACTGGACCATTGAGGCTCCCATGTTGAGAGTCAGTTGACATTGTTAATGACATTGTCGATGTTAAATTTTAATCTCTATGTTTTTTTTGTTACCACCATGTGTTCAACTTCAGGTATTTCCAACTAAAGGTCAGGTATGGGTTAGTTTAGCTGATGAACCATTTATTGCTGACAATAAAGAATATGAGAAGATGTTTGAGGCTAAAGAAGGTGTTCACTTTCTTGACATGGAATACAAGAAGAAAGGTCATGGGAGACTCCTTCCACCAATGGGTATTATATCATGTTTCTTTGTGGCTGTTTTATAAAATAGATACATGGATATATTTGCTAATTTACTGACGCTATGCTCATCCATCAACGCACAGAATTTGCTCAGATTAGACTTGTACAATACAATTTGCCAAAAGAATTAAATAGCTTATTTCTTTAACATTCCCCGTATGTAGCATTGGTAGGTGGGCAGATCTTCTTTTAAAATGTATTTATTGTAGTTCGAGATATAGAGAAAATGAAAAGTATTGACTTGGAATTAATAACCAAGACCAAAAAAGTCTAGGAAAAAATAATGTTAATATAAACTGGTTAGGAGAACCAGTCGCCATGTATGACTGAAACATTGTTGAAAAAAAAGCATTTAAACCAGTGACATTGTCACAAAAAAAAACAAACAAACTAATTGTAACCAAGGTTACAATTTCATGTTGTAATTTTATTGTGTGAAGTTTACTGATTTATTGTTTTATTTCAGATGAATCTATTCAGCAGACTATGATTGATTTTGTCACACAGATGTGTCCCATAAAGAAACTTAGTGATGTAGTTAATAAAGCGACAGTCCCAACTATGATTGAACCTTGTGACAAGCTGCAGATTTATTTTCATAAGGTTGTACCAGCTATACAACAAGTTTTGATGGCAAGATTTGAGACCGTGTATTTACAACATGATCAAATAAATACACAACAAGTACTGGCTTCTGCTAAATTCTATCAAGTAAGTACTACATATATAAAATCAGAAATAAGGAATGTTTTTTGTCACCAGCCCCATCACCAGACCCCTTTATATTTTCGGGCTAAACTTTAAGTTTCTAACAGCAAAATCCTAAGTACAAATAAATTGTACCCCCATCGTATGAAGAGTTTGTCTAAAAAAAGAAGAAATGTTCCAGCTTACCTGCCTTAATTTTTTCAGTCAATCAAATAACCTTGAGAATGACAATTTTCTTCAAGCCCAAACAAAAAATATCAAATGGGGATATTGAAACAGTTTAGTTTGTTAGCTCATCTGTTGCGAAGAAAAAATTGATTGTTGTTCTCATTGTTATGCAAAAACTTTAATGTAGCCCATTACTCAAACACTTTCAAAGATATCAACACGACACTTGGAATACTTAATTATCATGACATATCACAGTTGTGAGACAAGGGGCATTATTTTGAAAGCTGTATTTTTGGAGTTATGTCCCTTTTTAACTCAATTTTTGGTCAAAATTGCTTAAGTAGATTGATATACAGCAGACGATCATTGGCGCCACTCTGTGAAGCTCTTGTTTTTGGTGTCTCTTCTACTTCATACTTGACCTTACATGCTGTATATTCTCATGACAAACTGTCTGTTAATGAAAACTTTTTTCTTTCGTATGGCATCATTGTGGTCTGGTATCTATGGATTAATAACAAGTGGAGACATTTGTGAAGAAATTATAATTTCATTATTTACAGTTTATTACAAAGGCAAATTAAAATTGAATAAAATCATTTTAGGAACACAAATACAATATTTATGATGACTTGTATGGGAAAAAAGAAGTTTAATGTTCAAGATATTTATTGTTTAAGTATTTCTGCGTATTCATAAAAGGTTGTGTAAATGATAAGAATTTTGTTCTCCTAATTTGTGCATGAATAAATCACCAAGAATGTTAACATCAAATGTCATGTGCCAGCTTGAAATCTTTGTTTTTGATATTTTTCTATACCTTTTGTCTTTCAGACTAAAATGATAGAAGTAAGCTATGTACTGGAAAGCAAGAAAATAAGTCAGCCTGTTGTTGAATTGAGGGAAGAAATATGTTCCATTGATCCACCAACATTTTATATTCAAAGAGAACATGTTGATTCAACTCAAGAAATCAACAAAGAAATTGCTAGATACTTTAGCTGTGGTGACAGATCTTGCAATAATGCTTTGAGGTAAGCTGTATGTTATTAATACAGGACTGACATGACATAAATATGATTACACCTCTTAATGTAAATATAGTTCAACCTTGTTTATCTGAATTGATGGGGACTGAAATATTATTTTGGATATAGCATCATTATGGATAGTTAGTCTTAGGCAATCTGAAATTACCAACACATGAAAATTGAGTTAACTCCTTTTTTATGTACTGATATTGTATTATGAATGTATATTTCCTCTGTGATGCATATTCATGTGTAGCAGTACTGTATATAGTATTTACCGGTATTCAAATAAATTGTTTGTGGAAGTACCAGCCAGATTCGCTCAGTTGGTAGAGCATCTGACATGCAGGTAGGAGGTCGCTGGTTAGAGCCCAATGTCAGATACTTTGCTTTTCCTCTTTCTATTATACATGTATAAATGAAAAGAGAAGAAAACCAAATTTGATTTATAATATATTTTATTTGTACATTCAGTATACAATATCATATCATAGTTTAAATGTTAGATTGATTTATATCTTAAAATTCTATACTGTTTATGGATGATCACATTCAGGTCATTCCTGTCAGAGTTAGCTGGTATCATATCTGGTGGTACAGATGAAACTGTGGAAGGTTTGTTACAAAGATACGATGTTGACGTATCTGATATACCAGATGAGAACACATGGAGTGTGGAACCACCGTTTGTACCAGAACCTGAGATACTGGAACCTGAGCCAGGTATGTATGTTGTCCTGTTATTGAAGGCAGATATTGTTTTTATTTTTCCTAGATCACAATAAATTCTTCTTTCTTGTCCACATTTGGTTCTGGTCATTTTGAATTCTTTTATATTTTAACTTGAAAGTTTTATCATATGTGTGTATCTGTTTGAAGAGATGAGCATCTTGTCAAATATTAACCTTGACCTCAGCCTTAGAGGTTCAAGGTCATATAGCTCAAAATCCTGTATTTTTACATTTCTTATTTAAATATCTTTGTTTTGAAAAGGGTACTCGTGGGTTTTTTTGTGAAAAAAAAAATAATCTTTTCATTTGTTTAAATTCTACATATATCTATGTGTACTTCATCAAGTTATCTCCCCTTGTATGCAATACATGGTATTGTTGAATAAGTGTTTAAAACATTCAGTCTTGTTTCATCATGAGATAGTGATGTAAATAGTGTCGTTCAATTGAACATTTTGATGTTCAGTATGTTTAAAGAATTATGTATCTTTGTTGATGGTAATTGAGTTGGTTTTTAAAATGATTTATGATTGTAGATAAGGCTGTAGCAGTATAGTCATGTTTTTACTTTAAAATTAGGGTATGCGGGTCACAAAACTGCTCTGTTTTTTTTTCTTAATATATCTTTTGTTAGGATACAAAGTCTGATTCATCCTTAAATGATGTTGTACCTTGGATTTTGCTGCAAGAAACCTTGTAGTTGTCACAGAAAAATAGAGTCAATCAAGTTACTGTAAATGCAACTGTTTTTGTGCCTAATACAAGTGTACAAGGACTATTTTGTAATATTAAATTAGATAACATATTTGTAGAAGAACCAGTGAATGAAGAAATTGTGGAGATTGTACAAGAGAGCCAACATGAAGGACCATTTGAATTAAGGATGTGGCCACCTGTTGCTAATGACAACAGACGTGTAATCAGAGGTTAGTTAGATACATAGGTGTACTGTCAGTACAGATGACATTTCAGAAAATGTTTCAGTGCTTTATGTGTTAGGTAAAATACTACCCATGTTAACGTATATAGAACATGTTATATCATATAACATATAAAATAAGCAGCACCTTGTCTATGTTAGATAGAGAATAATTGTAAGTTGCAGGTATGTTATAAACGAAGTATAAGTTGATAGGAAAATGGTAGAGAAATGAGATAAAAAAATATAGGAGAGTGGGGTCAATTCATTTAGAAAGTGGACTTGAATGATATTTTCTCCTCTTGGAATTGTCTGTCAGAATCAATCTATTAAGTCATGTACAGGTAAGAATTTAGTAAATTTTATGACTGAAACATGTCCTGTTGTTTATATATATCCTGTACAGTGAGATGTATCTTCATATAAATCAATTGTTTAGTTTAATCGGTTTTCATTTACTTCCAGCTGATGGATCTGAACGTCCTACATCCAATATATGGCCGCCTCCACAAGGTATGGATTACATGAAGTCTGTAAAGGATTTACCATCAAATATAAGGGTAGCAGCTGCTGACAAGACAGCAGATGGCACATTATCTACTAAACAGACCACTGAATCAGGCATGGAATCATACGCTGCTCATGTTCTCAGCTCTGCTGTACAAGGTCAGTCTACTGGCATAGGTTCTCAGCCCGCTGTACCTGGAATGTTGCAGTCTGAACCACCGGTTAGAGAAGCACATTCTGCAACTTCAACTGTTACCAAGGTAACATCTTCAACTGAAACACAAATAAAGAATGAAGAGAAAGAGAGTGTTGTAAGTAATTCTGCAGATGATTCAACTGCCAGCATTAGACCATCGGACCATAAAGAAATCCACCATACTCCAGGGATGGCAAAACAAGGTAGCATTTATTTTATACCTGTGTTATATCGTTAAGAATGAAATTGTTACTTATATTAATATACTTATCTCTTAGGGGACTTTGACTGCCAATTGTGAGGACTTTGACTACCAATTGTGAGGATTTTGACCACCAATTGTGAGGACTTTGACTACCAATTGTGAGGACTTTGACTACCAATTGTGAGGATTTTGACTACCAATTGTGAGGATTTTGACTACCAATTGTGAGGACTTTGACCACCAATTGTGAGGACTTTGACTACCAATTGTGAGGATTTTGACTACCAATTGTGAGGACTTTGACCACCAATTGTGAGGACTTTGACTACCAATTGTGAGGACTTTGACCACCAATTGTGAGGACTTTGACTGCCAATTGTGAGGATTTTGACTACCAATTGTGATTTGACTACCAATTGGGGACTTTTGACTACCTATTGTGAGGATTTTGACTACCAATTGATTTTGACTACTACCTATTGGAGGAGATGGGGAAATTTGTCTACCCATTGAGGGAAATTTGCCTCCCCTTTCATTTTTGCTGATTATGACTACTGGCGATTCCTGTTGCAGGGGTTTTGAACGCTGTGTTTTAATCAAGGGGATTTTGAGCACCTTCCATCTATCTACTCTAGATTTAATGCTTAACAGCAGATTTATTTGTGATCTATTATGATGTCTCAGTCAGTTTTTAATATGTCTATAATTCCTTAGATTAGTTAGTTTATTTCCATTATCTCAATCCAGTTAAGAAAGAAACTATTTAAGAAATATGGTTTTGTTGTGTCAGAGATGGCATTCTTGTCTCTGACTTAACGTATCTTTATAAATACAGGAGAGAGAGAATCTAACACAGAAGAGAAACATTCCCAAATAAATCATCCAGCATCCGTTGACCAACACAGAGTGAGTGACCATCCCAGGCAACATTCAGGTATCTGCTTTGATCGTTAGTTTGAAACATAGAACTGTCATTAAAACGAAAATATGATGAGATATGAAATGCTTACGTAATAATAACATGTAGTCTTTTATTTTTCTATTGTCCATTTAAGTGATATTCTTTGAATGTCTTCAAGGGCCTCCAACGTTGAGTGGTTATAGTGTCTTGACTAGTAATCACTAGCCCCTCATGATTATAAGTTCTAATCCCACCTGGGACCAGAACCATTTCATATTTGAAGATGTTGTCTAGCTTGCTTATGGTTCTATCAAAGTGTGTTCCTGTGTGCAGGAATAGACACATAATGACCATGGCTGTTCATGTGACATTTAATCTCAATGAAAAAAGTCTTCAACTGCAAAGGATGATAGTTTATTATGATTCCTCTCCTGTCACAAAATTTATGTTCGAATGAGTATTGTTGTACATATAATGGAGCACTAAGTTTATTGTATACGATACTCATTCATACAATAATAATGCAGTATATAGTGGACTCAATGTTTTTTTATATAACTGTTGTGACCTAGGATTAGAACCGCATCTAGATTTAAACATTTGTCTTCACCATTTTACTTGTTTTAAACTCAAGCTCTATTTTGAACTTGCAGAAGGTCCTCCTCTTAGAATGATCCATGTGAATAGAAATGTAAACAGTTCAAAACATGACTGGTTTGCTTCAGGTAAGTTCATATTGACCTCTCTTCTCTTTTAACATACCTTTTAGCTTTCAATTAAAGAGATTTGTGTTATAGTAACATGAACCTAGCATAAAGTAACATCACTTTAAAGAGACTCAAGATAGTTAAGAGTTAATTCCCTTTGTAATGATTATATTCCCTCATAATCTTACAACAGAGCACTTTATGACTGACCATCAAAATGTTATCACAATTTTATAAAGATCTGAAATATCAACTCAACTAGTGTTATGTATAAGTACATTACGTGTCGTATAAGTTAAAGCATAATTAGCTCTGATTAAAAAAAGGTCTGAAAGCAGTTTCTCGTGTCATTGGTGTAACTCTGCAGCATAAATTCTGTTTCAGCCATTTTAAGCTTGAAAAAAGTGATAATTACAGTTACTCAACCAAAAAAAAGTAATAAGTCACAAAACTTTTCATTTGTTTTCTGAGCATACCACCTGTACTTTGACGTTTGATTCATCCCAAAATATTTTCATTCTTGGGATTTTGTTGTTAGTGACTTTAGGATTGGTGCCAAGAGTAGGGTCAGTCAGGTAACCATAAATGTGACCCCTTTTTCTAGCCTGATCTGTTGTTGTACTTCTGTAATAGTTCTGTAAAAATGTTTAAAGACCTGTGACCTATACTTGACAATTATTCTATCAATGCTGTCTCAAATAACAGCATGTGAATCTTTTTGGCATGAAATTCAGGCATTACATGTTTGGATTTTATATTGAACCTTGAACATATGTTGATGTCTTAACATTAAAAGAGCATTTTATTCACTACCAAAGTTATGTCATATCTTTAGGATAAAATTTAAAACTTGGAATAAGTCCAAAAACTTTTTAAATGCAATTGATGGTAAATTTTGAACAAAGAATATGTTGTGTATTTGTAGATGATCCCACTTGGAGTGAAATGGCTACAGAATACTCTGTTGATGACCTTGGTTCTTCTGGTGACCTCTGCAAATTTGTGACCTTCACCTTAGAAGTTAATGCGGGAGAGCATGAGATAGGTCGCTGGGGTGAAGCTTTAGTTGCTCAGTACTTACAACATCAGAAAGATACAGGAAAAATTCATCACTTTGTATGGAAAAATGAAGAAAGTGAGAAAGGAAGTCCGTATGATTTTGAAGTTCAGTACAATGATGGAAACAATCGGTGTGAATTTATTGAAGTGAAGAGCACATGCTCCAATACCAAGGAGGTGTTTCCTATATCCATTCATCAGATCAGATTTGCTGAAGAAAAGAAGGAAAATTTTCATATTTATCGTGTATTTAATGCAGGAAACTCTGATCTCGTGAGATTAATTCGAATTTCTGATCTCAGTACGCGCATGTCTACAAAACAGGTTAATCTGTGTATGCTTATATAATGGCAAGACACTGTCCACGGCTCTTTGTGCCTTTGTTTATTTTCATATTGTTTAAAAATGCATTTTATGTCTTATTCTTCATGTGGACATTTAAGTTTTATAAGTTCTGTTATTATGGCTTTATTCATTATAAATTGTGTGGTTTACTTATATATAATGTGTATGTTTTATTGTCATATGATAACTGTATGATTTATTAAATGCTGATTGCTCAGAGGGAAGTATATAACTCTGTGGCGAATGTATGTAACTGATGTTTAACAATGTATCAAAACAATTAGTTATTTCAACATGCAAAAAAAGGTCAAAGGTCATGTTTAGTACAAAGCATGTGTCATTGTGTGATTTTTTTATTGAATTTCATTGAGAATTGAGTATTTCTCTTAATTAGATATTAATTGTTATCATGTTTGTGTATTGATACAAGAATTATTGAATTTTGCTAAGATTTCATTTATTTGTCTGGCGTACCTGGTTAGTCTTACTTCAGACTGTTGTCATTTTCTGAGGTAAATAACCATGAAATACAGTTTTCTTGGGAAGTTATTGACCATACACCTGTTTATGTATACATATAAGAGTAATTTTGTATATGAAATCCTCTCATACTATTGTTACAGTATTAAACATTGTTTACCTTACAGAATACACTGTCAAACTAAATAGAAACTTGTTGATTTAATCCTTTGCCTCATAAGCATATTTTGGACTCTTCCAAATTCAAAGCTAATATACAAAACATCAATTTATTTTAGAAAATTGTTTTTTTTTCTCTGTCGGACTGGAAAATATTGTGGCAAAAGAAGTCATTGCTCATTGCATGCAATAGCTGCTTTTGTCATAATGCTTTCAAATGTTGTCTGCTTAAGATGTGGGGTAATGAGGCAAAGGGTTAAAATGTATATAAATATTATTCTTATGTATAGTATGTAATGATATGCAACTATTTAAATGATGTCTTTTATTTTTCTGAAAATATCTCAATTGTTATATATGCATGTAATTTTCTTCAATAGTTAAGGCCGTCCTTAAATTTTCAGTTTGAATTTATGCAACTTACTCAAAATGTTTTTTTACCAATTTGATAAATCTGTTGTTTTTTTCTTAAATCCAGCTTTTCGTTTTCAGTACAAGCATACAATGTTACAAAAAATGTTGACCTACCTACTGGCTGTTAAAGGTTTTGGTTGCATAACAACAAACCAAACTTTATCAAGGCAGGCCTAATCAACTCTTTTAGTCTGTGATACGCTAGATCAGGTATTTTTGTCTATTTTTTTTATCTTTTCATCAGCTGGTTGAATCAGGTATTATACATATAAGAATAATCACTAGTTAATAAACACATAATTCTAGTTACTCAGTAAACATTGGTGCACATATTATAGTCTATATTCCTATTCAAAATACATACTCAATCTGTTATGATATTGTGTAACATTATTTTCGAAAAGAAGCAGGTTCTCTTAGAGAAGAAAGTATTATTTTTATGGATATATTTCTTGTTATTAAGATATTAAAAATTTATCGAAGGTTAGGGTAAATCGTTTCATCTCTGGGGATTTTTTGTAGTGTACTCTTAATGTAACTTGTAAGTGCTGTATTAACGTACCAAAGATCAGTGGCCTGCGTGTATAGTCATGTGACATTTTCATGTTTACAAATGTATAATGCCTTGTGATTTTTAGGTTGCATTTCATGAACATTGTTTTAACTTTTATATAATTTTTAATATCTGATAGCAAGTCTGTTCAGAAGAGGTCCCAACTTTAAGCCAAGTTTTGGTTCAGCTAGTCTGGTATAGTATAGTCTAACCTGTGTTTGCGACCACCTCCGAATAAAGGTCAGCCTGTGATTAAAGGCCATTCTTTGAAAACCATCATTGATTATTTAGAACAAACTGACCTCCAAAGAAAGGCCACCTGTCAATAAAGACCACATTTTGTCTTTCCCAGGGATGGCCTTTGTTCACAGGTTTGACTATAGTCAGCTTATTTCATGATTTGGTGTTCATCTTCACACTACATATAATGTATGAATTTCTTAAACATTGTACATTAAGTTCTAAATCTGGATTTATAACATTCACATGCTATGTCTTGTATTATGTTACTAATTATGTTATTGTATTTTCTATGATATTTTTTATTTTTATGAAATATTTTTTTATAACACTGGTTCACTGTTTTTTAAGTATTACATTCCGATATTTATTATTAAAATTCTCTTTTGGTGATAAGGTAAATTTGTGAGATGTTTCTGTACGCTTAAACAGATCCTTTATTCATTGAGTTGGCCTGTTTATCAGTTATAATGATCATCTTTGTACATATACATTTGTTACATACATGTAACGTATTAAAGATGAATCTACAGTGGGACACAGTTATAGTGAATTTCTGGGGACCTGAATAATTACTTCACTATGTCCATATTAGACAATATCTGTAACAATTAAATAAAGAGCATGTTCAGGGAAAATAAATTCTTCAATCTGAGTTCACTATATCTGAGTTCACTATATCTGATTCTTCACAATATCGGAGTTCACTATATCTGATTATTCACAATATCTGAGTTCACTATATCTGATTCTTCACAATGTCTGAGTTCACTATATCTGATTCTTCACAATATCTGAGTTCACTATATCTGATTATTCACAATATCTGAGTTCACTATATCTGATTATTCACAATATCTGAGTTCACTATATCTGATTCTTCACAATATCTGAGTTCACTATATCTGATTATTCACAATATCTGAGTTCACAATATCTGATTATTCACAATATCTGAGTTCACTATATCTGATTATTCACAATATCTGAGTTCACTATATCTGATTCTTCACAATATCTGAGTTCACTATATCTGATTATTCACAATATCTGAGTTCACTATATCTGATTCTTCACAATATCTGAGTTCACAATAACTGTGTTTTACTGTATCTTATTCTTCACTGTATCTAAGTTCACTGTAACCATGTTTTACTGCACTTAGGACCATAGTTTTATTTTATGATACTCATATGTTATTTTTGTGCCATATAATTCTGATTTTTAAATCCTATGCAAGCCATCTTTGTAAAACGTTTGTCAGATAGTTGGACAGTATTTTGTTGTGTGATTATTAGAGGTGAAACGATTCAAAAAATTTCGATTCGATTCGATTTCGATTTTTCATCCCACGATTCAATTTTTCGATTCGATTTTCGATTTTAAAAGGAATTAAATAGGACAAGAATAAAATAGCTATCCCACTAGTTTACGATGGAATGTATTTTCTTAAATACTGTAAACAATGGAACAAACGAAACATAAAACTTGTGAATAGGAAAAACTGAAACAGTAAAGAGCCTGACGACACGAGAAGAATGCTGATCTCGTTAGATTTCAGTCATTTTGACTCGCATACTACGGAAAATGAAAGTAGGTATTACCAAAAAAAAAATCGAATCGAAATTGCCGTCATTGAATCGAATCGAATCGAATCGAGCATGAAAAATCGCGGTTCGCAATGGATCGCGATTAATCGTTTCACCTCTAGTGATTATGTAAATAGCTTTGTGATTAATATTTTCATATGTGATGATAAAACTTTATTTATTTTAACTCAGTGTTTGTGATTTCAATTTAATCTTTTGTGTGCATAATTGTTTAAGCTAACATTTTGTCTTCATCTCATCAATTTGATCTTATTGAATTATTTCTGGTTTTTTTATTGATATTTTACCAAATTCTCATTTATCGTCTGTGTGCCATATACCCCTTTGCCTCATAAGCATATTTTGAACTCTTCCAAATTCAAAGCTAATATACAAAACATCAATTTATTTTAGAAAATTGGGTTATTTCTCTCAAACAGGGTGAAAAATGTTGTAGAAAAAGAAGCCATTATTCATTACAAGCAATGGATTCATTTGCCACTATGTTTTCAAGTCATCTGCTTGAGATGCGATGTTATGAGGCAAAGGGTTTCATTTACTACATTCATCTGATTGAGACCAATTGGTATATCATGTACATGTATCTTATCTTTAATGTGTATAATGTTTGTATGCATGTTTTTTTCTACTATTTGACTGAAAGCACTTGGGACAGATTGGCAGCATATTACTGTATTGTTTTGATACAATTTGTCCTCTTTTTGTTTTGACTCTTATAAGATCATGGGTGAAAGGTTCCCAGCATTTGCTGGGATTTCTGTTTTTTTCACAGGTCCGGACTGAACTGGTTTTTATTGTTTTCCATGGTACAGAACTTAAGCTTTCCATTTTTTTCAAGATTTTCACATTTCACCCATGCAAGATGAATGATTTATAATTTGACAACAAAACATCAGGGCTTTCATTTGACCCTTAAAACAGCATTTTACTCTCGAAATCTGTAAAATAAAGCTTTTGACTCTTGAGAATTGGTACCAAAGGGTCAAATTTACAATAAAATTAGATGGAAATTTTGTCGACTCTTCAAATTATAAGCCAAGGGTTATTTTTGACACCTAGTGAAACCCCCGAACATACTAGTACATTGCTTGAGGGAATTTACTGAACAACAACACTGTAGAATTCTACTGAGTATCTTATGTTTTATAACGGTCATTTTTATCAAACGTTTGGTAATTGTGTATTATGAATAATGAACAAATTTTATTCACAATTTTTAATCGAATCTTTATTTTATAAAATCTACAGAGGAAAATCCCTTTTTTGATTGTTTTTTATTAATGTATATTGAATTTGAATAAATCTGTCCAATGACGTTTTGTTTTCATTTGTTTTTTGCTGTACACAATTATATTGTGTATTAAACTGTGCCAAGATATATGTATCTTTGTTTTATGCATTGAGTTCAGACAAGATAAAAGCTCCGTTTTAGCCTTTAGAGTGAACTGCGAAGTAGAAACAGCAAAATGATGAAACTGAATCAATGTCATTATTGAAATGTTATCAACTTTTTGTGCCCGTTTTCCCAACCTTGATGGTGCACAACCATGAAGTTGAAGGGAATACTAGTTATGTTCATCCCAAACCTTTTCCGATTACTAGTAGACAAGCTGTATCGTTCCCTACACATTAGTTTCATGATTCAATCTGATAGAAATGCAGGCCCACTTAATTATTCTATGCTTTGTCACATTCAACACCAAACTTATCTAGATTTGATTAGCAAATTTCATTTATAATTCATGTGAACTGTTGACACCTGGGTCACATTAATCTGAATATTGACCAAATTTCATAATCCGACAGGGAATTGGTCAAATGTGAACAGTAGAACATGTTTATAGTGAATTTCTGGGCATCCAAATTATCAATTTATTATATCTGTAACAAGTGAATAAAGCCAGGCCTAGTATGTGGGGATGATTCACTGTATCCATTTCAACACTATAACTGAGTTTTACTGTTTTTTTTTACATGATGAATTGCTGATATCAAGCATGTCCATGAAAAGTATCATAGTGTTAACTATTTGGCAGTCTTCAGATCCCGTAGAAATACACAATCAGTTTTGAGATATAGCAGTTATATGCATCTTCAGTTTTTTTAGAGGCAAAATACCATCAAATAAATTCAAATGCTCTTTAAACATTATACAAATAAATTTCACTCACTCAACAATTACCAACAGTCACTGTGATTTTTAAAAGTAGAAACAGTGGATCAAGTCTTGATCTGGTCTCGTACAATTACAATGAAGACACATTGCAAATGTATTACCACAGCAATGTTAGCTCCTGAAACAAATCCCTAGATTAAATTTTTCTCTTCACAAATTGGAATTTACTGGTTATTAACAGGCACTTCTAATTATTCTCTCAAAATTGTTCAGTAGTTGATACATGTTGTCATGCATAACTTAAATTACAACAAATAAACAATGATACAAAGAGTATTTTTTTATTTCAGATCATTACATTAACCAGTGACAATCTATGTCACAAATCAGAAGAAGAATAGACAGAAAGAGATGAGAACAGTAAAGTAATGTAAGTCAGTTTTGTCAACAATGAACTCAAACAAGAATAGAATCACTGACTAGTTTCATTCAATATCGTGTTATATGAACAAAAACTGTTTTACTTAAAATGTCACTTAATACTTTTTTGTATTGGTATTACAGAAGAAATGTGATTTTAATATGGAAAATTTATGCTTCCTCTTCCTCCTCTTCATCGAACTCTCCTTCCTCCTCAGCTGTAGCATCTTGGTACTGTTGGTATTCAGAGACCAAGTCGTTCATGTTGGATTCAGCTTCAGTGAATTCCATCTCGTCCATACCTTCACCAGTGTACCAATGCAAGAAAGCTTTACGCCTGAACATAGCAGTGAATTGTTCAGAGATGCGCTTGAACAATTCCTGGATGGCAGTGCTGTTACCTATGAAGGTGGCAGACATCTTGAGACCACGTGGTGGGATGTCACAGACAGCGGTCTTGACATTGTTGGGGATCCATTCAACGAAGTAGCTGCTGTTCTTGTTCTGGACATTCAACATCTGTTCATCAACTTCCTTCATTGACATCCTGCCTCTGAAGATAGCAGCAACAGTGAGGTAACGTCCATGACGAGGATCACATGCAGCCATCATGTTCTTGGCATCGAACATCTGCTGTGTGAGTTCAGGCACGGTCAATGCTCTGTATTGCTGGCTGCCACGTGAGGTCAATGGAGCGAAACCAGGCATGAAGAAATGAAGACGTGGGAATGGTACCATGTTGACAGCCAATTTACGGAGATCAGCATTTAACTGCCCGGGGAATCGGAGACAAGTGGTGACACCAGACATTGTGGCTGACACAAGGTGATTCAAATCTCCGTATGTTGGGGTGGTCAGTTTCAATGTTCTGAAGCAGATATCATACAGAGCCTCGTTGTCGATACAGTAAGTTTCATCTGTGTTTTCTACCAGTTGATGGACTGACAATGTGGCATTGTATGGTTCAACTACAGTGTCTGATACCTGAAAATGACAATATATGATTCAATGAACAAGAATTTCAATACGACATCATTTCATGGAATATAGAAAGATATACATCAACACTTAAGATTTGTTTTTTAAAAAAAATGTTGTATAAGAACCCACTACATAAAAAAGATCCTGGCAAAATAATTTCCCAAAGTTAGTGTAGCATTCTTAGGATAGTAAGATCAGCTCAGCAAATCACTACTGATTATAAAAAATATAATCCTAAATACACAGAGTACATACCTTAGGTGATGGTACAACTGAAAATGTGTTCATGATTCTGTCTGGGTATTCTTCACGGATCTTGCTGATGAGAAGTGTACCCATACCAGATCCGGTGCCACCTCCGAGGGAGTGTGTAAGTTGGAATCCCTGAAGACAATCACAGCTCTCTGCTTCCTTCCTGACAACATCGAGAACAGAGTCTACAAGCTCGGCACCTTCTGTGTAGTGGCCTTTGGCCCAGTTGTTACCAGCACCACTCTGTCCGAAAACAAAGTTGTCTGGTCTGAAGATTTGACCGAATGGTCCAGACCTGACTGAGTCCATGGTTCCAGGCTCAAGGTCGACAAGTACAGCTCGAGGAACATATTTTCCACCTGAAAATGCAAAGAAATTGTCAGGAAAAGTTACAAAAATTTACAGTTCATTTAAATACTTAATTGTGTAACAAATCATAAGTCATACAATACATTGTTAATGTCTGAGCAGTCAGTGCAACAGGCAGAAAGTTCATTTAATGATCAGTGAGCAGTCAATCAGTTCAAATAACTGCTGCATTAAAAAAAGAATATAATTAACACATTGTGTAAAATAGTCCCGAAGGAAAATCTGAAGAATGTTTGATATCGAAGCGAGACAAGACGTTTTAATACAGCTGTCATTTAACCCTGAATCAGACGTACTGGGTAGGCAAAAATGATAATGTTGTCTGGAGTTCATTAAAAATATCATCAGCAAACATATTCAGTAGATCTAACACATGATGAACATTGTATGAACATAGGTAATCTTGAAACGTTCCCTACACTTTATACCACAGTACTTGAGAATGCATAATTAACAACAGACAGACATATGTGAATTTTTTATGATAGACAATACCAGTCAAAACGTGTTTACTTGATGGGTTTTAAGATAAAGCAGAACAAGAGATTCTGTGTATGTATTTTTATCCTTCATGGAACAAAAAATGAATAACCACAAAAAAAACCAGACTGACTCATTGCACAAAATGATGAACCTAACAGATGTGAAAGCATGTGCAAGCTTTAACAGACATAATGGTTACAAATACATCTTAAGTATATCAAGGAAGTGGATTTATGCGCCTCATGATCATCATGTATATAAACATTACAACACAATTTACTTTTATTACAATAGACAAGTCAGTAAGTGTTAAGTGTGAGGTTTTTGTTCAGCTTCTTGCAAAAAATTTGACAAAATATATCAATAAATTCAGTGAATATTAGTTGGCTATTAGAAAATGAGTTCGTTTCAATGATATTGTTGCTCTGGGTGCCTGCCTTAGAGTATAGATGCAATGATTTTTGTGCAATTTTAAGAAAAGGGTCCAGGTCTGGTCCAATTGTGAAAAAATGTGCAAATGATGCCAAAATTGGGAAGTTTTAGGTTGGAAATTGTGAAAAAATGCCATTATTTTCGATTGAGAAGGATTTGTTTACTGGACCCAAACAAAGAAAGAAAAACATCAATAAGATGTTCTAGACATTATGATTAACATCAGGTCAAAGACTTCATGATCTGGCAGGATTTTGGTTTAAGATTCAATGCAAGGATAACTGGAAGAACAAATACAAGTGTTGGGGCATGTTTAGCTTTATAAACTAGACAAGAAACATGGTACTGCCATCAAACCAAGCTTTTAACAGTCTATTGAGCGGAAAATGTTTTTCTTTCTTAAGTTAAAGAGGCCCTAACCCCCAGAGTGCCCAAATACAATTTTAAACTATGTCTCCTTAAAACTATGCTACAGACCATGTTTGGCAGAAATAGGTCAATCTAAACTTATGTGATTGAAAGGAAACCAATTCTTTGAAATCGGTGCCTGAGGACATACCCAACAACAACCAGGCTTTTCATTGTAAATGCAAACCAGGTTTAAATAAGATTACTTCATCAACCGAGTGATTAATCATCAGTTGTACTAACATATGTTACCAGCATGAGTAACCTAGAAACAATCATTAAAATGAAGAGATTACATAAAAAATAATCAGGACTTATACAAATATATGAAAGCTACACATTATGATAACAGTTTCTACACCAACAGCTGGACATGGGGAAATATGAATCATGATTAACAATCAGGAACATGTAATAATGAGATGGTTCGTTGTATTGCAGAATCAATAGTCTCACATTTTAAGCTGCTGGGTCAGTTGCTGTTTTTCAAAACTAATTGTTTAAGATTTCAAATTCTTCATTCGCATGGCAATTTTATGTTAGCATTATGCCTTGAGTATTATCTATTTCAGTATTCAAGACACAAAATCAAGGTAGTATCATTTGTGGCTAAATTTAGAAGTGACTTTATAAACATACTAACTTATTATATTAATATAATACTGACTTCCTAACATATAGCAGTCCCAGATATATGAATCAATATAATAAAGACATGAACACAACAAATATTGACTGGCTGCAACATTTTTATTTCAGGAGTTTGCCAACTGGTAACAGCTTGATAATATGGCTAGTGAGTCATGTTACAATGATGATACATAGCTGTATTGATTCATGGTAGTCATGTGACATGCTGCCACCTGGCATCAACTTACACTAATCAAGAATAACAATTGGCATGTACTTAGGTAAAATGGGACAAATGTCTAAAGATTCATTTCCGCGAAAACCAAAATTCAATGTATTATGTAGGAATATGCATTCATAATACTTAATGTTCTGGAAAAAGGATGAAAATGTAATAAATTCACTATACTGCAGCACTTATGGAATATGATCTGACATTTACGAAAAGTTAAAAATGTTCTAACTTGTAAACAAGTAGATGTTAAGTTTAGATTCAAGATAAATCTTTGACATTTATCTCTCTGTACAGGGTAGTTTTCATTACTGCACTCAGTCATTCAGAACATGTTATACCATATAAACATCAGATATTTACACACATCATGAAGAATTCATTCGAGTTATGGATGATCTTAAACAGACAAATAATGTAATTAATTTTCCATACTTGAAATTTCTACCCACATGTTAGTACATAGTATATAACATAAGCACGAAACATCCATGATTTATTCATACATGTAGCTTTATATCACATGCTACATATACAGTAGAATTAAGAACATACTTGTACAGCATAACGTTATAAGTAGTCGAGATCATGAAACAATGGAAAAAGCCCATCAGTCAAGTAGAATTTAAAAGTTGGATCTAAACTTCCATTTTTCTGTTTATTCAATATACTTATACAGCTTAAATTATCAAATTAGGTTAAGTTGAAAGTCTAAAAACCTTAATTTATACATATGTGTAAGTGGTAATGTTTAGCACTATTTCATTGTAATGAGTTTCTGTTGCAAAAAATTAACTCCTATCTGATTGTAATTCTCTTAACTTATGAACAACAGAGAAATATCAGATTTTAATTCAGATAAAATCATCACATACTATATAATTACAATAGACCAATATTTAACAAAAGCAATCATTCATATATACAATCCTGTGAATCAGGATTTCCATTGGACACGATATTTTTCCGACACATGTATGGAGGGAAGGGTCTGGGATACAAAAAAGTATGCTTAATTTGATTTTTGTTTTGAAACTTGCAGATTTTTTTCGCCATTTATGAAACTGTCGAATGGCAGCAGAAACCCTGCTGTGAATACAGTCAGTGATTTTTGTTTTGAATTTTCAAAACTACCTGTGGTTTACTGAAGGGGAAATATAGCGCGATAAATCAGAAAAAGGGCAAAAACTATCACTTATTTATACAGCATATTTAGGTGAAAATATACCTTTTTGGGGACTAGGGGAAACAGTTGATATTTAGCTGTAAAATATATGGAAAAAAAAACACTGACAGTCCATGCATAACGCTAAGAATTTTTAATTACTAAATGATTTTATTATCTACAGGTCACTAATTTTTATTCAATCCTTGACAGCATAATCCTAACTAGCTATGTGTTGACTAAATAAAAATTAAATTATTATTTCATGAGTGACTGGATATTTAAACCTAACTTAACTCAGACAATTTGTCCACAGCTGATCACCACATCATGAAATGAGGTTCCTAGAGCCATGCACGGATTAATTAACTTACCCATAATCATAAAGCAATTAACAAAAAAAAGTTCAGAAAAAATGCTAACCAAAAAACATAACAATACAAAACAAAACTTTTAGGCCTAAAAAATGGTTTGTTTCCGGATACATGCCCCCAAAAATATGGGTCGGTAGGGATTTTTTTCTTTTACATTATTTTTTTACTTATATCAGCAACACTGTAATGAAAAGTACAATATAGCACTACGATTTGGATGCTGTAAAAACCTTTGAATCGGTAGAAAAATGATGGGTCAGTTGGGTAACAGGAAACAAACCTATTTTTTACTCAGGCCTTAGATCTGATATCATTCATTCGAAGTATTCATGCATTTTGCCAAGGCCACTGGCTTGCAGTAACAAATTTACATAACACATTTTGTTTCTGCGGATGGTTTCAATTTTGCCACAGTGAAAGATATAAAGCATGTCTATGTCATTTTATAATGAACTGTCGAAAGACCAGCAGAATGTTGTGCAGTCTCATGCAGAATTAAAATGTTAAAAACCTATAATTTCTATGTTAAAACTGAAACATGCTGTTCTGGAATCCAGACAACACGAGGGCTCGTGTCACTTCAATGATAAACAAAAATCAAACAAACTACAACTAACCAGATGCCTCATTATAGTAGACGTTGACTCTCTCCAACTGGAGATCAGAATCCCCGTGGTAGGTACCAGTGGGGTCTATACCATGTTCATCTGAGATCACCTCCCAGAACTATTAATATAAAAATAAAAAATGTGAAAATAAAACTAGCACATTACAACATATCATGTTTCTATGTGAAACATACCTGTAGCTTCACAATAATACACGTTGATTCTTTCTAACTGAAGGTCAGAATCTCCATGGTAGGTACCTGTGGGGTCAATACCATGTTCATCTGAGATCACTTCCCAGAACTGAAAAAATAACACAGCAACATTTCTTAATTCAGAATCCAGACAAATACATTTGGTCGTAAAAAAGTTATGTTGACAGCTAATTTCAGCAGCTGAAATGAACGTGTAGACTGTATCACTAATATAATACTAGCTTAAGCTTGTGATCTTTGAATAAATATGGCTCTGATGTTGAGAGTAATAACAGAGAACATTTCACGGAGACATAGATGATATATACTTTGTCATACCACACAAACCAACCACTAGAAATATTAAGCAAAGTTTCTCTAGTGACCCCAGTTTAACCTCAAAATACAAGTGTCAAGCTTTAAAGTGAAAAAGCATTGTACCTAAACAAGAAACACTTATGTTCCCCATAAAAACCCAAGTTTTACACCATTCACAAAACAATAAACCAAGACATAAATGTCTAAGGGTAATTTGAAATATTCTCTACATGTATAATACATTCCACGCATATTTTACCAATTATTCATTTACATAAACCAAGCATAAGAAACATCATTTTATCCAAGTTTAAGCATACCAACTTTGACGAAAACAAGAAAGTAACGGTTGAACAATTATCCGGTCAGACACAGTAAACTACATGAATATGTTACCATACATTCAGAAAAACAAGTTTTTTTCTCTAAATAAAACTGGCAAACACAGAGAAGCAACATTATTTACAGTAACTAAATCACCATTTAAAAAACGTACAGTTAAGAGTTTAAATTATTGTAGGCTATTATCCGACATGTCAGGCGTGGCCTACAAGTAGACAATGACTGTGGTAGCCGTGAACGCATGGACCGCAGTTAATATATGTACATATAAAAATGAAGTCTTAGCTTCAGATAGGAAAATTGATTGATATTTGTCACATAGTAGATACATAAATATCATTTCCTTCAAGAATTATGAATTATCAAAAAATCCTGCCACAAAAGTTTAATTCAAGTTCAGGAGTTTCCTTGCATTTTATGAATTTTAGCACATGTTTTTCAAAATAACCCCTAAATTCGAACACTAAGGGGTTATGGATAACCAACATTATTGATAGGATTATTAATAAGATAAATAATTGGAAGTGTTGGTTAAAGTTATGTATCCACATAATTTGACTAACAACATAATATGATTACACATCATAAAACAACCAGATAAATTTTCATCAGATAAAATACATTCAAGTTTACACCAGAAATTAGTTACATCATTTTTTCTAGAATCTAAATCAATCCCTTCTGATAAGGCACCACATGGATCAAATGTTTTACCTAGAAGTGGATAATTAAAGTCCTGGACTTGAAGAAAAAAGAGCCCGCAACTCACAACTAGAATTATCGATTTACTAAAGTTATTGAATAAAATCAGTTACCGAAGAACGCAGAGTATTTAAAATTTAAATGTCCTGAAGATGGGTCAGGGAATGAAGGCTGCATAGATTTTTCTCACCAAATCGTTATCTTCAAAAAATAAATGTTTCATAGAATTATCGAAATTCTCGAATGATGGGAATAGATCAACGAGACTACGAATAATTATGACTCAGGTTTCCGGTGTAAAAAGCATTAATTAACGTAGAACAAAGATCTTCAAAGAAATAAAGAAATTACAAATTTTACGTATTAATTCACACGCATATGTTGCATATTCATCATCTAACTTTGATCATAGACTAAAATATGAAGAAATTAAAGCCAAATAGGTCAACATGAGGCCGACCGCGCCTTCTTCGTGTCCGCCATTACCGCTCGCCAACGAGTTTGCCGCACATTTGATATTTCTAACAAATCGTCCAAATTCACTGACGATTACACGTCAATTACACATGACATGACAACAATTTACTCACGAACAATTTACTAACCTTAGCGCCGATTTGATTTCCGCACTGTCCGGCTTGTAAATGAACTATTTCTCTCATTTTAATTTATAATTTTATGAACGTACGATGTTGCTTCTTTCAAATTCCCCAACGAAAGACCTCAGCCGTTACAGTGAGTAATGCTGTCTGTACTTTTGAACGATACATCTCACCGATTGGCTGCATCCTTTTCATAATGTGCTGGTTCCGCTTAACCAACTGTATCTGGGTTTCTATACTGCGCTGTGCGCCGAAAATTATGGGAACCACATACTTAATAATGCGGAACATCGTTACCATAGTTTTCCTATTTTTACCAGCTGGTCGCGAATGTAACCGCTCAGGTCGATTTAAAAACTGGCGGGCTGGATCAGGAAGCGACATCCCGGACATCGGGTGCGTCAGTGACCTCGTTTTATTAAGACAAAGGAAATTGGTATTTAAATATAAATTTACAATGCATAAATCGGATCAGAAATCAAAGTACTGAAAATGATGATTCATTTTGATATTTCGCCCCTCACGCTCTACAGTATCACTAAAACTCAACTTCATCACTGCATGGTTTATTGTTAACACCAGTGCATTTCAGTGCTCGATTTATCTCGAGTCAATTAAGGGGCGCATCCGGAGCCCCTTAAATACGTTATCCACATACATTCTTTTCCAAATTACTGCAAACAAATTAAATAAGTATGTTCGACCATGCGTCTGAAAACAAATATACATGTACAATTTATACATTATATTATACGTTATTATTTTGGTAAAATTGAAGAGGATGTTTTCAGGGCCGAATCTAGGGGAGGAGGTAGAGTGGCCCGACGAACTAAGCGTAGTGTACATCGTTACTTACGCTAGCTGTTCCAGGAAGGGCGTGCCGACTGGGGCGTTGGACGGCAAATCTATATACCTCTACTCATCGGAGACAGGAGGGGAAATCATAGACGAAACATTTATCGAAGCCCCCTAATACGCTATAGGCCTACAATGTATCAACGTAACCAAAATCTCCCCATTCATCAGTAACCTAAACTCATGAACCGCTCCTGGTATGGACAAATTATGATTACTTTTACCACTGGATCTGAGCTAGTCCAACTATTTAGACTGTTAGTGATGGCTAGTCATTTTATGATTTGGCCCCGTCCCGCTCAGGCTGAGAGGATGACCCACCCGAATTCATTTATGGGATCGGCCAACAGGAAAGCCGAACAAGTAGGGCTAGATCTGAGCTAACATACATATATAAACACGATAACTAAGCGCGATTCAGTATATTTTTTCGGACGAGGGGAGTGAAGTTTTTGCGCTGTCACATTTCTTGAATGTGATCGGGGACTATACCCTGATGTCAAAAATTTAAAATAGTTGTGCATATTTATATTTTAGAACAGATAGTGTGAGCATGTGTTTCGACTTTACAACACGGTGCATCATGTACAGAAATTAACTTAATTATAATATGTGACGTCGATAGCAGAAATCAGTGCTTACGAGGAATAATTAACGTTATTGTGTAAATACGAATAAATATGGCATAACAATTGTGACAATTCATCTCCAATTCCAGCGATGAACAAACAATTTCTCATTATTGACTGGCATCTTATTTTCACCCACAACACGTATAAGCCTATTGTTTACTCCGCTAAATTCAGGCTATACTAGCAAATTTATAGTGCTGATGCCCGGTGCGTTAGAAAACAGAAATGAAATACATTCAATTAGAATAAATTATTTAAACATCATTTGAACAAGATCCCGTTCCATGCTGCAGTGTACCCTGTAGCGACGAAGTCAACGGGGACCTGTTTAGACATAAGGATAACTTCCTTTCTTAGTTATTCTTTGCAAACCTCACGCGCAGGCTACTAAATCAAGATACACTACAGTACAACAGATATCTGTAAAGGGAGGTCACTGTGTAGAACAATGGTTGTTATGGCTTCGCGAGTAGTTTCCCTTTGAAACAACCATAATTGTACTAATAAATGCCTAGTGTTGGGTTTATGAAAAAATATGAACATGGAATATCCAATGAAACTACAAACCGTATCATTTGTCTGAATAAATCGCGCCATTAAGCAAGCTATCTGGTTGATAATTAATGTTCACATTCGTCGATTTATACATTTTTAAGAGGTGTTAAATTAAACATCCGAAGGCCATATTTTCATATTTTAGGTATCTCCAAAACAACCGAAAAGCTTTAAGTTTTAATCGTTAAATATATTGGCCCTTTTAAGAAATGCTACAAAGGCATTGTTGATTAACGTTATATATTTGAGAGTGAAAACATTTCCTAACCGTTGTCGCTCTAATTGACACCGCTTCGATGATTTCTATACATTTTAATGCTGAGACAATATATAGTACATGTTGTTGAAACTGATTCTATCTTCAAGAGGAGACAATAACATTTTCGAGCTTGTATATGACAAAGAAAAAACAATTTCTTAATCCTTTGAGAAAATCTACATACCCAAACTTTTTGTCTTCGCGAGTTAACCTAGAATTGTCATTTGTAATCCCCCCGGGATCTTAAAGAAAATTATCATTTCCATAAAAAAATTGCTACCCCATGTTCGTATAACCTGGGACCAATGTGTATATTGGTCCCAGGAATAACAGACGATAGTACCTGTTTCACTTGATTATTGATGCATCTGTCTGATTAGTTTATTTGATAGTTAGGTCATACCAAATCGTATCTATGTTTAGCGTCCGCGGACGGAAAGGTTTTGATCACCTGAGTCAAATAAAAAAAAACAACATATCGTAATATTGAATATTTGATCATTTGAAATATATTTATTGAACCATTACATGATGGAACGATTTGCTTTGTATAAATATGCCTTCCAGTCGTCAAAGTCGATCAATATTATGCGTATGTTTTGATTTATGAAATGAAACATATTTATTCTGACTGAGTGACTGTTCGAACTTTTGATAGAAGCTAACATTTTGGGACAATTAAGCAGGAAATTTGTGTTTTTTTCCTGAGGCACTTGTTTGTTTTTTTTTCCGGATAGCTAGTTTTTGAACATCGATGTTACGAGAACATAGACTCGATTTGGTATAGCCTTATTGATTAGTGCATCATTTTGTAATATCCTAACTATGCTCTTGGACATAATCCAAGCGGACAAGCTGATTATGTAGTCGGGTTGTAAAGGATATATTGTAAAATGATATCCTTGAAGTGATTTAGTGGTTTGATCCGTATACGATATTCCTAAATATGGAATCTTATTAATTACCTGACGATCTCTGATTGTCAGATAGTATGAGTATATATACATTCGCTTAGTTATAGTATAGGCTAGAACTATCATGGTAGATTAGAACTTTTTAGGGTTTGATTCACAGGTTTTTCTTATCATGTTAGAACCTCGACGCGAGTAAATCTTATAACATATGTATACTTATGCCTTTGTCTAATTAGAATCCTTAATATTTTGCAACATTCGTAATTTAAAAAGACCCATTGGTAAGACTTTTAAATTTAAAAACTGATATCTCGGGTAAGGTATTTCTATGAAACGTACCCCTAATGCATGATTTGAAATTGTTGCCATAAATGAAGATATTGTTATATGATTATAGAAACGAAAAACGCATGATATAAATTTATTGAAAGAAACCAGCAATGATCACCCATCAACAGATCATATGAATTTTCTTTTACCGCTATAGGTGGGAAAAATAATGCTGTTGTTGAAGGGAGGCTGTTGCTCAAGAGAGGGCCGCTCTGGAGAGGTTGCACTGTAGTTTTATTGTCTTACATATGTTCAATCTTCAGAAAAAATACAGTATAATCCTTTGAGATTCACTCTTGTGAATAAGATATAAGATTCAAGATATTCTGTCTATGACTTAAGATGAGATTTGCGACCTTATTCAATTTAGATCGTTCGTACCAAAACAAATTAAAGTATTACAATATAACAATTAATATGGAAGGAATACAAAAATACTCCAAAAATATATACAAAATATACGAATCCGAGCACACTACATAATGGTTACAATGGCTGGGCAGATGAATATTTTCGTATTTAAACGTACAAGCACTCATATTTAAAAATGGTGAGAAAGCTGTTATGCAATACATATATTTTATGTTCACTTATGCGTACATATATGCAAACACTTGTTCGTGGAATTGAAACTGTGGTGACTGTGTCAATATCCTCGTGGGGACTAATCAACCGCAGCAGTGCCAGGGAACCAGCCTAAACATGATTCCGGAAACAGTCTAGGAGGAGACAACGTTGTGTATTGGAGAAGCTCAGTAGTCCGAGCATAACAGAACAAAACCTTAATTGTGATATTTCCAGGAAACGTAACAAACCATGAGTTCTGTCTACGTGATTCTACGTGTACTCATACTGTAAGTATGCGCATAAAACAGTATATTGCACGCAGAGATACAGTATTTCCGGTTTGTTTTGTTCACATACGGTATTAGTGAAATAAACCGTACTTGTAGGTGTGATATGGCTAGTACGACCCGCAGACTTTTGTAGAATCTTTTTTGACCCTGAGCTTTTGTTAGAGATAATCCAGTCTCTTCAATCATTCGTGCTAACTTTTGAGATTACGCATCACTGAAATGGACACTACCTTATTTGATTCCAAACCATTTTGTACGACATGATGTATATTTTGCATATTTTTACAAGAATGTCTTGCTGAAAGTTTTAAGTTCCAAACAAAACATCTACGCGTTGAATTTTCTGTCGGTCTTTGAATAAATGTTTCTATATCTTCAAATGAATCGTTTTCATCCTCTTTCCAATATGTAGATAAGCTTCCTTATAATTATGGACTCATATAAAGCTGTAAATATTTCACTGTATCTTAGTCATTGATCGACAACTTTTACTACAGTTGTTAATATAAATCACTACATCTTGATGTAAAATATATTTCGACCTGTTTTATAAACAGCCATGTCATTAGTCTATGATAGTTGTTTATGATTTACCGATTGCATTTTCAAAATGCTTTACGTTTTACCGTGATCACTCAATTTTACACCATCAAGAAAAATATTTGCACATTGAAGTTGTTCTTCATTCCGTGTTAGTTGTCATTTATTCCCCGTAAACTTGAAGTTCACAAATGGTTAGAGGCTCAACTGGGTCGTTAGTAATTTTTATAAAGCGCCCCCTGCATGGTTGTACCAAAACAAATGTACAGGTGCTCCCTATTGGGTCTTTATGGTAAACATGTAACCTCAAATCTTCTCTGGTGTCCCCAATTAAAATACTCACATTTTTTAGTCTGTCGCCTGAAACATAGAGGTATTAATCTATCTCATTAATATAATAATATGAATGATAAGGTAATCAATTCTTCAATTTTTCTTTTTTTCGTCTGTCTTTAACAATATTTCAGTTATTTGACAGTAGATAGTTAAGGTAACCAGAGTGCCCGGATTCTGTAGGAGCACGAACCTCGTTCTACTCAAGAAACAGTCAACTTCTCTCCACGAATTATTGGAATCTATGATAGAGCTGGTCATGAGCCCAGACTGGGAAAGAACTCACATACCCGAGGTCTCCGTAGACCTACCATTCTTAAAATTCAGCTTAGTCGGTGGGCTTTTCAGTTTATATTCTTGTATTTATCCCACTAAAAGTTTATATAAACTTATATGTGGTATTTTTTATTTAACCATTTGCCTCATAAGCATATGTTGGACTCTTCCAAATTTACAGCAAATATACAAAACATGAATTCATTGAAGAAAATTGAGTAATTATTTTGCCACAATGATTTCAAATGTCGTCTGCTTAGTCTGCTTAAGATGAGGGGAAATGCCGTAAAATGAGACAATGTGTTAAAGCTTATCAGTATGCACCTCAATCAGTTAACCTGAAACTCATTTCTAGGTCACCTGTCACCCTTTTCCCCGCATGTGGCAAAGAACAGACAATTTCGTCATATTAAATATGAATCGTTTGTGTCTAAAATTGATGTTTTACTGTAGATGGGCTGATGATAATTGCATTTACCGCAGCAATCATTTCTGTTATAGATGTGTAGTGCATACATTGTATAACTCCGCTGAAGGTCAACATCTATGATTCCAACAGTGTCTTTAAGAGTATGAGCACAACTAGTATCATATTGATCCAGATATCCATCCACCTGGAATAAGATATATTGTGAAAAATATCAGTAGAGAACAAATGATACTTCTTATAGTATATTTAGACATACTTTTGAAATACTTTCCGGCAATAGGTACCGTACTCACACGTTTTGTTTCAAACAAAAACGAAGCTTTTTTCGTATGCTGTACAGTGTGCAGTGTTTCATTACAGAAGCGATTATATAACAACACACAACAGTCACAGTCTAGCCTCTAGATGCCTGTGATTTGATTGCTTTTTCTTTTAGATATTCAGGTTTGGTAAGTAGCATTATCCAAATTAAACCAAATCTCAAATGATTTAGCATCGGTTTATCGATTAACAAATTATTTATACAGGATGACATAAATAAATACGGATTCAGGTATTCAATCAGACAAGCTACCAGGACAACCATTAGCTCCATTAATATGTATAACCTATTTACATATTGTCATTTTACGCCTTCATTTTGTCTCTCTGATAAATTATACATTTTGTAATTAGAGGTTTTCTGTGTTTTGCCATAAAGTAAGTTATTTTTACGGGGTGTAAATTAACGAAGAAATATTCACGCCATATTCCAGGTATACTAGTATTCTTGAATAGAAAAGTGTATATGAATTCTCAGAATATTCCACTAGCGATCAAAACACCATTCCTCACATACCTTGACAGCCATAAACCACTTAACAGGACATTTACCAGCTCGCAGAATATTCAATGCTTACAGATAAAAAATGTATTTGAGATATCAACTGAAAAAATCAATAATAGCTCAATAATAAAAGAGACCTCAAAACATATTGACTTAAAGTAAAACCTAGATATATAGCATTCCTTTAGAACCAAATGACTTATATCAATATACTAAGATATAGATGGTCACTAAATGAGATTTTACCGTAATCTCTTACCATAAGAGATCCTGGGTGATGCACTGTGCTCAGGGTCACATGTTTGTGTAGCGCTACATTTGTATAGTTTTGCGAGAATTCGGTAACTGGCGTCGTTGAACAGGAATCTGTAAACGAAGTTGAACTAAGTAATGATTATTCAATGTTATAGCAGCTTCAATCGAATGATGTAGTCCGGTGTGTATAAAATGGTGTAAAATTCACCCCTATTTGTTCAAATACATTATTTATACATTAACAGTCCTCATAAACAGCTTATCTTCCATATCGATCAAACAAAAACTCCTGTGAATAAACCCAGCAAAACCCAAATGTCACCTTGTCAATATAATATAGAATAACATGTATCCGAGCCCGTTATAATCGTGTAAATGTAATAGATCATAATAATATTGTATAACTCTTATAGGTTTCTATGATAGAAAATGATTTACAGTGAGCATGTTTAGTTACAATGACAATTCTTCGAGTTATTGTCCCCTTAAAATCTGCATCTATGAGTACATGAGTAACCATTTTTTCAAAGATAATAGAAAAAAGAACATGCAATGAAAACTGAATTGTAGTACATTTTTTGCTCAATCTTATTTTTTTCAGCCTTAATATTTAGGTTGGAGTTTATTTAGAAAATTAAACAGAATTAAGTATAGAGAGCGAGCGCCAACCGCACTTTAACATGTGTTTCACAAATGAACAACCATCGATGTGGCACATCACTTAGTCGTGTTGGGAAATTGAAAATGGGACCAATCTGGGTGGCTTAAAATGTCGGGCAAACACTAAATAATAATCAACAGAACCGAAATAACAAATGTTCTTGAACAATGGCAATTCTAACATTGATGTCACGTGACAAGTTGATCTACCTGTGATACAACGTGGTATGTGAGACCACACTCCTGTATCCAGACATGTTGTATACTCCTTGCTTTCAGCTTCCGTGTGGTTCTCATCGCATTTTATTTTCCTTATAGAATCAAAAGCATGTAGATTCCCAATAAGCTCACCATTGTTAAAGGACAATATGGGACACTCTGCAATGATACGGAATGCAAATTTAATGATTACAGGCAATGTGTATTTAAGTAGTCATTAATTTAATTTCGTCCCTTAATTGATTAGTGCCCCTCCCTATTTTTTTTATTCACGAGGAATGATGCATTTTTGTTAAACAGGGAAACGTGGATACTTTTACCACAAAGCGAGTTCTAAAGCTGGGGTAGCTAATATTCGGCAAGGAAACACTCGAATACACGAAAACTCTGCAACACAACAAATGAAAAATAAACTTTTAAAACGTAAATATATAGTGTGGGAAGATAATTACAGTGAAAAGTATTGGTAAGAAGTTAAGTAAACAAAAAATAATTACATGTAACCACTAAGTATTACTTTAGTTATTTACAGAAAATTCTAATTAATATGTTTTATTTGTTTTGGACTATTTAAAGATGAAAAAAATACATTAAAGAAGTTAATTAAAATAAGTGGTTATCGTTACTGATAAAGTAGGATTTATTGATTGATGATACCTATTATTATTATATTACCAGATCTATTCGTCACTAGATTATTATTATGATTGTATCATTTAAATAAGAAATTTATATGATAATTGCTTCTTTCAGAAAATCGATACCAAGTATACAAACCAGGAAAGATAAGTCTCATTAGGGGTTTGGTTCGTGTATAAATAGTTCAGAATTTATTAAATCTTCATAAAACCTATATGGAACTAATTACACGTATCTTACACCTTGTTGACAGTGTATCTGTTCAACCATTGGGTGTCGAATAAATCCGTTTGTGATAGTGCTTATTTATACTAGAAATGATACATTATTTCAAACAAGAAATAAGCCAGGTCAAATAACACTAGCCCTTTGGTATTATAATGGTGAATTCATGGTCCTAAGGCCAAAAATATAAATACCGTGTAATAACTTTCTTTTCAAATATATTTTTTTAGGAGAAAAAGTTCATACAAAAAATGAGAAAAGCGGCGAGAAAAATGAATTAGACTGAAAAAGTCTGTAAAAATAGTGCCGCTCGGGTCACTGGAAACCAGGAATTTTTTATTACGTCTAAGTGACATTATATAACAAATACGTTCGGGAATCGCGACCAGTCTATGAAACAAAATCACTTAATTGGTCGCTAGTACAAATTGAGCAGTTATAGGTAAATGTAAAATTAAAAAATTATTATTACAAAGCATATTGGTAAATCATCGGATACAACTACATTGTTACTTCTACAGATATTCTTTACACAAACAATGTTATAGCTTTTCAAGATTTAAAATTATAGCATATTCCGGGTATTTCTGTCTTTTACAGCTGACAGAAAGGCCCAAGAACAATTGACAGAATGTAACGTTTCGTTTTCACAAACAAGAAACTGGAAAACGTTATTTTCAATTAAAAAGTTAAACTATTGGTGAAATACTCTTTAGCCATGAATAAAGTGAAACGAACATACCCATTAAGGGACAAGTGTTCGATGCAACATCACACACTCCCGCACTTCCACAAGGACAGTTTGATGGTGACTGTAAAAAGAAAGATAGCAAAACGATATATTTTTTAAGATTTTTGTTGTTTAAACCGTTATATTAGGAACACCCGGAATAAAAATAATCTTAACAGCTGCATTCAAGGCATTCAATAAAAAATCCCGACCAACCTACCTTATTTTTCATTAGCATGTAACAGAAACAAACAATTTTTTACGCCTTCGGGAAGGTTTTTGCCGCAAAACGGGATAATATTAGCCTTGACATTTAATAATAACATAAATTGTGAAAGGGTATAAAAAAGACCGCGTTTGAATACATCACTATTGTATAATGGATAAGCTCACTTACATACAAACATCAGTAAAACATGTGTATTTGTGCTGTTTAAAAACATGTAAAGTTACAAATGAAACCCATTTGTTTAGCACAAGATTGTTCGTTCCGGAGGTGTGGTTCAATAGCCAAGTGGCAAAAGTTGCATTTTATCATTGTTAATGATCGCCAGCCGAAGCCCTATTATTGTTCACTAAAAGGTGTACACGCATCTACTGAAATCATGTAAAACTATTAGAATACAAATCAAAAACACACAAAATGCAGAGCTCGGAAAGAAACAATATAACAATAAACCGTACTAAGTATGATCATAATCGTTTCATAAATATATTTAAAAAAATTAAATATCACCCGTTTAGGCAAAGTACACTGCGGACATAGAAATATGAGTGAGTGGATGTATCATTGCACGCACACCCTTTGTACAGTACAAATAAATTAATTTCAAACTAATTTAATATTTAACACCCGCGGCACCAAATGAACGAAATTTGTAAAACAAACCTGAGGATTGAACGATGATTTCCGAACGAAAACACAGGGTCCATTTCTGGAATTATTTTCATTAAACGTCCCATCATCTACTGAGTAGAGTTCACAGAGTGATTGTCTTCTCTTGTAGTTTATTGACAAGCAAATTGGCCGGTATGCACATTCTTTCACACATTGTCGCAAAGATATTTTCACAAAAAACTTTATAAACAAATCGGACACTAAACACTTATTTCTGTAATCTATTTCATATTCTATATCGAATGATGCGACCACTAAGAAAATATTTAGTAAGATAATATTATACAATATCTTAATTCTTCTCTCATACATCGTACAATTTCAGTATACAATGCTTCTTAAAACATTGGAAACAATTTCAACTTACAGCCTCACACTCACGCAGATTAGAATAACCTGTTGTCTGATATTAACAGGGCGAATAATTGGAAAACGTTCGTTATTTTTTGTGATGAATAAATAATGGTAATTTGATGCACTCAGGACGCAAGTCAAACTCCCTTTATTGTAAATGCCAATAAATATTAAGGTTTCCACGTCATGCAACATCTCATCTGTATATCCTCTAATTGTTTATATACAAAATATGTGCATTAGTTCCAAGCGGTCGTGTTAATGATTTGAATAGTGTAGAATAATCGCCCTATCCGGCAAATCGACTGTCATCACTGGTAAACCACGATTTTTTTGAGAAAATAAATGCATTTGTAATAAAAGCATGACACCAAGTCTAAAACTCTGTGTAATATGCTGTTTTATTGTTGGACTTCACGTATATCTTGTATGATTCATTTACTAATACTTAAATAATTGATGCAGATTGTTTTGGAAAGTGAGAACAATTTTCAAAAGGAATTTGTTGTCTATTGTTTCAATGCATTTACTGTTATTATTACACTGACTTGGGTATCCTCAACAGGCACTTAATAGCATGTACGAATTCTAACATTCTGAACATCTTAGTGATATTTTATTTGCATAAAATATTAATTGACAGTTAAACATCAATGAACATCACTTGAATTGATATCAAGACTCGATGTTTTAAAAACTTCTTTAACAAATCTGTTTGTTGATTGGAAGGTATGATTTAAACTTTTACATATCCTCTGGAGTATCAGTTACCGTTACTATAGTACTTTGAACCAGATGCTAAAATCTCCAATCCAATTCCTCCTAATCCGGAAATCATCTGAATGCCTGATCTATTTCTCGATTGCTTTGTTTATACAATATCTCCTTTTTTTCTAAAATGTTTTTTTGGCCTAAAATAAAACAGTATATTTTGTAAATACTAAATCAGACTTTTTCTTTTAGTCTGAAAATGATCGGAGTTTCTAAGAGATTCCACTGTATTTCAAACAAACGGATGAGTTTTTTTATCAGATGAAATACACGTATACTAATTTTGTTCAAAAAATGTTTTTTAAGTATAGTGATTTTAATAGTATTCGAGCGTATACGTTTTATGATACTGTAGCCGTTCGTATACAATATGTACACTGGTATCAATGACAAGTTACAATAAAACTCCAATGCCAACAAAACTCTCAGGACCAAAACTCAGCTTACTAGTATCATACTCTTCAAAAAAATAAAATAACAAGGAAGTGTTGACCCAGACAATCATAACAAAATAAGGAAGTATTGATCCAAACAATCATAACAAAACAAGGAAATGTTGATACAAACAATCATAACAAAACAAGGAAATGTTGATACAAACAATCATAACAAAACAAGGAATTGTTGATACAAACAATCATAACAAAATAAGGAAGTATTGATCCAAACAATCATAACAAAACAAGGAAATGTTGATACAAACAATCATAACAAAACAAGGAAATGTTGATACAAACAATCATAACAAAACAAGGAATTGTTGACCCAAACAATCATAACAAAATAAGGAAGTGTTGACCCAAACAATCATAACACAACAAGGAAGTGTTGACTCAAAACAATCACGACAAAATGTGGAAGTGTTTGCCCCAAACAATCGTAACAAAACAAGGATGTGTTTACTCAAATGATCATAGCAAAACAAGGAAGTGTTGGCTCAGAACAACAAGAAGTTCCGGCTTAAAACAACAAAATAACCAACTGTCTACCAGTAATTAATGATATGTCCAACAAGGAGCATATGCACGAACAGAATCTCAAGACATAAGTAATGGAAACAATTATTTAAAACGAGCCCGGCATGTTAACCATATATATTTCTGTATTGGTAAACATTATGTTTGGATAGGGATTCCTTAAGAAAGGCAAATTAAATTTAGATACCGCCTACCGTTTATCTGAAAATAACGTATAATTATTGAATTTATTTTTGTATGAATTGTCGAACTTGAAGTATAATAAGTTTGGACCCCAGACATTGTTTCAGAATATTAAATTATTCAAATCGGTCAGTTTTTCAATACTTTTCGCTGAACTGAAACATCAACTTGATAAAAAAACCTTGTCAAAGTGAAAAGAGAAAACATTTTGATGTTATTATCAATGTATCTCGTCTTTCAAAACATTTATTCACGTTCTAACAAAAATAAATGTATCCACGTCAAAATGTTGTATCTATTTATGGGAGGCAATTAGTGTAACATTAAAATCAACTCTTAACACGCCTGACGCACTCATTGATTATTTAGGAGTAACAAACATTAGTCAGGGTAATAAATAAATAGCTATTGAATGAGACAATAATTTATTCGAAAAACATGATTATTTATTCGTTCGTTATGCGAATTGTTTAAATTATAGAATATTTTGATCGCTATTGGACTAAATACAGAAATGAACACGAAACACTTGAATATGTTGAAAGGTAAAATGTCATAAGTGAAATGAACCATAGAGGCGATCATTAAACTATCATTTGGTGTCAATTTGGTGATCTTGAACATATGTATAAAGTTCACAGCACCCAATTGTATACAAAATAGTCGCGAATAGTATGGTAATACTTATCAATCATTGGGCCTTCATTTTGATAGCCCAAATTGTCTTTGCTATTGTAAAACAAAGGGTAACATTCTGTGGGAAAAGAATGGAAGGTAAAAGGAAAAACATACATTGTTCTATTATTAATTTATGCAACCTTTGTTATACAACACTAAAATGTTAAAAAATCCAAAAAAGTATATCATCAAAAAACAACTAAACTTTCTTTGTAGAGATCAACATCACCACTCATTATCCGTTTAGTTTTTATGAAACCATATACAGTTTCGCAAATTTCCATAAAATGATTTTTTGTTGCGATTATTGATTGTTTTTTTTATCTAACAGGCAGTTAATGAGCATGATTTATCCCCAGTCTCATTTATCTCGCTTAGGGTTAGCTTATAATTAGATAAAATTAATATTTCAAACATTGATAGGTGTGTATGGTGTTAACATGTGTTATTGCAATTACATATCTATGTAAGTGACGTCTGAACGCGGTTACAATAAAAGTCAGTGATTTATCGGAGGGAGAGGGATTTTGTTTTCAATGTATAAAATAATGTCTGCGTCAAACGTAGACATGAACTTATACCTGATTGAAATTGGAAACAATATGAATAAATCTAGGCTTATTACATACGCTTATATTGACAGAACTGACTGTCAATAAGCTGACAGCGGGCGTTGTTTATGAATATTATCAATATAATATTAATGGCACGTAGAATACGACGAAGTTTCCTTATTTCAAACGTTGAAAAAATGTTTAACATCGAATGAGCCACGGTTGTTTAAAACCAAAATAGTGACATGTTTAAATCACAATAATGCTTAACTTAAAATGAAAAATAACTGATTTGTTTTAGATTGAGTTGTACAACATATTTCCCACAAATTGGAACTGTATGATGTTTATGAAAGTAATAAGCCTGTCCGATTAGTCGTAAACATCTTAATGCTGTGGTCGCGTGTTGAATACCCTGGCAGCCACATACGACAGAAGATCGAAATTATCGAAAATATTTGCACAATTTGAATAATATCCCTCTTTTTACCAAATAAATGAGTTCAATGCGTAGGCTGAATATCTGTTTTAAACGTATGTAGAAAGGTTTGTCGCTCTCGGATTCAAACTACAATCAGATGTATCTAATTCCACAATGTGAGACACTTTTGCCAACGATTTCAAATGCTAGACATATAATCGTGCTATAATTGTAGACATGACATATTGTATCTGTTATAGGAATTCAATGCTGATCTATCATTATTAGGCACGTTGCTTTATTTATTCCGAAAAGCCGGCGTATTTCTTTTTTAAAAATTCAATAGACATAACAATGTGGTACATGTTTTAATTGCTAATGCTCATTTCTCGCTAGCTTAACCACGTGAAGCGCTTCCATTTTAATATAGATTAATATATGCATTGAATTAATCAAAAGAAAATTGAAGCAGCATGATCGCAACTTAACAGGTCACTATTGACCAGCAATTATTTTTTTATGGATTCTATAGAAACTTGATACACAACTGTTCCACTCAGGATTTTCATGCGAGGAAGTTGTCCAACTAACGAAAGGAAGGTTGGCGGTTCTACTTTGGATTACGCCTAGGATGTTCCTCCACTGAAAAAGTTGACCCTGGACCTTTTTCCGACCTCGGTCAATTCATTTCTTGCCGACATTTTCATATGAACTATGTCTCCGAACTAAAAATATATTTGAAAAAAGTTACCGACCTTACAATTTGTGTGGTGTTTGCTGAAGCTACTGCTCTGGTTTTATCTGTACTAATCAATCATCACTAATCACTACAACACGGAATGTTGACAATTGGTGAATTGAATGAGAAACGTTTTTACAATCAAACATAAAAAAACATGAAATGTATAAACATTGGCATTTCATAATGATGTAATATAAAACAGTTGAATAAGGGATGAGTGTTAAATTCTGAATGCTTTCGGGCAAAATCATGTAATACGAATGCACCAGCTGGAATCTAATTATAGCAACGCGTAGACGATCAAATGACAAAGACTGAAAGTACAGTATTCAGTCTCCATACACTTCAAGCTCACATATTGTCAAAGGCGCTGTGATGCTATTCACAATCTTCATGTAGCGACCTCTGCAATTGCAAGATTACAAGTATTCCATATAGGCTCCCTGTGGTAAGCGAACAATTCCAAATTGTCCATGTGATTTCCAATCAAAATACTCACATTTCTGAGTCTGTCGGCTGAGACGAATTCAATCTTTAATTCTAAATTATTGTCCAATTTCCGCGTTCTCACATACTCTGCCAAGGATGCCTTGGTTGAAAGTGCTTAATTTATTTCAATTGTAATCTTCCGTTCTTACATATTTTAAAGGCGTAACATTTTTGATATGACTTACATTTTACTGTTCGCATTACCTTCTTGAAATATGTGGATTTTTGCGCTATACGCTTTATCGCAAATATTGAAAAAAAATAGCTGCGAAAAGCCTGCATAACGGATTCTAAGCTTTTAAAACAATAAGTAGAATTAAACAATATTATCAATGAATGTGTAATTCAATAATAGATCAATACTCATACTGCAGCAATCCCTCCTGTTAACAATATACGACGCAGTTTGTAACCTCTGTGGTATGTGCACAGTTTGTAACCTCTGTTGTATGTGCACAGTTGGTAACCTCTGTTGTATGTGCACAGTTGGGATTATGTGCATTGAGATCTCCGTCAGCCTGAATCAGATTTAATAGCTACAAAGTTTATGAAGTTAAAGTTTAATTAGGTGATATAGGATTGGAAATTGAAGAAAGCCGAAGGTCAAAACATAATTCAGAAAATGTTGATATTGTAATAGACTCGAAGATGACTTTCATTTTATGTTTCACTATCAGCTATAAGAAAACTGTAGAACGGCATATATACCCTATTATTATAGAAAAAACTTACATCCTGAAATTAAGATATTTATTGCGATCCTAAAATGAAAATAACCTGATTTATGTGTCCAAAAGATTTAAATGAAAAGATCCAATTCGATACAATGCAATTTTTTTTATTCCAAACTAAATGATTATAGATATATACACTGTATGATATAGACTTACATAATTTCTTAGACAGTTATAAAAATGACTAATATATATTATCTAAATTTGCCAGCAATTTGATTATCATAGCTGACTGTTGTATTTGCTGTTCTGTTAAATTAGACTAACTTTCTAAACAAGAACTTTAGTTCTGCTTTCTTTTAATCTTAAAAATCCTCCACATTATCATATCTAGGACTTTTGTTTTCTTTTTCCATCTTGTTTTGAGAATAAAAAACGTTTTATTTTTTTCAGCTATTTTCTAATCAAAGCATTGTCATACTGTTTGATTTAACTTATTGTAATGTTCAGAATTACATGAATACATGTACCTGTAAATGTTTATCATGGACTTGATACCTTTTTTATCAATAAAGCTGTCTGTAGTCTTATAAGAGTCGTATCATGAAGCCAGCATTAACAGCCAAATGTGAATAAATGTCACTCTTTGGAACATAATTGACTTGATTGATGATGATCAGGACGCAGACCTACTGTCTGTGCCAGCACTGGACCATATGCTTTCTCTCCCTTTGATGGGGTTTGGTCTGTAAACTGTACTGATTTTCTGTAATTATACTTTCAGAAATGGATGGCAATGTTAACGAGAGTGGCCAACAATCGGCTAGGAAAACATGCCACAGAGATAGGTACAAACAGATGTGAAAATGATTAAATTCACAAAATGGAAATAAGCATTGAAAGTCAAGCAATAGAAAAAGTGCATGTTGTATTTTACTTACAACGATTATTTTTCTATATTTACAAATTATGTAAAAAAGTAATTTTCAGTAACTTTTCTACTTGATGAAGCTGTGTTTTGCGGAAAGAAACGGGATCAATAAAAATGAGCGTGTGAACAAGTAAGTCAGTATTAAGTTATGATGGCTGTCTGAAATATACGCCGTTCACAAACAAAGATATTCCGAATAAAATACGGCATAATCCGTTGTCATGGAAATAATAATTGACACACGATGCAAGCATCATGTGATGTTTGAAATACTTTATAAGTTTAAACTTTTATTCAACTATACATGGACTATGAATTTACAGGATACGGTTTTATAGTATGTTTGGATCGTTAACATCAAACATACGAAATTTCGTTACATTGTATTTAAAGTTTTATGGTAATTAATCTCATTTACGGGGAAGCAAACGACTAAATGATAATGGAACAAACATGAGCTATAATTGAATACCATGAACACACAGATATGAAACAAACGTACGACTTTCAAAGAACAATATAGTCCATTCCATTAATGATAACTGGAGCTCAATTCAAAACAAAAACTGCAGTGGAACGAGTACATGTCAAAACAATGAATTATTTAGCATTGAAGTTTCCAATAAGACATTCCAGGAACATGCATTCTCATACATATTTTAGAATTCTCCTTCATAACCTCAAAGTCCCTTAGAAGATGATCAATATGTTAGAATTACAGAATATGCGCGTCATATTACTGCCAATAAAATATTTAATTGAGTGTAAGCGCAATTGCCCTGACATACTGCATCACAAAATCACCATTTCAATCGTCAAATGAAATAAAACATTTATACTGAAGTCAAAACGAAAAATATTAATTCTCGCGGGGATAATAAAATCATATGCGAAAGTGTGCTGTTATACTGCAACAAAAAATCATCTATCAATTTTCAAATGAAATAAATTATTTTTTTATCAGAGATTACGTCAATGGGACTGTCGATGTAATCCTTTGATGGATGTTATACCGTCAAATAATTCGTTTCGCTACGTCAGGTACATGTATACGCAACGGGCACATTGCCTAACATTTTAACCTAGGTAGAAAGGAAGCATGGAATCCAAGAAACAGTCTCCTGCCGAAACGTCCACCGATCAGATTCGAAAGACATACCAAACCATGCAGAAAAACAGAGTTATGCGAAAGCACAAACTTACTAATGTGGCCTACACTCTCCTAGGAATAAATAAAACAATTCACAAAGCAGTGGACACGATTCAATAACAACCATACAACAACATACATACAACAAACAAGGGTGTTGCGTACAAAACCCCCGGGGCGCGGCATTGAAACAGTATATTGTAGCCTATCCATAAAAGCTTGCTTAGCTTTAAGCAACCACATTTTTTCCGCAATTTTTGTGCAATTTTTATAGACAAACAAGTTGCTGAATCGTCTTAACATACCAGACTTGCTACGCAGGAGTAATAAACAATTAGATATGATACTCGCAATTAGAAATAAAATTGTGGAGTATAATAGAAATCCAGCAGTGTATCTCTGTGTAAATATATGTATGAAGTAACATTGAGCATAGTCAGTACAAAACAGGAAATGGAAACGCCACTCTTATATTAAAATCCTTTGTCATCAAGTCATGTTTCATTTCATTTGAAATCATTTAAATGGTGCATTTCGTTATTCAGACTTTTTCATCTTTTACTCCTATCACAATACCAAAAGCTATTGTAATACATATTTGACAGTACACTGACTGCATACATCAGAATTGTTAATTTCAAACCATTTTTGAACTAAGCCAAAAGCACTAAATACAAACGCATTTACAGAACTGAGTAATATCTCACCATAAGGTGCCCTGGGTGAAACACTTCACTCAGTGTTAACGTCTTATGAAGCGCAATATTTGTGATGAGCGTTGAAAAGTCGGAGAAGTACTGTGTTGCTGAACAAGAAGCTGAAAAAAATGTCTAATGTTTTAAAACAAGTGTACAGTAAAGAAATCCACCTAAAATTTATTTGAAAAAAAGTTGTCGATCCCTCGATCCTATATTACATGTATTAGTTACTATGATATCAGTGGAATCACTGTGTTCTTTGCCTCATGACTTCTATATAAATATTTATGTTCGCTCTATTACGGGCTATTTTAGCAGTTATATAATATTATAAGCAATTCTGTTACCACAAATACAACGCAGTAAATAGGACCACTACTCTGTCGTACCACGATTTGTACTTAACATGCTCTGTACTTCTGAGTAGTTTTTGCTGCATGTAAATATCACGTTAGATCCAAATGACACGTTTAATTCTGTCAGTATTGAATACACTTATGCTATAATTGGGAAATTGGTTATTGGTGAACCTAATTTATAAAGATGTAAATATCAAGTTCTACCTTTTTTCTGACACGTCATTGGTGCGATATCACATTTCCTTGTCTTCACAACAACATTTAGGTAATATCTACAAAATATTGACTTAATCATTTTAAACACCAAGCAAGCGAATCAGCTTGATCATTTTCCAGCAAAATGTGACATAACTTACGTCTGCAAAATAAAGTTAAATTCAACAAAGACCATGCTTGTAGACATAATTATTTTTCTAAGTAGTGCTTATGTTAATGAATTTTGCGTCATTGATATTAAGTAATGAAGCGTACTTCCTCGTCATTTTCCCATTATTGAAGTTATTGATAAAAAATCAGAACAATTACATCGCCCAATTCTAGAGTAAAATCAAATCATTATTAATAATTTGTAGTTCAGGGGACGGATTTAGGGCTACTACTTTCTTGACCCCCATTCTGCGGACCCTAGACTCTTTCGAGCTCTGTCATTTCTTTCCTGTCGATATTTTCATTCTCATACGAACTAATCTTCGGACTAAAAAAAATATGTTGGAATTTTTTTTTTTGATGACCTGTCGATCCTATAACTTTTTTGGGAAAGTCAGTGGAAACATGGAATTAATTTTTTCCTCAATATACGTGGATATATAATTCATCCTATGCCATTATTTTATTATTTCATACCTGAGGATCTTCTATACAAACACACAGGATCCAGTTCTTGAGCTATTTTCAATAAATGTGCAATCTTCTGAATGCAGTTCACAAACCAATTGTTTCCTTTTGCAATCAATTGACAGGTAAACTGATCTCATGGCACATTTCTTCACACACAGGTCCAAAGATATTTTCACAAAATGTCTGATTATCTTGTCAGTACTAAGCACTCGTCACGATGTGTCATTTCATATCTTACTTTTTCTGAAATTACTAATCTAACACTTACAAAATGAAGTTGGATATAACATGCAAAAGTTTCATTAACTTCATTCTAAAACGCAATGCTTCTTAATTCATGTCGAACCCGACCCTAACATTGTATCAAATCTGGTTTCAATAACACATACTTTGATCGTGGCTGAGAATGACTTTTTAAAATTAACACGGCGTTGTTGAAATGAGCTACAGATCAAGTCAGAGCCACGGTCATGTTATAGTATTGTCACGTGTTTTTAATACGTTAAATTTCAGTAAAAGCACAGTTAAATTACCCGTCGCAATTTCTATGCAGACTGTGCACATGACCCAGTCAATATTTTGACGGAGAAATGCAAGACTGGTTCGATGCGGGAGATATTTCAAATTGAAATAACAAGAGCTAGTCGAATTAAATAGTGTTTTGAAATATCAGATAATATCATAATTCATGGGAAGGCGCAAATGGAACAAAATGCGAATTTAGAAGCATTTCTACATGGACAAAAATCTGACTCTGAACAAAACCGAAATGTGTGTTTGACCACAGGATAATTTTATGGTTACGTATTTTCTTTGTCAGGTATGTCACCAGCTCCGGAAAATTGTCTGCTGTCAAAAACATTGGTAAGCCGAAAGATCAAGATAAAGCGCCCTTTTGTCTTGGAATAACAAATAATGTGTCAAGATTTATGGAAAATTCCACAACGATACATAAACCCTTAGACCGCTTACTCTGCAAAGGGTAGTTGTAATGTAATTGTAATCAACGGCTGTCTGAGGAGTCAACTGTCGTGCCAGTTGATGATGGATGTATATAACCACGCAGAAACGATTGGGCATTCCAGATAGTCTCAAGACACATTTTGTAATTTCAGCACATGTCAATGGACATCAGGACAGTAACAGATGTAATCATGTTTTCCAAGTATGGATAGACTTGTCGATCGGGTTTGTTTGTAAAAACTGTATGTATTGTTTGCCAGACATCAATATTGTTAAGAAAAGAGACAAAAATGCAAAATATCAGAACAATAAGTAAGCAGATAGCCACCGAAAATCAAAGCCATTCCCATTAAAACTTAGAGACAACACATCAATCAAGTAAAAAATCACACAGCAAACTTTCTACGTCATTCATTAAAAAACGGAGAAATTTATTTGTCGTAAGGGATATAACAATAAATCGCGCAGATCGGAGATTACATCAAAAGAAAATCAGCAATTCAGTTCTAACGTCAACATCAAAAGTTCAACATTGCGTCGACAAAGAAACGAAAGATACGTATGCCAAAACGATTTCTCGACTGAGTGATCAAAAACGCATACGTCAGTGAATCTTTATGTGTTTAAAACGCATAATGAATTCTATGTTAGCGATATTTTTAAATGATTCGTTTTTGTTGTCTGGTCTTCTTACGTCCATAAGACGACTCTTTCCGAGAAAACTCGCATTGTATCAACCACACATAAATATGTCAACCCAGTTAGTGTAATTTGTATTAGTTGTCAATAGCTGGCAAATGTTAAACAAAACAGAAAGTGCTGAGCGGTATGTATAAAACTTTCAATAAAGACATTCTTGAACAAATCAAAATTTATCACACCATGAAGCGATACCACGTCAATGTAACAAATGCAGTCAATGCACTATGTAACATACATCCGTATACTTTGTGATCTATATATACAATGTTAAAGATATCTGGTGCGTTTTCTAATAAGTCCAATCATTCATTCGGCCAACGAATCTCCAATATAACCATATGCAAACATTTTAATAACATTCTAAACGCATAAAATACGCATTGTCATTTTTTAAGGAGGGCAGGTAATTCTGATCCGAATGTTGTGCAATAGTTTATGTATAAGCTAAGGGCATTTTTAACGCCCGGGTCCAGCCGATGAGAAGTTGTCATTTTGACTGCTAAATCCGTACAATAGTATGCATGTGACATACTTCTGTAATACATGAGTAAAGTTCTCACAAATTTCATTGCGATAAGCCATTGACAGATATAAGGTCACATATGTAATAAAGCAATGTAAAACGAATTGCATTATATGATAATGTGATCAATAAACAGTCGTTTCCGTACTTTTTATCTGTTGGGTACGTTTTTGTTTAGCTGGTATGTATATAATATCTGCGGGTTCCAATTCGGCAAATGTAACGTACTGTCTGTTTTTTCAACACATTATGAACTCATTCGGTGTTATCGATGTTGTCAGTTGTTTCAGTGGTGGTTCACATATTAATGTACTATCATGCATACATGATTAATGATAAAATACCTTAGTGTATCATAAGGTTGTACAGAAATTCAGGGTGTGTAAACGAAACTGTATCCAGAATTAATAACTACTAGTATACAACAAACCTTTCAATGTATTAGATATCGTGTATACTCGTCCTGTTCAGATAAACACTACAATAGGCGTGTCAATCGATGGCGCTATGTCTTTTGAATAAAAAGCTGTTTCAAGTAATGCAACTCATACATATATATATATGCATAAGGGATGCATGGAAGATATATCCCAGAATTATAATCTGATTTTCTCAACAATTAGTTTACCAATATGTAATTAGATCCAACAACAAATACACAGTATACACATGCGCTTTTAATGGTTATTTGACGGCACTTGGATGCAAACACATGTAATTGATACATATAATTCTATATCAATGATATGTTTACAGTTATTTTTTATACAAAATTGTTTCAAAATATGTCTGCTATTGACCTACGTACGAGTACAGTACATTTGGTGTTTTCAGTCTGTCAAGACATTCGCCCACTTCGTAATATGATGATTTAACTATACAACTACAAAAGTGGTGATGAATACGATTAGATTACCATCATTTAGACTAAACTTTGTTAACTGTGTACCATTAATAGATAACGTAGTATATTTTTACAACACATGTGTATCGTCATGTACGAGAATCAAGAACTATACTCTAAATTTAGAAAAATGTTATTACAGCATTTAATAAATATGATACATTCTACAAAGACACATAACATTTGGAAAGCAAAGTCTACGTAATACATCATTATTCTCACGGTAAAAATAGTCAAAAGGCACAACAAACAAAAAATCTACAAGTCATCAAATGAAATCGCGACGCATGTCAAGAAGTTATTTTGTTAAAAAACCTTTTTTTACGTTTACTTAAATACATATACAGGATGACAATACTTAAGTCGGAAGTTTAAACTTAATATACTCTTAAAATCTCCAAAATACATTATTTATATTCAATTAAATTCTAACTTGTGCATCATCATTATTTTTATTGAGGAAACTTGGAGAAAGTTGTATTACAAATAAATAGACACGAGTCTTGTAACAAAAAGACAACAGCAGATATGGGATGCTTAATTGTTCAAGATATTAATCTCTTCCCTGTGCAACTCCTTTACCCAAAGTCGACCCATTTTCATGCAGAAAGATAGCTGGCCAGACAACAAATTTCACTTTCTTCCCGCTTCTCGTATAAGGTTTATACATGTTCTTATCAAACTTAGCACCAGGTTTGACATTGTCTAAATATACAGGCGGTGAATGAATGTTCATGTACCAACACAGTTCAATGCATTTAGTTGTAAACTCTGCGAGATCCTTCCCATTAAACCATTCCAGTCTGTTGCTTTTAAAGTACTGAAAGTAGAAACAAACGTGTTCTCTGATGTCAGGCGTATCTATGGAATGTACATTGCAAGATTTAGAAAATTCTTAAAGCAATTAATAGAAATGCACAGCAATATATCCAGAGACAATGTAGTAACTGATGAGTTCGTGCCGATAATAGTACAGAAATTAACTTGTAAGTTCTAAAAAAGGAAAAAGAAACGCTTTCTGAATTAGAGCCCAATAGAGAACTTTTCATAGCGACGAAATAAGGATCTGAACCAATCCAGCTTATTTATCCTTTAACTACGGTGGAAAATTATTTAGTACTGATTTTCCAACAACTACCAAATTGTTTTAATTCCACGTAGTGTATCACCGCTGTATATAATAGCCGCAACTTTGTACTGAATATATAAATATTATGTTATGTACCCAAAGTGAGTTTCATTAGTCATTTATAAGCTAAACTACATCCATATATAATTAAAAGGTAATGTTTCCATATGTTTCCAGTCCAACAATCAACTAGGGCCTATAACATTTTGCTAAGATCATATCATGGACCTGATATAAGAAGGTGGATGAGGATGATCCCATAAACAGTATGTGAATAAATTATGTATAAACCTTAGTCCAATTTTAAAGCAAACAACTTAAAAAAATGCAAAAGTCGGTCACTAGCGATAAGGTCGAGGTCACTCTTGGAGGTAAAAGTTCAAATTTGATGCAAAAAATCGTGTCCGCTCCGTAACTTTATCTATCGTTGGATTTTGAAATGACTTGGCAAACATGTTCACCATGACAGGATGCCGTGCAGAGCACAAGACCTAGCTCCCTAGATCCAAGGTCAACTTCACACTTAGAAGTTCAATTTTGATGCAAAAATCGGTTCGCTCCATAGCTTTGTCAATAATTCTCGGATTTCTAAGTTACTCGGCACAAACGTTCATCATAACGTCTTAATATTTTACTCATAAGAGATTTTAAGCCAGTCAGAATATGTTTTACATGATGTGAATACATGTTTATGGTGCATTTTATCACACGTGTACCATATTCTGTTTTGTGCCATATACGGTCCGACAAAGCGGGAAGTTATTTCGGAAATATAAATGTATACGGCCAGTGTTTAAATAACGAACTTTATACTAACGTGCTTTTAAAATTAACTTTGAAAGTTTCAGCAATAGAAACGTATATGATTTGATTATTATGGAGAAGATCATATTGCTTGTGAAAGTGTTTATCCCCAAATAAATCGTATATTCTTGTTTTTTAGTATTCTCAAAATAATTTTGGAACAATTACATAACTGTTCGAACAATATTGTGTGTAGAGAACAATAAAATTACCACATAATTTTATCAGCTTTAAGGATTTAATAGCTTTATAGATACAAGCATATATAAACCATACGTCCGGCGCTGAACAAAGTTTACAACATCTATCGGTCACGACACACTGTCAAATAAGGTTCAAACTGTTCATTGATTTATAATAGATAAGAAAAAAAAGCATACAAAATTAAATACTTTAGCGTGTCAGGGTTTTAACATCTATTATTTATGAGGCCACGACCGAGGTCCCGTGGTTAATGCGCTGGACTTGTAACCCTGAGATCCGTGTTGAAATCCCGGAAGTGGGGGGTCATACCCTTCTATGAAAATTTGATAAAAATGTCGATTTTCCTCCATATGTGGAGAAGTTGCCGACTCCTTGTGGAAGGGCAAGTTAATACTGGTTTGTGTACAGTCTAAGAAAACTGGTTAGGTGAACCGGTCGCCGTATATAACTGAAAAATAGTTGAAAAACGACGTTAAACCACAGCGACAGTGTCAATATTATTTTATGAATAGCACAATATTTCAGAGAAGTAAATGTAATATTTAGTTAGACAATACATGTATATACGTTTCGATTGGAATCATCTCCCCGCACTAACGACAGTATTACTTCTAATACACGTGTTAAACAGATGTATAATGAATCAGTATATATTATTTTTTTAAAATACGGATGTATTTAAATGTGCATAGCCGTATATGTATAGAATTATACTTGATTTTAAGGGCTAATTCCTTTTTTGATTGTTCATTTTATGGACTCTTCTCCGAAAAGCTCGATTTCGGAAATAAAATTGAAAACCCCAAATTTCTTTTTCTCTCCGCTCACGACAAATAACCTTTTTGGAAATAAAATGTTGGGATGGATGCAATCGGCGAAAAGTGAGAACTGGGTCGAAATAAAACTTGGCCGAAAGTTCCAATCATTGTGAATTGTGGTTAAAATAATGGTGGCATCCATGTGGGTTCAACTCGTTACAAACGTTGAGGGCAAGAACATAGAAAAGTTATTGGGCTGGAAATCATGTAATTCATCATTTCCGACAAAAAAATATATTTTGATTTTTTTCCTCCTATCACCATGTTGTGTCCTGGCGGTTCGTAAAACAAAAAAAATAACAAAAAAATAAAAGGCTTAAATAATGTATTAAGTTTTGAACTGAACATAAAGAACAAATTTTGTGAGAAACATTCAATGACAAAAATGGTTATTTTACAGATTCGACTCCAGCGAAAGGAAAGGTTCGTTTTAGTAAAACAAGCTGTGAAGATATTTCAAGCCTAAATCCACAGGTTCTGCTATGCTTAGGTAAAACAGTTTAAGATTTTTTTAAATAAACGGTCTGATTTCTTTGCTCTCTGATTACTTCATTGGCATATACTGATTTGTAGTTTGAAATCCCAAACAAGACTTATTACTGTTTTTCTCTCTAGAATACAGCTGTCCGAATGGCATCTGTTCCCAGTTGTACGTAGAAGGCATGCTTAAAAAATATTTGACGTTTAAACCTCAAAATAACCTTGTCTATAACTAGTCCAATGGCATGATGTATTATTTCAAGACAGAAATTACATGTCTGTGAGGAAGCTTTTTATAGCGGTATATAGTCGCAAGACGACGAACGACAACACTGTTAGTGATATTCTCTAATGATTGTCGGTTATCTCCCCTGATGAGTTATTTTCACTGGAGCATAACGTCGCAACAAAAGTCTTTTGGTGACTTTCCAGCTTTTAATCGTGGATGAGGATCCATGACACACGCCTGGAGAGAACTATCGACCCTCCGTAAGCTAGCTGGACAGTTTATTTACATGTGATCATAACATTTGTTTTGTCAAGGGTGGGATTCGAACTTACAGTGGTGAGAGGCTAATGACTACTAGTCGGAGTTCATAACCACTCGTCCATGGGGGCCATAATAATTATAGTTGCATTTTAAGTGCCATATAATACTAAATATGCTTAACATTGTATCTAATTGAAATGTTTATTTTTCACCCCCATATGTCTATAGAAATGTCTGTTGGATGAATGTGGGTAACACAAATTTTATCAAACAGGGCTTTCTTCTGGGCCTTAAAACAGCATTTTGACTCTTGGAATTAGTAATATAAAGCATTTGACTCTTTAGAATTTGCACCAAAGGGTCAAATCTACAGTAAAATTTGAATTCTAGACGCTTTGAATCATCATCATCCAAGGATCATTTCTGACCCTCAACTTTTGACATCTAGTGAAAACCCTGTCAAGTTAAAATTGTCGGCACCTTTATTATTGGCTCAAAGTGAATCATGCTTATGTAGCAACCGAATAACGGTTTCTTTGGGTGATCGTTCCTATGGTATTTTTGGCTAAGGCGGACATTGGTTCCTTCATGAAAATGACACCCGGACACTCCTTCCTATGTAATTTTGCCAGCCCAGGACATTAGTTTGATATTTGAATTTGATAATCAGACTATCTCGATGATAAGACTGCTCTTTTCGAGTCCAAAAGGTGGTCTTAATATTAAGATTTTACTGTATTTGGTATATTTCTCCATACCGTATTTAACCCAATATTTTGTGCTATTAGATAATCATACTTAAGTACTTGTATAATATAATACATAATATTATGATCTCATAATTACTAAATACGTTTCAATTTTGTTTAATAATGACAAAATTACATATGTATTAGCAAAGAAATGTATTTCATAGAGCCATATAACTTGAGATGTTAATTTAATTATGTTTTTTGTAATATGTGAAATGTTGGACATCTTCAGTAAATCTAGAAAAAGACTTGAAATCTTTGGATATTATATTTTGTATATTTGCATGAATGTAATTACGTTATATCCCATATAGACTGCATGTCTTACATGATTTGCGAAATAAACTTCTATGAGCTAAAAACAGTTTTATGTCATCTTACGAAAACTATTGATATGGAATATATTAAGTAATCTTGAATTATTGAAGGACTTTCTTTCGGTGCTGTTAACTACTTGAGCATTATTGCAAACAATCAAATAGAGGTGGTGCAAAAGGTGATGTAAATACAAGACGTAAAAATTGGTCGCATAAAGTTGGACCGCAGTTCGCAATTCGAATCGCGAACTGCGAACTGCGTTCTGGAACACAGTTTCAATCGGAAATTTAAGGAACATTTTTTATTCGAATTGCGAACTGCATTCAGGAAAACAGTTCGCAGTTCGCGATTCAAATTACAGAACAGAACAGAATAGAACAGAAAATAAATTTTATTTGCATCCACAGATTGCATTTTAGGTAACAACATTACATATGATATATGTATATATATGGAATACAAATCGCAAACTGCGGTCCAACTTTATGCAACTGTAAAAATTGTTAGTTTCTATTTACCAAACCTACCCTACGTGACCCTAGACTTTTTTTATAAGACTCGAGGAACGGTGCACCCACTGTCTCACCCCTTTTGTACCTTTCCGCACCAAAATAATCTCAAAACCGGCATTCAAGAGTAATAAAAATACCCCAAAAGAATTTCCCCACCTACCTACCATATTTTTAATGAACGTTTAACCAGAAACAAACAATTTTTTACGCTTAAGTTGTAGACTTAAGATGAATAGTATTAATTTCAAACCATTTTATATCATATGTGAACGTTAGTAGGAGACCAGTACATTGTTTTCAAATATTCTCATGTAATGAAAAGCGGTATAAACGTCATTATTTCTAAAATGATATCACCCTTTATGTTGTTGACAAAGGTTCGCTTTTACTTATTTATGTATTTCAAACATATAATCATTCCAATAAATTGTAAAATAACTCTGCGTGCGACCCAGATTAAAAATGAATTGTTATGCTAGTTGCAAAGCTTCGAGCAATCTTTTTACGCCAGGACTGCATTGAAATTACCGTAAATTATTTGAACATTCTTAATCATTTATGATCTTGTATTAAATTGAACGTACAGAATACAATAATAACTGTTGTCAATACTTGTAAACTATATAGGCGTTTTAAAGCAGATTATTGGTCATATTTCTGTGCAGGGACAAATCTGTATCAGCAGTTTACATCTGAGCTGAAAAATAATTTTGCGAACTGGATATTTCAGTACTTGTAACTTACTTTTGAAACCATAGCACATTCAGGGACATTAATGCTTTTTAAGTTTAAAACACTAATTCCTAAATCGGTTTGGGTTACTGTGTAAAAAATGAGAAATAACATGACGTCACGATTATACACTGCATGTAGTTTAATGTTGCACTTACAGACAGGGCCATTTGGTGACTTTTCCAGCTTTAAAAGTGGAGGAAGACCCCAGACGTACGTACGAGTAGAATTACCGATCCTCCGTAGACTAGCTGGATTGCTTCCTCAAAAGTAAAATTTCTCTATTCGGGGGTGAAATTCGAACTTACAACGGTGAGGGGCTAGTAGTTACTGGTCGGAGACCATAACCACTCGACAACGGAGACCACAGCTCACTTGATATCTACTACGTCGATCGTCATGCTATTATGATTTGTTAAAAATAATAATATACAGAAAAGCCCCCACAAAGGTCCCCTTGTGTGGTGTTAGGTGCACGTTACATATTTGAAAACCCTTTAGGGGCTACGCGCCCTATGATATTTACATATTCTGATGAGATTTGCCCACTTTTGGAAAAGCCCAAGCTACCGAAGACCAGTCACATCTTATCAACCAAATTCTTACCATACAGTTTGTGTCCGTTGTCTTATTAACATTTACAGTACAACATTGATTGAACACTTTAGACAGACGACTGACTTGCAAATTCTCAGAATTCTATGCGTAATGTACCTAAATGAAAGAACTTAAGGTCCACTATAGATACCATTGTTTGTTGGGCTGGATTCTGATTCTGAGAACTGTATATTCAATTATACAATTCTCAACAAAAAATCATGGCTGAATCAATACAAGTCGATTACTATCATTGTTGCCATATCACGTATTCCTTTTGTATTTAGTATTTTGTTTCAATACTAGGCTATCATTGTTAGCCGATTATTCAAACGTGCAGTTCTGTTTGTATACAATAGATATTATCATCTGATTCATAGTTGGTAAAATACTTTGAATGTAGTTATTTAATAAATCAATAGTCAATGAATGACAAGTTTATGTATCTAATAAATAATATACTAACAACTGAAATCTATGAATCAATACAAAAGCTGCGCAAATGTTGTATTTCTAAGTTAAGACAAATAATTAAAGCCTCTTGGAAGTTATAATGATGAGTTCAAGCCAGAAAAATGGTCGTATTCATGATTACCCGACCGACCGATTATTTACCTCTAACTTTGTGTCTAACGGTAAAATCCAAAGTATAAAATATTCGGGACAAGCATCGTATCACGCATTTTCAGATAACCCTAAACGCAAACATTTTTCTCGCCTTATCTCTTTCATGCGTAATTTATTGGATAAAATTGGCCACTGACCTTTTCCTTAAGATGTATGGATTATTTTTTTCGTTTTTTTTATCTGCCAAATCGAATTCTATCAATTCATACACAAACAGTTACTACAACTGTTTTAACTTCTATAAATTGCAACCGATATAAGAATAGATGTTCATAATGATTTCATTATTATTGGTCGTTAGAATTTTGTTGTCACGTGGTCTAATGGCGGACTGTTTGTTTTTTGTTTCCGAGCTGAAAAAAAACCCAAATTTATTGTTGAAATATGTATCACTTTTTACATTCTGTTGAATTTTTTTATCATTGTGATTTTGACTTATGTATAATTAAAAATATATTCTCAAGATGTATATAATTTGTATATAATTAGTGCTGTTCTATTCTGATAAAACTGAATCTTTCAATCAGAATTAAGTTTTAACACCATCCATGAATATTATTATATGATATTATTGTATGTACATTCAAAACAAGTCCGCAGATTACATAATGAAGGTAGAGTTTATTTACTAATTAGTCAAAACACATATTTAACAAAATAAACAAAGAATACACTACAAAGTGCGGTCAAAATTAACAGTGATAATACACTTATGCAACATAAATAATTATAAGAACAATATTAAAAATATATACTCGTTCAGAACTTAATTAATGAATGTCTAACGTTTCTTTATGTATATTATACTATGTTTATAAAACTTGAAACATTTATTGTTATTGTAATTATTCGTCATAATGATCATAGGTGTGATTTTGAACTATGTTAACGGAAAGAGCCGTAACTAAGTTTGTGGCTTGACCCTTCTGCACTATATTGAAGATATTTATAGTCTGTTATGTAAAAAAAGATTTGAAAGCAATAAAATATGTTTAAACTAAACTAACATACTTAGTGGTGTATGAAGCATGTTTTGTGTGTATTACTGTCAACACTAACACTTACAATGATAATGACAAAAATAGAAATGAATTCACGAAGCGCTGGAATATTGCTCAAATGCCAGAAAACAAGACAGAGTTTAAGATGAAAGCAAACGAAAAGGTCTAAAGGAACATTAAACCAGGCAAATCAGTTAACTCTGTGCCGAATGTTTATACAGTGAACTAAATGTTCTTTCCCGTGCGATGCCGTCACAAACCAACCAATGTTCAATTACTGTAAACATAAAGACGGAAGGAAGGCATGCATGTTTTATACATATGTATATAATAAACTTAAAGTGTAGAAATGTTTGACAATATTTCACACGTCAGTTAGTACAACATTGAATAAAGCCAATCTTTGGATCAAAGGTCAACAAATGAAGACAGCATGACAACAACGGTCTTTATGCACAATGAGATATAGATGAGAAATGGATTTCAGCAAAAAAAACACGAAAAAATCTACCTTCCTCAGAATAAAGCCTTATCCAAAAGCCAACCCAACACGTAAGAACATATAAAAACATATAAAAACACAATAATCCGGAGAGTACCGCATTGGAATGGTCAGTAGCGAAACTATATGGGGTTTAAATTTATTTTGTGGCCCGAACCTCACACTTACCCTCGGGGAAACAAACCAAAAAATAAATAAATAATAGGCAGAAACAAATATAAAAGACACTTCAAAAACAGCACACATGCAACACAAGTTGACACTCTCATACCCTTGAACTAACAACAAACCAACAAAGTGAAACAAAATAAAAATAAGTAAAGTCATGTATCAAGTTATGACGTCATATTGGAAAAAAAGTCAATTCTTTTAATTTGATGGCGTTATTCAAATACTCAACAGCTTGGGTAAGGTTAAAAGGTGATTAATTTGTAATAGAGAATGACTTAAATCCACAATATGGCTGTAATTTTCAGGAGACATTTTAACTTAGGCTTGATCATATTATTGATATATTAGCATACGGTTTGGCGGTTTAAATTATATATCAGATATAAATGAATAAAAATCGCTAAAAATGTTTATGTATAGACTAATCCTGCACTTAATGTATGCGCGGCAATATTTGAGGGTAAGATTTACAATGTGGTATTCATAAAAAAGACACTAACAATTTCTACATTATTGTCAGCATGAAGAACCATGAAACTCTCTGTAGTTCTTTGTATCCATCATGAGGAGGACAACATATAAGGTTAAAAAATACCAGGTCTGGCTAACATCTATAAATATTGGACCAGTAGGTCGCCAGACCTGATTTACATGTATTTTCATTTCGGAAATGAAGTTCATATGAAAAAAAACATCGCCTAGAAAATATTGACTAAGACCGAAAACAAATCTAGGTTCTGCCGAGAAAGGTCGTTTGGTTTAGCGCAAACCAGCAACTTTTCCTGCCTTATGAAAAATACAAGTAAATAAAGAACTAGGGAAAACAAATGAAAGAATTAAAATGACGGCGTTTGATATGGGTATAGTTTACATTCAGCAAATATCAGTCGCTTGTTGAAAGTTTACAAGCATTTCTGAGCGCTATAAATAAGTTTCAGATAATTACAATATTTACTGATAATATCATATGAATTTGTATATACGAATATTCATAGTTGATATGAAATGAAACACACGCATGCCACTATTTATATTCAATCATGCTGAACTTATTTATTCCTTTCGCAGGTGCTTTAACGTGACTTAGAATCAACCAAAATGGAGGTCACTAACAAAAATCCTATTCGTACTAATAAAATGGGTTTGCGAAGCGAAAGTAAGACAGTTTCATCTTGTCGAATAAGATTCTTTAAGGGCTGTTATTTGCTTTCGGCAGTGCCGTAAACTTCTAACTCACATATTGTCAAAGATGCGCCGGGATCATTCTCAATTTTCAAATATCGCCCGAAGCATGGCTCTGTCAGAATAAATGTGCATAAGAGTCCTATTGGTGTTTCGTGATATACATACGGCTTCATAGTATCAAGATGGTCTCCTATGGTGATTTTAACTTCCCGGAGTCTATCGTCTGAAGCAAATAATTTTTTTTCATAATGTGGCCAGGAAATTATTTCTAATCTTTGCAAAAACATTTTGAAATAAATTTGCTCGACGGAGAAATGTCAGAACCAAAATTAACTGAATTAGTCAGAAAGACTCTACAACGTTAATATCATTTCTGCACAATGACTCCGGGTCAACTCCCAAACTTTCGTTTTCCTGCACCAAAATACGTACAACAATAACAGGTTTGTGTCTGTATAAGTGCATCGTAACGCCGAATATTGCTCCCTACGAATATTGCTCTCCGGAGAGCATTATCCGTTTGCGTTTTAAGGCATATTGCTCCCCGAGAGCAATATTCGTTAGGTACAAACGAATAACACTCCCAGTGAGCAATATGCGTCGACAGCATATATTGATATCTAAAGTGATGTCTAGCTGCGAGGAATAATGCTCCCCATAAAAAAAAAACACATTAAATACATACAGCAATCAAGTGTCACTGTTGAATGGATTTGTAATGGTACCTATTTTTCTGCTGATAACTATCGCCCTTTCTGTCCCTCTGTCCAGTAAGTTTTTTCCCACAAATGACTTTTCTTTTTTACAGGAAGACGTGGTATAGCTCTACTCTATATATATCTCTAATTTAACAACATAAACATCTTTTTGATGTTATAGCAAAAATAAACACATCAAATATAAATGAAAAAAAAAACTTTCACAATTTGAAAGTAAACAAAACAAGAAGAAAGAAAAAATCCGGTGAAATTTTCTTTAGTGTCTTTATTTAACTGCTACTAAAGTAACCAAAATTTGCGCAAAATTTGGTTTCCAAATGACGTTAGAATTTATGATATCCTGACGTCATGATAATATTCATGTCATAATATTTACGTCCTTGTTTGCTGTGTCCTTTGATAACATTGAAACACGTTAATGTTTAAACGTAAAATTAAGAGACTCCCTTTAACAGGTAACAGTGACTATTTTTGGCAGAATATTATTTAGGTTTTCAATGTATGAGGGTAAAGGTTTTTTACATAAATTTTCTGAACGTGTTAACTGAATTCATGTCATGATCGCAAGGGAATCACATTTTTCAACATGTTCAAAACAGTAAATATAAAATCTACATTAAAATATCCTCTATAAACTACATTCGTCGTTGTGACGTCATTTCCGCCTACATTTATAAAAGTATAGCTCTCCTGAGAAATATTCGTCGGGAGCTATATGCGGTGTAACAGCGCATATTACACTATGCACATTTATACAATTCTTATACATTGTACTATATAACTCGTCACTTTAATAAACTATTCAAAATGAAATAAATGGTAGAAGCCAAAAGAAAAAATACCTACGACAACAGTCTGCTCTGTTAACAATGTGTATTGCATGTATTGCATAATTCTGTCCAAGGTTGATCAGAGCATAGTTACCAGATCCTGTGTCATTTTTTGTATGCGCACAGGACAGATCGTTTGCGGTCCTGTTTCCATCCACCTGAAATAAAATTGAAATGTATAAAGAGTGTAATAGGCAAGGAATTACAAGGAATGGACTTGTGCAGTAATTAGAGTGTAATAAATGAAACAGCTTTAACCACACACCAAGATCCTACCAAAAAACGTTGTAGATTAAAACATACTATGTAGCATGCGAAGCAAAACTGTATTCAATGTATCTTAATATTTTTATCTTATAATCTATTTAGATGATACAAGGTAAATTGTGAATTGAATGTGACATGTTACCAACGTATTTCACGAGGGGCAGGACATGCTCATTTAGAATGAGTCAACATTAGTTTAATTACCTTAATGTAGCGTAAGTGGCTATATTGTGATATCAAGTTTTAATAATTTATAGTTTTAAAAAGTCAACCATAATTGTATACATTGATAAACCCTCTACACAGAGTCTATTGCAAGTGATTTGAAACAAATATTGTACTTGGTCGGTCTTCTATAAAGCAATAGTGCACGTAATTGTTCATATTTTTGAACAACGATCACTACTCTGTATATAAGGATATATTACAACAATTAGCCTTAAAATAGCTATCATGGTATCATGCAAGGAGCCGTGCCTCAGATTTTTGAAAACTTTCTCCGTTCAATAGATATTTGACTTGAAAGAAATTCCGAAGTCTGAATCCCGCTGACAATTACATAATACGTCATAGATAAAAACGAAAATAAATATCAAAATTCTGAGACACGGTTCCCTAGTTTTATAACTCGTGTTTAATTGTATTTGAAACCTAACTGACACTGGAATATATAAATTTCATTAAACTTGTATAAATGGAACGTCATAACATTAACGGGGGAACGATCTTTGACAGTTTTTTTATCGTGTGCGTTTTACTGAAAGATGCGTGAAGTGTCTTTTTCAAATATGCACGCAAAAACTGAATTCTTATATATTTCGGACACGACGCCAATATATGTGTATGGTCTTGACAATAGATATCCTTTCTCACAAAATAATGACTAAGAATTAATTAATAGAATATCATAAATATTTACAACAAAACTGCTAATAATATGTAACACATTACAACGAAGTCGACCAAACGAATTTTTTTATATTCTTTATTTACACTTAATTGAAAAACAACATTTATAGTGATTTATAATGGTCCATTGTTTTAATTAGTTATTTCCAAATGAAACCAAATTATGCCAATTTATAGAGGTAATAAATTCACTCGGGTATTCCACAATGTCGAGTCCTGATTTGCTTCAGCTTCAAAGCATTTTTGGCGGGACAATATTTTGGACTTTTATGATCATAGCGCATAACACAATCTAGCAGACATGTGCGCTACAGTCGGTGAACGTTTTGTATGATAGTCACTAAGACAGTACAGCATACCATATTGCTGTTTATTACATCTCACGCCAAAACATAAAGGAATTCGTGATAAGACATATATAAGGTCTAAATTGACCCAGATTGATAGCATACTAAGTAAGGCGTTAGAGTATGATATCGATATCACACTTCAATAAGATCACTGTTCCGGATCAGTTATTTCATCATATATTTTATATCAAAAGTACATTAGATGCTAGAAGCCCAATCGACCAAGGTGTTAATAAATTCACATATTTCTTGCACATCCAATGATTGTTGCAGTTATATATTTACTACGTAATTTTCCGCCATAAAGTTTCCATTTTCAAAACATGTCACGTCACTATGGTCAAGTTTTTTTACTGGATACAGATTTATGCAGTTCGGTATCTTCAGCATTCGTAAACCAATTTCCGCGAAAAAGAGATTTTTACTACATTTTTCACTTTTTGAGGATACTAACACCTCGCTTAGCCTTATTTTTCTTATTTCCCCTTTGAATCCACCTGGGATTGATAATCTGTTGAATTGTAATTACTTATGTCAATATAAGGCCAGCGATACCAAATTTAATATCGAATGATACAAATTTGCCTTCAAGGGACCCTTACAGCGCCGCCTCCCAGATCGTTCTCGCTGATAAAGTGGAGTCGATATGGGGGTGCAGTTTTTATCGCGATAACACACTATTTTTGCATATTCGGATTTATTTGTTTGTTGCATGGTATGACAGTATGATATTTAAATTATTGTTAATAACTTAAAATGTCTTTTTAGCCTTTTTTTACGTTTGTAGGCACTTACGCTACATTAATTGGGACTGAACCAAACATATAAACAACCAAAATATAACCTTGCCGCCATTTTTAGTGAAATTTCTTTCGTGAATTCGTATCATGTATACATGTACATACATTTCAATACTATCACATGTTCACATGAAAACAAAGTACATGTGTGTTTGTAGATGGAACTTAGAATCACGATTGATTTACAACAATTTTGGTATTGGTCAATGTACCATTCATGTACAATAGTATTCACTAGTCCGATGCAACAAAGCCCAGCGCGAAACAAAACGTTTAGAAGATTTTCTGAGATCGTTCATTTTCATGTCATCAGTATTTTGCCTGGTCATGCATTTCTCATCAAGCTAAAATAACTTAAAACGGCGTACATGATTGTATTTTAGCTATAATGTCCTATGCAAATACCGCGATAATATCCATTACATATGCGCAAATCATCAATGGCGATACAAGAATCAATATGTCAGTTTGCCAATTTGAACTTAGAGGTCTAATGTGCAGATTCGCACTTGTGCATGCTCAGTGATTTATCAAGTTGTATAAGGCATGATTTTAATGTAAGTTAAAGTACAGGTATTCGGTAGCGACAATCGTAAGGCACTTGGGAAATAAAATATTTAAAGTCAAACAAGAAGCTGGACTTTACTGTATGCACATAAACATTGCCTTAATTGTTGTAATTCGGTTACAATTAATACCGAACAGACATGCGTATGCTTTGGCAATCAAGACCTCGCCATTTGTTGTCAATGCAAATGCGAATAGAGAGTAGTATGATGTGAAATGTAATATCTGAACATAAATTGCATCATACACGTATGGAGACGACACATATATCAACAATATATATGTACTATATATACTACATATATTAATCACCAACGTACAAACAGTGCATTTGGACACATGACACATTTTTTTTCTTTCTTTCTGTTTAAAAATGACAAAAAATGCGTGTAGTATGTTTGTAAGTTAACATATTTACCATTAAGTTTCCTTCGTGCTTTCCAAACACACTGCTCATGTTTACTACCTTTTTTTCCGCAACATTTGTTAATTGAGTAATACCACTGTCAGCTGCAGTTTTGTTTGTGGTGCAAGCTCCTACATAAAATATAGTTAAGGCAGACAATAAAACAGCTTTTAAGATGTTCAAGGACTAATACGCGAGCAATAGGACTTCCCGACAAATAAATGAACGTCAAATTATTCAAAAGAAAGCGTTTTGTAAAAATATGAGGTACGATTCATTCCCAAAGGTTTTCGTACTTTGTATTTCGTTGTATTGGAAACTTTAGGCTGGCCGCCAAAAGAAGGTCGGAAGAGGAAACCGTAAACATGACAAATTGTTCAAAACAAATAGATATTTGGGAACCAGGTTTGGATATTTGGGAACCAGGTTTGCTCGTTACTGATACAATGTAACAAATGTCGACACGTGATGTTACTTGCATTTTTATTGCAATAAACTGAAATGAACCAAGACAACACTGTTTAATTTGGCTACAATTCAAACTTTAATTATATTGTAAAACAAGTTTGCACCTATGCACGTAATATTTACCGATGATACAGCGTGGCATGTATGACCACCTCCCATTGGACATGCATGTTGCATATTCCTTGGCCTCAGCTTCTACATAGCCCTCGTTGCATTCGAATTTTAATTTAGATCCAACAGTTTGAAGATTTCCAATAATTTTACCATTGTTTAGTGTGAATCTGGGACTTCCTATAACGATAATACCAAGATTCTTGGAAGTACACGAATATGTTACAAATTATGTCATCATCGCGGATTTGTTGAATTTATTGCGATGTATAACATACATAAATGTTTCAACTTATGTTTGAATGAACCATCAAAACTGGTTGTTTTATCATCCAGCGTATTAATCAGTTTTTATACCCTACTGACAGATCCGGTAAGGCCAGAAAAGGTCATGTTTACGTTTACTTGACCGAAAAGTAGAGAAGATAGGCTGCAAAACTTTTCTTCTTGTATTTGCTTCTGAACATATCTTTCATACTTTGGAAGCATAACTTGTCCCCAAATTTTTCGTTACTTTGGATTTTGCTATTAGAAATTTTATGAACAAGAAACGCAACTATTCCTTCTGGTCTAACCGTTTAAGAGTTATTTGTTACTTACATGTGGTATACATAAGAGTAATGAAGTCTGTTCCGACAGAGGACGTACTTTATTGTAAATATGATAAAAAAAGAATCATTCCTTGATAAGGGGCTTCGTGGTCATGGTCTCTGACCAGTAATTACTAAATCCTCACCGATGTGAGTTCGAATCCCATTTAGGACCAGACAAAATTTACTCGTGAGGAAACCGTCCATCTGGCTTACGGTAGGTCGGTGGTTCTACCCAGGTGAATGACTGGGGGTTTTCCTCCACCGAAATAGCTGGAAAGTCGCCAAATGACCCTGGCTTTTAGGCTGACGTTAAACTCAGATAAAATATTCCTAAATCGCACGCTTTGTCATACCATTCAATTCCATATATGTTATGGAAATCACTACGAAATACCAACCTTTGTTCAATATTTTTTTTGTTGTAAATAACTCATGCTTTGAATCCATTGACATTTGGAAATAGGTGACCCCTTAACCAACTTAAATGTCTCTCTTCTTGCATTCGAGATTTCAAAACGTTTAACGTATATTTCGTGGTACGTGCTATCTAAAGTGTATTCAAGATTAATGATAGGAATCCTTAGCAATATAAATAAGAATTATGCAAGTTTCTAATTCATTCTAAATGACAAATTATAAAATAAGTGCCAAACGACGTTTGAGCCGAGCACAAATACAGAGCGCACCTTTATGAGGACAGCCATTTTCCTCACAGTATTCTGTTTCCTCGCTAGAGCATGGGAGCATCTACAATAAACACGAATTATGTATTCAGCAAGGATGATAAACTTACAATTTTAGAATATATAAAATGAAAACGATAAGAATAGTTTTTATATACAAATGATTATTACAATTTAAATGTATATCTATAAATAGTATTTGAAACACGGAATCCAATGTTTTCTTAAGTAACCAACGAGTATTGTTCACTTAAAGGACAATCATACTTGCAGAATGTAACAAAAGAACCATTACCAACACCCGGCGTAAAAACACAAACCAAGTATCACTCAAAGTGCTACCCAATATGAAATTTTCTAAATAATTACAGACATTGAACAGGCACTTCAATCAGATTTCCCACTGTGTATCATTTTGGAAAGTGTAACAACCGTAAGCTTGATCAAGGTTTTAAACCTATTGTCAGATAATCGTTTGCCAAACTGTCTCCATAATGACTTGCTTAGATTCTAGTTAAATTTTCACAAGAATTATTGTTGACTATTGTCCACCTATCCGCGACATGTACTCCCATACAATGTTTTGTAAAAAGGCATAAGAAGGAAGAACAAAAGTTTGTAGCCACAACTAAAACCAGACAACAGAAAGGTAGCGTTCTACAACACAAATAGATTAACCAAAATATCATATGATTCCACTATAACTTTAATCAAGGCAAGAAACTGTATTAATTTAGACATTCACAGCATTTTCTGAAAACAATGCAGGCGTATTCTCAGATTGCGCAGTTAAGACATCTCTATGGGCGATGTCAATTCATTAATCAAGAACGTTTACGACCAGATATTTTTTTTCATTGAATAAATTGATAAAAGAATAGTGTTTCATTTTTATACATTTATATTTGCACGTTAGTAACAGTCATATGTGTATGACAAATACAATAGAAATATGACAGACATATTCACTTGAAAAACGACAATAGCAAAATGTGTACTGTTCTAGACTTTCAACTGAAAAAGATGTTACAACCTGTAATGGCATATGTTTTACAGCTTTGTTTTTTGAAGTCTTTTATCATTTTTATGTGATCATAAAAATATCATCAACATGATGTGAAGCTACAAAAAGATTTTGGCCTTTTACAAGAATGCTACATTTATTGCAACGATTACAACGACCGGATATCTTGTTTTACTCTATGAATAAAGGCCCAAACGATGTGAAAATATTATTAATATGATTTAAAATCATTTTCAATATTGTTCACAATAACATTTCCAATATAGCCGCGAGCCGGATCCCGGTCACGGCAGGTCATACCCTTCCATGAAAATTTGACAAAAATGTCGATTTTCCTCCATATGTGGATAAGTTGCCGGCTCCTTGTGGAAGGGTAATTTAGTACTGATTATTATACAGTCCAGGAAAACTGGTTAGGTGGACTGGTCGGCGTATATAACTGAAAATTTGTGGCAAAAAAACGGCGCTAAACCCCAGTAACAATGTCACATAAAAACAAACATTTTCAATATCATTTTCAATATCATCTATATATCATTTTAGTATCATACACAATATCTTTTTTAATTTTATTGATATTGTAAATAACGTGGAAGTAACATTGCTTATATATATTTGTTTCTTAAAATTTCTCTTGGGATAAAATTGGATAAAATTCTTGGCATTTTTTAACATTCGCGGCCATTTAATCTTAAACATACCTCTGGATCAAATGCTGTCTTCAGAACAAAAACACAAGGTCCTGTTTTAGAAGAATTTTCAGTAAAATTGCCACCCTCTTTTGAATTGAGTTCACAAAGTAATAGTCTTTTTTTGTAGTTAATTGACAGGCAAAGACATCGCATAGCACATTCTTTCACACATTGCCGTAAAGATATTTTCACAAAGTAGGTCAATGCGAAGTCCGTCACCAAGCACTTGTGTTTGTATGTTATTTTAAATTTTACATCCATTTCTGATGAATTCTCCACCGGCAACACATAGAGTAAAAGTATGCAAGAAATAAAGTAAATATCTTTTCTGGACATCATAATTGTATCTAATGCGCAGCCTTCAACTCTTAGTCAGTTCAACTAAAATATTGTTCCCATTTTTATTTTCCACTTCTGCTTCTCACTGGTGTTTATTGAAATCAAGACAACTCGTCATTACTAGAACGGCGATGGAAATCATCTGATTAAGCGATTTAGTATGTAAATCGTACAGATTGAACAGCACAAAATCAAAAAGCTTGTAATGACGACATTCTTTTGTTGTCGGGACAGTTATGAATAAATCACTATTTTCTGAAACATGGCACCAGTCAGATCACTTGACGGTTCAGCTGGTTCCAATGAATACCCACAATGCCAATCCCTGTCTGTCATATAATTTGTAACAACTTATCTGCATATTTAATAGTTCAATATGCAAATAATTGATTGTTTCTGTGTTGTGAAATATGATCATGTTTCTGTTTATTGTATGTTACATTGGAAATATTAATCAACTTGTCGAAGTCAAAAAAACATCATCCTTTATTTATCTTCCAGAATGGTTATTCAAATACAAGAGAACGTTTCATAGAAGTGCGCACATTAGTTTTATAAACTCCATGAACACCAGTTTATTGGCCTGAAATAGAGCTACAACCACCTATCTAACATAATGAACTTATCTCAACAAGGGTATTATACAATATTACTTCGCAAAGTCGTTTGTCTACCTATTTGAAGAGATGCGAGCAAGAAAGGACTATTGTCTTCTTAGCTAAAATGGAGATAATCCCTTATTGCACTGACCCCTCTAATTCTTCTATTCTTCTAAATTGCTTATACAGACAGTCGATATATTATAACTAAGTATTTAACTGAGCTTTGTAAATTAATAATTTTCCTAAAATAAAACCTATGTTGGTTTATCAGATCCGGCCCCGATTCCACGAAAATACTTAAGTCCGTTATCCTATTTAACTTCGCTTATTTACTTGATAAGCTACTTGGCTTAAGTCATTAGTTAAGTAAATAAGCGAAGTTAAGTAAAATAACGGATTTAAATATTTTCGTGGAATCGGGGCCGGACATATACGGACAATAATAACATGACAAGTCATCTAATCACAAATATGAATAATAACCTATAGAACCATACATTCAGTCCCAACATTCAGGACTGGTTACTTTTTTTTAGATATTCAGAGACAGTCTGCAGCCGTGGTTATAAATATTTAATTAGTAGCTATCTGTGTTTGTGATTTGGATTGGAAATATGATTACTTCACTGACACTCCATTAATAATCGCAGAAAAAAATTGTTTGGTTCATACGCAATTAGTTAAATATTCATATTTTACAGACTTTATGCATGTTTCTGTACATCGTGTATTGATTGAATTTTGCCTGAAGGTTTACAAAAACGTAGACATACGTCAATTTCTGAGCGAACTTTAAGAATTTTTTGTAAAATAAATATTCCAGACTAAATCTGAGAATAATGAATGATTCCAAGCAAAACACTAACAGAACTAACACATGGCCTCCGAGTTTGTAGAGGAATTATGATCAAAACCATTCTTGACAAAGTATGCCCTTTTATGCCCCTATTCAACATGATTCGAATTTCGATCCCGCCACAAGAAAAGAATCAGATCAGACTTGTTATTGATGTGTTTTTTTCTATTATTGCATACAAATTGGATTGGGATTGAGTGTTTTGTGAATCATATTCGCTTTTAGTTCCATTTAATCAATTTTGATCATTATTGATGTTACCCTATATTTCATAGCTCTGTTGTTACATTGTGAAGAAAACATATGTAAAGTATCAGTAAACGTCAAATTTACCATATTTATTTTTTGTGTCTTAGAAACTCAGTCGTGAAGGCATTAGATGTATTTGTTTATCTATAAACCAGTGTTATTTGGAGAATAAGATCTGGCGAGAGGCGCTTAATTTATTTGAAGCCAAACATTTATTATACACAGTATAACCCTCTAATACCCATACCCCTTCCGGACTGGGTCAATATCCCGGTTTTCTGAGAAATCCGCTTTTCAGAGAATTATTAATTATAGAAGACAAATGGACTTGAAAAATCGCCCGATTTCGGAGAATTCAGGTTTTCAGAAAGTCCCGATTTCAGGGGCTATACTGCACATAATATTCTGGGATTTACAGCGAAAACTTCAAAATCTGTGGTTACAAAGCCTAGCATAAATACTCGTTGACTAAAGAATTTGTTTTTTCCAATAATTCATTCATTTTAACAATCTGATCATCGATCATGTGTGTGATAGAAGGTATAAGTCTTAACGATTCTTTAGTTATTAAAACAAATTCAAATACCATTCTATGGCCGTTTTTTGTATTAATAAATGCGCTCAATATCAGTCCTTGGCGACACGACAAATAAACGTGTATCACTTACCATGAAATTTTATCGTAAACAATGAATTGAATACAAGCATTGTTTAAAAATACATAACGTATTTTCAAAACAAGCTATATGCTTTGATCTCATGTCGGCTGGATTCATTTCTGTTTCACTTTGTTACGATCCAGAGGGGTAGGACCCTTCTACATGTTGGATATCTCATGCAATGTTTGGCTTGGAAGTCGGGTATTAAAATTTCCGATGCAATTCGGTTTATTACTCTAGGCGGACGGACAGACAGACGGACAATGATGATCAAATCAGTGGACCTGTGAATACTTAATTTAATGTGCCTTAACAGTAATTCTTCTACTGATAATATTGTTGCTTGTATTCTATAATCATTACAGACAGACACACAGAAAAGTTTGTTCTCTGATAAACAACAACAGGTATTCTAGTTTCAAATCACAAATAATTTATTTATGGAGTTTTTCATTCAATATCAGTTCTTATAAAATATAACAACTTTACGGTTTACCAACAAAATACAAGGATCTAGATCACCGACAAAACAGAACTGAATAGATTAATACATACCATAAGACTGTACAAAATTATGTTTGCTGTAATGCGACCGACTCATAAAAATCGCCGCTACTCAACTTTTTTAACCCTACCGGTAATTTTGTTTACCCTTTCGTTACTAAGAATTGCTTTCCGGTATTTTTGTCTTTCCGCTCAATAAATTTTAGGCGGTTCCCCTCGGATATGTTCTTACGATAAAAACCATGTTTTGCATGATTTTGATAAGACTTTAAAGTAGGTGACTATTACAGTAACTGCTAATACCAGCCAAGGCATATACATTGAATTATTCCGGTCAAAAACTTGTATTCTTTGAAGCTCATTGTGCCCATTACTCAGATTTTTGTTGTGGAAGTTCCAATAACATACCAATTGAAAAACATATTGGGTCGCTTTACAGCAAACAATCAATTTAAAGTATGGCATAATTTACTTCTTATAGAACAAAGCATGCAATCATTTCTGTATCGTATAAGCTGAATATGCAGGTTTACGCAACTTCCACAAGTATTATATTAAAACCTCACAAAGTCTATACAGGCTCTATTAAACGTTAACGATCATAGTTTGTTAAATATAAATGGCAAAGATACCAGAGTTCTGATTATTTACAAACAAACGTTTAGAACAATTTAAATCTGCAGAAGTAATCAATCTCTCGCCCAATCGGCAAGTTTAAAACAACACGTTCAGCTATGGAGTGATTGTAGTATGCTACATGAAATATCGATTGAAAAAAAACACTAAAGTCTTATTTTTGTCTATTTTTACTAGGTGAAATAAAGATTCAAACTAACTTGGGATACACGATAATGGTAGCAACTAGCTAAATTTTGTATGAATATCCTAAAATGGTAGGAATGGCCCAAAACCAGTACCACTTCTCTACCTAAAACATTGGTAGCTACCAAAACTTGGTAGGGACGACCGTGGTCTAGGGGTTAGCGTGCTGGACTGTTAACCCAGCGATCCACCTTCGAATCCAGGTCGCGGCAGGTATGAAAATTTGACGAAATTGTCGATTTTCCTCCATATTCGGAGAAGTTTTCCGCTCCTTGTCGAAGTGTAAGTTAGTACTGGTTAGTATATAGTCCAGGTAAACTGGTTAGGTAAACCAACAACCGCATATAACTTTTTTTGTTGATAACCGGCGTTAAACAAGTAAAAAAAGTTTTTTGCTTTTTCAAAAAATCAATGTCAACATGTTTTAGTAATATAATAATTCTGCCATTTATTTTTTTAGAAAAAAAACTACGTAATTATTGATTAGTAAACTTAGCTGCTCCTACATGGTTAAGTGTCATCAAAATAATATTATATTTATGAGATGGTATCGCGTTAAAGTAGGCTTGTCGATATATTCAGTAACTACATTTGAAATTTGTCACTGACAACCGACGTACAACACATAAACGTAAAATATGTACGAAAATGGAAACATAAGTTTTAATGTTAAATATTCTCTCACGAATGGTTCTAAGAACAAAACATTTGATTGGCTAATGAGTCATCGGCCTTGTTGTTCATGAACTCAGCATTACTTAAGGTGTTGGAGATTCAAAATCTATTTTAATAACCACAGGATTAAAAACATTATGTACAATAAAACCTGATCTTGCAACCACTTAATTATCAATATTTGGTTTGTATTTCAACATGACAATGAAAAGACATCAATAACGGCTGGTTCTTCTACCTAAGGTTTAATGTATGACTATCATCATGATTCTCTTCTCTTTCATGCAGTACTCTAAACCTATACAGTTAGGTAAACAAGTGGTTCATTTTTGCATGTATCAATGCAATTTCCATCAGCAGCACATACGTTTTCTGAAATTGAAAGAAAAAAATCACGAAGAAAGACACGTATCTGTAATTATTTATTTATTTTATCAAGAGGGCAAATATGACAGCAGGAAAATCTTTAAGAAAGTCTTCACGCTTATTAATGCAAAGAATTGAATGAAGCGTATGTATAAACGAATAAATATTTAAACAGTTTCCTTACGATAATATCTTTGGCATATTTTCACCGCGATCTTATTGTCATCATATATGCACTCTTGACCATGGAGTGGGAAATGTTTTACCCAATGATGTTAGAGGGGCAGATATGAATGGCAATTATCTACTTGGCGATATGATGTTGCTGACGTTATACAGCACGATCGCTAGAGATTGTGCCATCGTCCAAGCCGGCATACCACATCAAAGTAAGGCTGAATTGTAACTGTTATTGGACAGTCGTATACACAATGCACAACGTTATTTTAAAGAATTGCTTGTTTTTAAGTCCTACAGAAATACATTCAACCAGACAGTCCCAGGAATGTAAGATGATCCATAAATGACATTGTCATCTATCATTCATCGACAGTCCGGTGCGATCTTCAGGCCTCTTTCAATCGAATACATGTCGGATCACCTTGTACTTCTAAAATGCCAGGCGTCAACAAAGTACAATAAAACCAAATTGTTAAAACCACAATCGGGAACCGAAAATCAGTCGTAATCATGAGGTGGTCTCATTATCAAGTTGAATTATAAGTGAGCTTTTGGAAGCCAATCCAAAAATAAGTGGTCGTTATAACAAGGTGGTCGTAATAATGAGGTGGTCGCTATTTGAGATTGCATTGGATTAGGCGTCTCAAAAAGCACTACCTTAGTACAGACGGTAAGAACTGTCATCACTAGCAAGAGAATAGGAAGCATATGTGCTAAAGGACATCCTTGACAATTGTGTAATGTTTCTGATTTACGCGCCTTTGACTTTATTTGGTGTTATTTCAGATCATTTGCCTTTGTTTGTTCTAAAATTATAGATTTCTGATAGTATGAAGTTAAAAAAGCTACACTATATGTATCATATTTTTGAATATTTTAGACAAATACTCTACATTTTTAATGACCTTTGGCAAATGGTTTAACTCTAGTCAAACTAGTTTAACACTTGTTTAATGTTGCCATTTCAACAAATCCCTATTTAAGCGTTTCCCTAGTTACAGTGACATGTATAATCGTCCTCCTATACATTTCACCCTCATAATAGGAAGCATTATTTTCTAAATCCCGGAATATTTAACAGGTTTTGAAGTAGCCTTCCATACAGTGTGAATTTATTTTAATAACGCTACAGGTGCAAGAATTCTACTAAATACACTTAATCATATATTGTTTAATTTCCAATGACTTTGGTTGTTCGGGGAAAAATAAGTTACTGTTCAATGCGGTTAAATGGTCAGAAGGCAATACAATCGGGGTTTCAAATATTGCATTTTGCATCGGTATTTCACCGGAATTGCTTAAAATTATCAAATGTTTAGGTGATATTACTAAGAAAACACATGTCACATCCCATATTTCTGGTTAGCGTGCTTTCAGATGCATTTAATTCATGTAAACTGCATCGGATATTGCAACAATCCGAGCAATTTAAAATACCTCCATCGTAAATACATACCTAACCTGTGTCTATCTTACAAGGTCAGAAATCAAATAGACATACCATTGTTGATAACGCCATATTCTCCCGTTGTGATAGCAATATCATACAGTGATGACCGCCATGCCCCTCCACAATATTGCGTTTGATCGTCTACACAAGCCGAATTACACAGGGATTCATCTGCTTTGGCAAAATGCAAGACTTCATTACCACAAAAACAATAGCTTCCTGCCTGGAAGATATGAATAAGAATCCTCTTTGCGAATATAAAATATATCAATATACCCATCTTTAAGGAATGGTTCTCATCACTACTTTATATACGAGATTGTTAACGAATAAGTGAATTGTAAAGATGTTGGTGTAAGGTTTGCTTACTTCATCCTTATCCAAAAAAGTCGGAGTAACCAATGGAAAGCGATTGTTTACGGGTAACGAAAGGCAGAGCAACGAGCTTCGATACTAAGTTATGTTTTGCATGTGTTAATTATACACACTTCTACAATTATTTAACAAAATATGTTACGACCGTCAATGAAGTGTTTAGTTTGATTGAAAATTTATTAATAGTAGTGTCAATATTTCAGTCACATATAATGAGTTAAGTTTAAACATTCAATACCTGAGTACTTGCAAATTTATATCCATTTGAAGAACATAGGTGGATGCAATTTTCTGTTGTAGCAGGAACAAAATATTGTGGCAAATAAACCGAATCCAGCTGGCGATCAAGACAGTCTTCGTAACATCCCAGGTAAAGGGCAATCACTAAAATGTTCAGATTCATCATTCTGGTATTTTGTGTATAATGGTTAGACGTTAGTCATGAAATATGGTCATTAGTCATATATGACGTATTTAATATATTGTATTTCCATGTATAGTTGAAAAAATACATTAATTAATAAATCAACGAATATATTTAGATCGCAGTACAACTTACAATGACATTTTGTTTTTGCCAATGTCAACATTAAATCATCGTCTTACACTAGATTATACATTAAGGAAATCTTAAACAGGAAAGGTTCAGTTCCATAAGTAAATAAAACAGTTTCACCTTCTTCATTGCAACTTGGAAGCGATTCCCATGTTCCATTTCCCAAACAATTAGGGTATCTTGGTTGGCAATTGTAACCACCACCAAAGTTACCTGTCTCATTTATGACGCCAAACGGATACGTTTTCCCATCGGCTAATATAATACCAGGACAGAAATCCAATACCGGTCGTTCTGACAAAGATAATAATATACATTGAAACTAGACAAATTTACATTTGCTATGAACGGGAGAAGATTAGAAGTTTTTTTTACTACAAATTGAATTTCAACAGCAGTTATTCAATAGAGGAAACTGTTTATCTTTTTATTCCTGCGAGCTTGTGATGAGATACAAAATTTCCTTAGCAGAACTATGACAAGAAATTGCAGGTATCATAACAATTATTTTATTCTGTGTGTTCATTTCATTTTGGTCCGTATGACCAAGAGGAAAAAAAGTGTCTTTCTTATTACACGTACAAATGATTGCGCCAGGGGTGTTACAAATTATGACCAAAGTGAATGTGACCTTATGAAAATATAACAATATGCATATTTCATTTATATTATATATTAAATCAGCAGAACACATTGACATTACTATAAGTTCAGATTACAAATAAACAACATGCGCACCCATTGTTAGTAATGTACATCATATCATGTGAGTACATATAACTAGTAAGACAAAAACACAACCTGGTTCACATTCCAGTTCACCTTCCCAGTTACCGTCCGGTTGACAAACAGAGAATGTCATATCCGATGTTGGCGTATAACCTTCGTCACACACGTAAGCAATACGCGAACCAACAGCATTCAGGTTCCCTATGATGTGACCGTTGGTTAGGTTTATTGGTTTACATTCTACAATCGGTTTAGATGACATTTTATTTGATTCGTAATGCATTCAACGTTTGAACATATTGTATGTTAAGCATTCATTAGGGCCATAAATGAATGTAGAGCTCAATTTGTGTTCGTGGTATTTGCTAAGGCCGTACTAAATCGCGTCAATGTTTAGCGCAACATCGAGGTTCAAAAACCTATCTAGTTATCCGGAAAAACAAACATGTACCTTAGGAAAAAACACGAATTTCCTTCTTAATTGCCCTAAATGTTAGCTTCTGTCAGAAGTTCAAACAGTCACTTGGTGGGAATAAATATGTTTCATTTCTTAAATCAAACAAAAAGCATAATCTTGATCGAGTATGACGACTGGAAGGCGTATTGATACAAAGCAAGTCGTTTCAGCATGTAATGGTTCAATAAAGGCATTTCAAATGATCAAATATTCAATGTTTTTATTTGACTCAGGTGATCAAAACCTTTCCTTCCGCGGAAGCTGAACATAGATACGATTTGGTATGGCTTAATGTATGTAACGACATGAATAATGCAACCATATCGGTTCATCACCATCATCAATCACAATTACGCGTGAAAACATTATACAGATACGTAATTATGATTGCTGATATATTAGACAGATTGACATCATGTCAACTCGTAGTTTGTTTCGTTAATATGATATATAAACGTATAGAATATAGTCTTTGCCGTAACAGTAAAATGGAATGATTGATTCAAAATCTGTTTAAAATTATCGATGGGTGAAACGTAATAGATGATAATGTAAATACAATTATAAGCTGATTAGAAACAAATCAATACCGAACTTTTTTATTTCCATACCTTCAATAACGCACGACCCCGTGTTTGCTTCTTCATCAATGTCGCATGTTTCACCTCCTACGCATCGCTCACATTCTTTTGGCAATGATGCCTAATTTTAATGTTAAAACTTTTATAACAATTTCAAAATATATATGATAATGACTGTATCTAATCTGTAACCGCTCACAAATACGAAATTGGGACAATGTTCAAAAGATTGACTATTGTTGTGGATGGTTTATCGGAAAGCATGACCTTGGTAGGTACGGTGCTGACTCACAAAATAAATTTTGTCAGAGAAATATAGTGGAATTTGTGTGCACAAATTTATTTTGTTATTTGTTCAGTAAACATCTACGAAGCAGTATAAGGTATTTCCGGCTTCATTAAACTACACAAACAGTATACAGTCAAGCCTGTGAACAAAGGTCACCCGTAAGAAAAACAAAATGTGGCCTATATTGACAGGCGGCCTTTATTCGGAGGTCAGTTTATTCTAAATAAACTGAGGCGGTTTTTCAAAGAATGGCCTTTATTATAGGGTGGTCTTTATTCAGTGGTGACAACAAACACAGGTTTGAGTGTACATATCGCAATGTGAAACAAATCGACAATCGGGTGCATTTAGGTGAAGTAGGGCCGGAAAAAGCAAGTGTTTTGGCTAACCGACTGACCCCATATTTTTGCGAAGACGCTAAATTTTCAAAAAGAAAAAAATCCAAAGTACGAAAATATTTGAGGATAAATCGTACCTCTACACTTCGTAAGGTATGTTCAGAAAAAATGGAAAAGAAACGTTTCCTTCGACCTATTTTCCTATTTGTTTTGGTCAATTAATCGTAAACTTGACTATTTTTCCTGGTTCAGTTGTGGACACAATGGATAAACTCTTCGATAATTAACAATAAGATACATTTATATTACAGAGAAAATCTTTAATGCACTTATTTAGAAAATGACATTATCAATAAAATGGTGAACATCATATTTACAGTTACACAAATATGCAAGATATTTTACAACAAACAGAGAAACGCAAATAACCATTGTGGAGATGGTTTCCAATAAGGACGAATGTTTTTGTTATAATTGATTGTCGTAAAACGATGCGATCTATCCAGATCTATCCAATTATTTCATTTATCACCTTTACCATTGATTAATTCCCTAGTGATTTGTAAAAACAGTAATGGAACAAATAGGATTCAAATAAAACGAACACTGACGGCGGTAGACAATTTCTGCTTGTATCAGCTTACGCCAGGACAAATAAGCACAATTCAATTATCGCAAACAGGGGCAGAAAACGGTGACTCATCACACGGTACAGTTTGTTAAATCAATTTTATCATCAATATATAACAAATATCTTGTTTCGTAGGACGCATTACTAATCAATAGTGTTTTTACGGACCATTTGACGACTTTTCCTGCTTTAGCGGTGTCGGAAGACCCTATGCGTACTCCTAGGCAGAACCACCAGCCTTCCATAAGCTTGCTGGACAGCTCCCTCACACGAGAAATTTAATCTCAAATGGGATTCGAACTGACATCATTGATGGTCTAATTATTACTAATCAGGGACCATGATTTCTCGACCATGAAGGTCTCTGTGACAGGTGTTATAATTGGTCGGTCGACATGTGTAATTATAATAACAAAATTACAAATAATGCAATAGCACCGAAACTACAACTCCTGATTAAACCGAGTTCATTGTTTATGTTATTCTTTATTTTAGCTTGCCATGATCTTAATTTTGTGGTAGAACATTTTAGAACAAAATTTAATATTTTAATTCACGTAAAGACCCCGAATTTATCAGAATTTAAGAAATCAGTGTTTTCTGTTATGTAAATTATATACCGTGTTTCTATTGAGACAGACATTTTCTTCAAATACTAATTTTATTGAACTTATTATATTCAAATGTTCATAAAACTATTATTGCATTTAATTTATTGTCTTGAATAAACACTAAATGAAACTTTTAAATTAATGTATCTATTAGTCTAGACATGGTTTCTATAAAGAGCTACAAATATATGAATCTAACATAACTTCTACTATGCAGATATATACTGTTCCATTTCAAATGCAATCTTGGTTATTGGAAACTTACCGTAATGTCCAATCTTTTTATAAGCAAACAAGGCAAAGCGTGATTTGAGATGATACCAAAATCCTGGCTCAGTAATTCACAGAATGGATAATTTCTATGAAAATTAAAAGCCTTGCACATTGGTTTTGCAACACATTCCGAAACACATTTTTCGAGAGTTAAGCCGATGAAAAAGCGAAAAACGTAATCTTTGGATAAACAAGTCACTTCGATGGACTGATTGTTGAACCAATCGAACTCAATGCAGATTCCAAAACGAAAAACGCCAAAGACTAGCGTGGTGACAAGGAAAGAGCGCGAAAAGGCTTTCCGTTCACTATGCATTTTGAACATGATTAACGAATGATTAATTTCCACGCTACACGTGCTTTTTAATTTATTTTCCCTAACAACACAATAATTATATCAACCACTCAAATTTGTTCGTTTTCTATGCGTATCACGAAAAGAACTTACAGATACCGGATAGCAAATTGAAATGGCATTAACGTTAATTGGCAATTATCAGCAAATTGAACAAAAAGTAAACACGCACAAGCTAAGAAAACAATGAAAAAACTTCCCAAGTCAAACTTTTCGTCAATTTAGATAATTATTGTTTAAAGATTGCTTCATGTTAAATGACGAAAATAAGTATTTTTGGAACAAATATGTTTGTATATATACGACACTGTCCTGTCCCATTTATTAAAAAGTAGACCTCTTGTCATAAGGAAAACATGCCAATGAAAATAACAAAAAAAATGCAATTAATGGAATTGATTTCACTCCTGAGAGAGAGAGAGAGAGAGAGAGAGAGAGAGAGAGAGAGAGAGAGATGACAATTAAACAATTAAACAATTAGATGCGCGTTGAGCGGACTTATCTCAAATAGTAATATTTTTATTAATAATTTAAAATGTCTCCTGGATATTGTCGAATAGGCCAGTATCGTTGAGAAATGATGATGCAGGTTTCCACTTGTTAAAGTTAGTTTCAGAACCACGTTATGAAGGATAAAAAATTCGTGACAAAGACTTGTTCACATTATTTTTTCGGCGATATTTAGATTATCCGTCGAGTGAAATAGCTGTTGCAAGACTAGATAATCTAAATATTGGCATCAGTCGTGTGGTAGTTATTAATATTTCCATCGGACATGATGGTTGTTGTTTGAGTATGGAACTTGTTGGTTTTATTGATATTTAGTATGAATGAATATTAATTTAAGGTGTGGATATTGATATGAATGTTAGTTTATTAATGTTGGCCGTGTTGGTGATTTTGCTGATGTTATGGCTTATTGTATCGTATCGTATGGCTTGTTCTATTAACACGTAAATCAGTAGATCTTAGATAATTGGTTGATAGATAGATAACATTTACCATTATTAAATAATTTTCGATAAAATTATGAAAAATAGTTTGACCAATGTAGTAAATCAAAAATGATCATATATTTACTCAAAGTGAATTTCCGTCTTCGGAATTGCTTGCTTTCCGAATCAATCAATCAATCAATCAATCAATCAATCAATCAATCAATCAATCAATCAAATTTTATGTAACTTGACCATGTACCAACGTATATTAATACATTCTTACATATTAAAGCAATCTAAGAATGTATGCCTTGAGCACATGTGTTTACCAAGCAACACAAATATAGGACGCAACGCATTTCTAGGCTTTCGAGTATCCCAAAGAATGCATATTTATGTTTGTTATCTTGCAGATTCAGATTTTGTTGTATGAGTTACCTCTTAATATAAGTAACTTCTACCCATAGTATATTTAAACGAATGAAAATAGCAAACTGTGTATTTTGAGTAATAATTCATGATTATTGTTTAATTTTCTGTTTAGTGTACACATGTCATGAATTTTTATAATGCTTTATACTTTACAACAATTGCCCTATGTCAGAAAACAACACATGATTACATAAGAACAGCACCGAGATAAAAGTCAAACTAACTGGAAGCTACCACTATTACAAAGCATGTATTGACATTTATTAGCAGGATCAAAACACATAAAATCAAATGTCAACGTGAGGCGTATACATTGTGCATAAATGTTAACATTTCTTATATATCTGCAGTGTGACACATAACCACATTGTTTGTTTTATAATCACAACACAGTCACATATTGTTACATTCCGTAAAATCAGCACGATATTTAAAAAAGGATCAGAAAGGCTGTATGGACACGCAATGTACATATTAATGATATACATATTATATGGGTATATTTCAGAAATTGTCTTCTACAACGAAATCAGATCGAATGTGGACAGAACCCATCTGGATTTATCGTCCGCCAGCAGCCTGGAAAATAAACAGTAAAAGTGTTTGTATAAATATAAGTGAAGCAATGTAATTATCCACCACATCTGAATTATTAATGTATAACATAGTCACAACCTGTAAAAAATGTTCGAAAAAATAGCAAAGAAATTTGGTCAACTTGCATATTTAACTAATCGGACCTTATTGGCATGAATGTAGATAAAAAGGTAAACGGTACTTCGGCAAGAACCGGGGGAAAATCTCAAAACAATTCTGCCTATCACAAGATAATTATCGGTCTAGTTTGTTCTGGTGTGTGGTATATATTCAAAGACCTGCTTTATCTCAGGGTTAACTGTATTTATATACGTTACATCAAACAAACATTAAACAATGAATACAACTACTAAAACATTATTTCGCGTTATTACTGAATTATCAGCCTATAAATTTGTTCTAATTCAAGGACAGTTGAAGAAACCTACCTACCTTTAAACAATGGCGATATAGACTTAAATGTTTACAATTAATCCACTACAAATGTATCAGTCTCGTATAAAGTAAAGTAATATATATAATACATAGGAAAGGGTGCTGTGCATGATCCAAAATGTCTTGTAAAGGTATGTAGTGTAACTTTTTACGTGCATTATAATTTTTTACGTATAATAGAGAGATCTTCGAATGCAAATTATATGAAAATACGGTCCCAAGTATTTATGACAAAAATACGTTTAAAAGCTCAAGAGATCAAATCTTCACTGTAGCATATGTCATTGATTTGGATACCAATGTTTTAAGCAAACAATTTTGAATTTCAACAGCATAGTACAGTGGATCGGTGTTTGATAATTGGATAAGATATGGTGATCAGTGTTTTCAAAACCACAGCGATGTAAGGCTATTGTTTTCACAGAAGGAGATCAGCACTTTAAGTTGTAAGAGATATAAAAAAAATATAGTCCAGTATAGCGTAGAAAAAAATGACAGGCGCTTTTAAAGGTATTAGGTATTTTAAGTATTTCATTATGGCAAGCTATTATGACTGTTATTTCACATTCACATGTATACAGATGTGCTCTTCAGTTACTGCGCATGATCAGAACACTGTTGAGGTTTTCATAATAGCGCAGGATATTGAGGTATAAATGGTATAACATACATGGAATTACAAGGCGTTATTTACCAGCTTTAAAATCTTGCAAAGCCACGTGGAGACTACAAGAAGAGTCACTAGAGTGATGTTCGGATGTGCAGACATATTACTTGACGATGATCTTGTAAACTTAAACATACAACATACCTGGACCCTAAGCACATGTTAAATCTCATGTAATTTTGTTTCAATATTTAACAATGTCTTCAATTTAAAAACGAGAGAGAAACCAAACATAAAGTAACTGGTGTGTGTTTTTAATATGCACTGTATTATTAATTATACATTTTCATCTGTCGGTGTTTATTTTTCTTTACACAGTTGCACCAAATAGAGTTTTGTTGTGAAAGAAGAAAATAGTTTTCATTATATTCTTCAGTAACGTGAAGCTACGACTGGAACAAATTGTCAACAGACAGTCCACCAAATCCATACCCAAGCTACATGCTACATATACAAAAGAAACATTTCTACACCGAAGACAGATTTTTTTTTACTTACAGCACATCCACATTCTTTGCAAACGGAGCAGATATCAGCAGTCTCCAGAAGCTTGGAATGGTAGAATTGTGTGACTTGATTGCCTACAACACAATGCATCAATACAGTCAACATATAAATTATCGGTATCGCCTTACCAACGTGCAATAGATGTGCATACATACATACTTTCATTTCAATCTTTGCGATTATACGATCTGCTTTATATTCAACATAATTCAAAACGCTTACTTATTTGGAGTTAAACAGTAATGCGGTGCAACATCTCTAGAGTGACCGTCTCTTGAGCAACATCCTCCTTTCAATAACGGCAAGATTTTATCTCACTGTACGATTTAACTATTATTTTTGCCTCTCTAAAGCAACAACCGCTCAACAAAAACATAATTTTGCTTCTCGCAGAGGGTTTTGCTTTGATTTCACTGTATACCAAGCAGTGTACATATTTTCATTTGTGGCTTAATAATTGTTGTATAATATTATATAGATCAGTTAGTGGTAGTTAAACTACTAAAGATCTACAACTGCTTGTTTGGATAATGCATAATGTGCGTCCTTGTTATCTAACTTGGGTTATTTATTCTAAAGAGTGACATTGTCTACGTTATTTCGACAATACATATTGTTTGACAAAATATAACTTACTTGGTTGATAATAATCGTATACTCTGACAGATGGAGGTTGCGTTTTGGCGACCATCCCTGTACGGTAAGCATCCAGAGTGATACAGATAGGGGTTGGTGTGATCTAGTCATAAAAAATAAACACCCCCATTAAGCTCTGAATCCTTTCATTTGAATTAAACAGAGTACATAGTTACGCAGGATTTGTTATCTGTGTCAAGCGTTATTAAATTTTCTGAAAGGTTCTACTCGACAAGATCTGTTTGAAAATTAACGAAAATCTTTATCAGGCTATTCTCTAGAAGGCCGAAGGTTACATCCAAGATAAGTAATTCTCCCGGAAATGCGTAAATTTGACTACCAGTAATTTTATGACATAAATTCCACTTAACTCACAATATGATAAATACATTGCATTTTCCCACAATGGAACTACTTCGCGACAACTTAAGACTATCTGAATCAGTATTCAAACTTGTAAGAATCTACATGTAATTATCACACCATTTACTTCATTACCTCGTTTAACACATGGCGCTTTGATTGCCAACAATGTTGTGCATAATAGATCACTATGCAACAGTTACACACGGAATTCCTGATAACTTTAACGAACGGAACATGCAACTAATTAAAACCAATTAACAATTTTTCTTGTGATGTTTCTTAATCAACTTTGCTGTAATAGCAAATATATCGCAACTACCACATCAAATAATCCAAATCCTACCTCATCAAAGTACAATATAACTTTTCTGTCTTGAGTTTCAACTTTCTTTATAACATCATAAACTGAAAGGCTTTCTAAATCTGCATCGAATCCACTAGGGATACCCAACTCTTGTACAGCCATACCACTTGCTCCACTTTGTAACCAGCTGAAACAGAACACTGAACATTGAAATGAAGTACCTAGTGAAGTATTATTTCAGATTTCAAGTATTTCCGGGCTCAGATATCATGAAGTTATTTAACAATTTTATATTTATTTAAAAAATGGATGACAATTGGTCTGTCCAAATGCCGTGACGTCATGATTAGAAGAATACCCTACATCATATCTGTAACAGACAATACTAAAATGATAGTTGTAGATAATACAGCGAGTGGTCAAATTGCTAATACGTCATTTATCATTATCGTTAATTAATTAAGTATGATCAATTATAGGTGGAATGTTTTGCTAGCTTTGAAGGCTTATTGATAACCGCTTTCATATATTTTAACATAACATATATATAATACAGTTTATATACAACGCATGGATGCAATAAAATTGCTAAACGTACGATGTGCACGTCTCGATAGACAAAAACTCCATGCTCTCTTGGACCAAGTTGACAACAACGTCAAATGATTTTTCTTCTATCTCTTGCTCAACGTGGAATGACAAATTGATCTGAAAAAGCGAACAAACTATTGAGTATGTACTTTTTTATATTTGCAGATACATTTTCTGGGAGTAGATGAAACACTGTGGTGGGTTTAATTCAATGTGTGGAAGTTCAAAGTAATAGATAATGTTATTATTCATTTTAGTTATAAATCCATCATAAACATGATCATTAATACTCAATTGTAACTTCCTCGTATTTGCCTCCGAAAGTTAAACTAAACTATTAATAAATTTTCAAAACATTGACCTAGAAAACTAGACGAGCCTAGATAAAATATCCACATTAGAATTCTTACATATCGAACTAAGCAAAACTGAAAATATGTGAAAGTACATTTGCGAGAACATGAGAACTATGAAGCATTGAAAATGACGCATTTAGAAACAAGAGATTGAAATCAAATAATTGAACGTGTTTCTGGATACTTACATCAACAAGAGCCATACCATGGCCGGTTGCTGATACTGTAACTTTACTTGGTATGGATGGTAACTGAATAAAAATAATGTAAAATCGTGTATCAGTAATATTGTATTTACTCAATGCCTCATATTGCTTTAACTGATCTAGACGTCCCTAAATGTTAAAGATTCAGTTATATATGGCATATTTGATAAAATATTTTCGTATGTAGAAAATGAAATGAATTATGTTTACCAAACGTAGTAAGTCATTTGCCTGTGAAAGAAATCGATTTATGGTATTCATGCCTAGTCAAAGAAACAAGTTGCTTGATACAAACGTTGTAAAAACTACTTCAATTTATCTTTTAAAATATATTCCGTTCATAAACTCTTACCACAACACTTTGGAGGACAAGAGCGTTTTGTTTATTGATGGTGAATGTGTGGGTATACGTCCCAGCGGTAATTGTTGCTTGAATGTTGAAGGTGTCAGAGTAAGCCATTTTTGCGAAGTCTGAAAGAGCTTGTAGACCGATAACTGTGTCCTTAAATAAAACAATATTAATATATTTATAATATCCAAGTTGTACTATATAAACGACAAGCACATAAGTTACATGTATCAATACAATGTATTAAACATGTATTCAACAGGTACAGCAGATATAATAGCGTAATTCAAGTATAATCATTCTCGGGTGGTTAGATTAGTCTTCTATGCAAACTGAATAATACAAAATCGATTTTTCGGGAGGGAATTAAGACATGCACAAAATGGTTGCTTCTAGGAAAATAACATAAACGCGACATCATCCGAATGGATCGGGAGCACACAATACCGGGAGCACATAATAGTTAACCAAGTAATTTCAGTTTCTTGGTTCAAAGAACGTATCAAATTAAAACTTATACATCATTGCAAAAATGTACAAGTAAAATGACTAAGAGTGTCCTCAGTATTTGTGGATTGAAAAATAAAAAAGTTAAAAAGCATCAATTACCTGTGTTGAAGCGAATCCACCATTTGAATTTCTTTGAGATGTCAGCCACTTCATGATTGGTATACCTGCACCAAAGTCTTGTTTCGAAGCTTGTACAAGTAATGCGTACGCGGTCATTTCTATATCTATGGGGTTAGCCTGGGAGTGAGATGGTCTCCAGTGAGAATTGGACGAGGCTGTTTGTGTTTTGTGCCAATGTACTTGACCATCTGAAATACAGATAAAATCAAATGTTGCATAGGTTTAAGATACCCCATGGTTTTGTAAATACAGTGCAAATTCCCAAATGCAGCACTTTTGGGGGAAGCAAACTTATGTTGTTGTCGTTAAATTGTTATTGCTCTAGAGAGTTTAAATTGATACTTAAATCATGCAGTTAGAAAAATCATGCTGATGTCGAAGGGAGGTCGTTGCTCAAGAGAGGGCCGCTCTGGAGAGGTTGCATTGTAATAATCATTTTTCAAGCACCATGACATACAAATTAATTGTATTGTAACATCATAATTGTGTGACACGTCTTTTAATTACCCTACATTTTCAGTAACCCTATGTAAAAGATCACCTATATCAATGCAAAAAGTAGACATTTTATTTTTTGAAATCAAGTCATTACGTTTCATCATGATAAGATATGCATTGCTAATTAATCTATGCACTTAAAGTGAAACATTTGTAATTTCATTCCTGTTTTATCGGTGCTACATTAAGCATTTTGTGAATACAAATAGTGTAATACCTTTAACAATGGCATCATTAAAGAGTTTTGTGTAAGTTGCATCGGCAGCTGAACTCTTAGCAAGATATAAAGCGTAGCTGCTTATAGCAAGAGCGTAATCATCAGTAGTGTGATGTACTTGGTTAATAACATAATTTGTTGCCAGGGTGACAGCTTTGTTAATTCTTTGTTGAATTCCCTAAAACAGTAAATGTCAAAAGAAATTTGAGAGGGTCTAAGTCAGCGAAATACTCAATAATGTTTGACTTAATTGTAAAAAAATGTACATTCACCAGAAACAATACATAAATATTAGATAGTCATCATTCGATTTTTTAAATTGTGAATCGTTTTATGTTTCTTTTTTTCAGAATTATTATGCAAATAAAAGGGAAATCATAGTATAAATGTTAAAGTGCAACAACATGAGCATACATACCCCTGTCAAATCGTTATTTTCTAACAAAGAAACCAGCACAAATGATGTTAGTCCAAGTCCAGACGCTGATCCTCCCTGTAATGCAATAATGTACAGTGATTTTGATGATGCAAAAGATGTTGTTGAAGATGATAACAAATTAACTTTCATGTGTACACATGTTACATTGATCAATTCCAATAACATGTAAATGTTTTTAAATTGATACAAAAGCATTCATTCCATCTGAAAGAGCTCTGCATTGCTAGCTAAATTTAACTTATATTTGTAATGGTTCATACCTGCATGTCTTTGTGGATTACACGACCAGGTTCAGGGAAGGAGCCATCGGCATTCTGTCTTGCAATCATCCAGTCAATTGCACGTATGAGCATTTCATCGTCGATGAAAATTTGCGTCTTAGCTTGGTGGAAAGACTTGGCAACAAATGCAGTAAGCCTGGTATGGAATTTCATTTAAAAACATTATCTCCTTAGAAAAATCTGGATAAACAAAATACGGGCATTGTAAAAATCTATACTATTTATGTCATTCAAATTTAAAAGATATACAACATTTAAAAGGAACAAACAATTGTTTTCAGTAAAAAAAACTCTCGAGACATTGTTCCCATTCAAAGAGAACATCTGTTGAGTCGTTCTAAACATGGACTGGTATTTATGCACATGAAGCAGTGATTAATTTGTACTAGATAATATATAAAATATGTTATTATACGTACCACATGCTGCCTGACTTGTCACGGTCACCAAAGGCACTGAATGATCCATCTTTATGTTGGAATGTAAGTTCCCTCTGGTAACCTGGCATGATTTGAAATGAAATGACTTAGTAACTAATGAACCAGTGATTAAACTTTTTAATGATCTGTTAAGCTAGAGTACAGTTGTAGAGTTAGTACATAAATGAACAGTTCATACAGAATATCAATAACCTTTACTAATTTAATTTTGAGAATTTTAACAGTTTCAATAACCTGATGAGGCTTATTTCAGTTTTAGTGATTTGAAATTTTCATTGAGAAAAGTGATATGGTGTACATAAAAATGTCAATCAAAAATGCGCAAATTTGCATTGAACATCGAAACCCGTTTTCGTTTTAAAAATTGTTTGCGATTTTTTCTAATTTATAAACAATCTCACAATTTCTTACGCTACTCTCTCGTTTTTGCACATTAATTCAAAATTGAAAAGTACCCTTTTCCATGAAATTGATAGCTTTTTCCTCGATTTCACCAGTTAGTTGGTTAGTTGCGGTAAGATAATTGGTCACGAAAACATCTGGTGCGAATCCAAGCATAGTTTGTTCTCCACATCCGGTGGGCATGCGCAAAAGCTTGTCAAGATTGTTGACCGTTGGTCCCAACAAGTCACCTAGAGTGTAGAGTATAAATCCTTTACCTCTTAGTTGGATTTGGTAATAAATATTACTTGGTAAAATATATAAATTACAAGAAAAGAATCTTTAAAATATAATTTAGAAAATCTTTACCACAACACCAGGGTTTACAAAAAAGAGAGAGAAATTATTGTGGACCTTGTGATAGTGGTGTGACACGGAGAGGCATAAAGCAACAAAAAATAATCTAACGTGCCTACAATAAATCTATTTTTTTACTAAGGATTATGGTTAATTACACTCATTTAAGATTAATCCAAACTCTAAGAAATACGGTATTTTGACGAGTCTCTGTGACATCTGTACATATGTCCTATTTATGACTTTTTATGATGTTATGAAGTGTAACTTATCATACTATAGATTTTACCTATTGCTGAAACAAGAACTCTCTGCGAACCAGCCACAACACCGGTTGGTAAGGAAAGCTGGACGTCTTTCGTGAAGGATGATGCATTTTTCAAGTCGATAAGGATTGGATTGCTGTATTCCTTAGCAACACCTTCAGGCTAAATGTGACATAATTATATTTTATAGGAACAATCAAGGCATGAAATTATTTAAAATCAAGGCAGAAAAAGACAGAAAAGGGGGGAAGTCTAATTTGAAATTACAACTTTACAATCAATCCATTGTCTGAATAAAATTCGAATATACTTTATATATTGTAAAAGCTCCAACAGAACTATTTTTTATTATTTCCGAGTTTGTCACAAATATTTTTGTTTACTGACGTACAAAACTATTTGCAAATAAACGGTAACAATACTTTTATTAAGAGATCAAATATGAAGTATAGTTTGTCTATAATTGTAACCAACGTGGATTCGATATTTACCTCAACTAATAATTGTCTTTGTACACCATCAGCAGCGAGTACCGACTGGGCTTTAACTGTTAGTGAGATCTTTCCAAGAGCAGCGGGTACAATAGGGAAGAAAACAGACTTGGCTTGACCGGCAGGTACCTGATAGATGATGATAAGATACACGGTAGTGTCAATCATGATGCTTGAGATATTAGGAATGGATGACATAATATTATTGAGTAGATAGTGTAATTTAGCCATTTTTGATGAAAAGTGTCATTCGTAAGGCTTGTTGTTACCTTGCAATGCATGTCATGATATTGAATCTGTAGCTGACATTGTTGTGATTGACTAAGTTGTTGAAGAAACTGAGAATTGACTTATTGATTGTAAACATTGAAAATATTTTTCGATGATAAGATCTTAATGAAGTAATGATGAAGAGTGGACAGTTGATAACTGTTGGTCTTTGATTCAATCATATTGCAATGCACTTACGATTCATTATACAAAATCCTACAATGAGACGTTCTTGTCAGAATATATACCATTTCGTTTAAAATTTCTTGTAAACCAATTTATCAACCAAGTATATATAGTGTTCAATAAGATAAAATGATGTTAACACTATTTACATGATTCCATTACTTACATGAACAGTTGTCATCTGATCTTGATATACATACTGCACAACACCTGTTGCATCCACAATGACGTTTGTGAAATCATTGTTCTTTTCCAAAGTAACGACAACCTGGAAAAGTTACCACTCTCTTAGGAATAGACATGATAATCTAAACAAATTCTGACAATAGTTTCACAAGCAAACAATGCGTTTTTAGATATGATTTATTCTGACACTTAGTACACACCGAAGTGTATTCTTTGCTTATTAAACAAGTCTTTTTTATTTATGTAACCATTATTTGGTATTAGCAATCAAATCAATATTTCTTTTTCATTAATTTCAACAAAAAATCTTTTGATATATTAGACATATCTTTATTTGAACTTAACGTTTTCAAATGTGGTTAATCTAGTGTAATAAAGAATTTTGTACATACATCAAGATCCTGTTGCATATAGTTGAAAACGTTGGCTTGCATGGCCAACTGTTCACCTCTAACAACAGAGTATGGGAGATTCAAACTCACAAAGAATGGTTTGAAGGCTTCGACCTAATGAACAGAAATGTTGTATCATTATCCAAACCTCTTATTTTTAGAAACATGATCAATCACAAATCACATTAAGTCATGTCTTGTAAAACGAAAGAGCAATTAAAATTTCCTCTTGGATATTCGATTGTAATGGAAACGAGCGCTTTAATTTTACTCTAAAGCACCCCTAACACATTTTCACATTCAAATTGAAGTATATGATTTCATTGACAATTTGTTTAAATAGATTCTAACCTTGGCAGAGCTTGGTGCCACGCCTAGTCCTGATATAGTGTTCACAGCAAAAGCGCTAGCGATCCAAGATGTGATCGTATCAGGTATGGTTGTACTTATTGTCACCTTACCGTCAGACCTGTGCAACAATATGAAAAACACAGAGTTACTGACTATGTTAAAACAGTAGTTTGTGAATGTTGCAGTGTTACACGTATCTAAAGCTACTAGATGTTCAATAAATACATAAACAATAAACAATGATGTTCAATGAAGTATTTAACAAAAGGGTAATATACTGAGATGAACAGAATTAATCATCTGTTACTCATACAAGTATAGATATTTAATTAGCCAATGATTAAGTGGTTATCGGCTTAATTGTAATAAATAGTAATTGCAGTCTTATTGATATGATCTAATATTTTTCTAAATTCTTGAATTCCTTTAATATTACTGAACATAACAATATCTATATCTATAATATGCATGTAAAAATAAACCCCACAATCGAAACTATCTCCCATCACCGTATTCGATCTATGGTTAATAATTAGCAGGATGTGAAAGGTGAATACAAAGGCAAACTAATACATCCCTATTCATCCTTATGCTAAGCAGAATTCATCAATGAAAGCAATCAGCAATAGAAGCCGGGAAGCTGAATGATTAGATCTACAGTCGAACCTCTCAGAACCTTTCCAATTCGGAATCCTCTCTTAACCGAACACGCTAGCTAGTCACTAAATGCTAATGCTAAATAATGCTTTAACTTCTAGAATCCGGAATCTTTGTATTTCGACGACCTTTCTAATCCGAATTTTTTGTCTGTCCGAGCAAGATCAGATTAGACAGGTTCTACTGTATATATTTCATTACAAGAAACAAATGTATTTCACATTATTTACGAATTGTCAACATTCAGACCGTTTATTACACAATGATAGCAGAGAATTGGATAAAGGGAACAGGAGAAATGGAAACCAAGCCTATCATTAAATACCAGTCTATAGATAAGGTGATAAGAATGAAACTGAAAACACAAACACACAAGCCTACACCACGTATTTCCCAATGAAACTGAAAACACAAACACACAAGCCTACACCACGTATGTCCCCAATGAAACTGAAAACACAAACACACAAGCCTACATCACGTATCTCCCCAATCAAACTGATCTGACAAACACGCAAGCCTACACCACGTATCTCCCCAATGAAACTGATCAGAGTTAGACCTCCTTCAACAAACGTTAACACAGTTTAATTACCCGACATCCATTTGGTTAAACCATAAATCTGCTTTTTTACATATACAAGACATATACAGGGACAACACTGAAGCAATTCTGTAACCATGTGCGAACTTGAAAACCTCAAAACAAACTATTGCAGTATCATACCCTACAGATGCATTACTCCAGAGCCAAGTTTCCGGAAAGACATTCCGGACGTTTCCTACGGATTCCAATTTATTCGTGGTTTGTGCGATTTGTGTTACGGGGGTTGTTGGTGGCACTATTTGCCAACCACCGCCACCACCAAGAAACCCACCATGAAAAACATCTGGAAAGTTGGCAATTAAATGATCGGAATTAGTAGCGCTATAATTGTTGTACATTCTTATTTATTCAAATTATGGATGCGTGAAGAATCAATCGACTTATTCCATGGAACCAGACGAACTGGACAGTCAAGATAATTCTGCATAAAATATTCAGCAAGCGACACTAAATCACCTATACATATAATAGCAGAACTGAAACATATATAGCCGCATTAAATGTATTCTTAGCGTCTGGCGAAGGGAAGGAAAATGTATGTGTACCCAATCGTAACATTGTTCCATAGCCAGGTTTCAGGGAAAACTGAGCGGATTCTCATGTTAGTTCTTTCTGTACTCGTGTTCATTGAAGCTGACATAGGAACCACACCAGGAGCTAGCCCAGCCATTGGTAGCATTGAATCACAGAATGGGCCTAGAAACGGCAACTACTGATTTAAATTAAATTGCTGACATAAGTGAACCACCTGATGTGAAATATTAACTGGTCAAATGCTGTGCTGATTCATTAGAGAATTCATCAATAATGCAACCAGTTAGACTTGTAGTATCCGTCCCATATGATAACGACATCGATTTATCGCTCCACAATGATGTATAAGTTCATTCAATCTGACTTCGGAACGTTTTAAGGCAAAAGCAAAGTTGGAATATAAATAAACATATGATCGCACGCCCAAGACTTCATGACATAGCCATACTACTGTCCGAGCAGGATCTATTCAAAGCTGAAATTTGTTTGGAAAGCTAGCATATACATTATCATCAAGTAGAACAGGATTACGCAATGCCATCTAGCATAATAAATGAACGAATGTCGTACGCGTAGTTGCCCATTTACCGTGTTGAAGCATTTGTCCATAGCCATGTCTCTGGAAACACACTACGAACGCGGTCGACTGGAGGCATTGATGCCGTACTGCCTTGTGGCACAACAGCGCCAGTCATTGCCATAGACGGTAAGCGATGAAACATCAAATCTGTCTCATCTGTTCAAAATGTGATAAAGAGTTTGTTTCAAAAGACACTACATGTGTTATGACTGCTAGCTAAGCGAACAAATATCGACTGTGGGAGCTGCAATTGGTCGTTACCTAACTGAAGCATTTGTCCATAACCAGGTTTCAGGAAATACTGTTCGAACACGATCTACAGACTGCAGACTTGCTGGACCGCTATTAGGGGCCTTTGGCATTGGAGCAATACCTCCTCCTGCCATTGCCATTGCGGGCATCGGTATTGCTCCAGGATAATCTATGTAAAAGCGACGAGCATTTAGAAACATTATCTGGTTTTAATAACTACTTCAGTGTATGCTTTCTTCTGATTTTCAGTTAAGTTGTCCACCAAAATAATATCGTATTCACAGATGTTTTAATGGTGTGGGGTCGCAATTAGACTAAATATTTTCAGAGTTTCATTGCAGAAAAATATGATTGAGTGTGTAATATTTTAAACAAAAGTAACAAAATGCCCAAGCGGTACTGTGGTATATCAGCGCGAAGAAGATGCTGGAATTACTCAAAAGTCATTTCTCTTCGGGTTCTTTGTCATGGAGGTTATTACTAAATCATAATAATTTCCCGATATCAAAGCAAAAAAGGTTATAGATTAACACTTGATTTTTTTTCTGCGAGGTATTGGATCTGAAAGGAACCCATATCTTTCCAAACAATTATATACAACAGAATATTACTTTTTTCCATCCATTTGAGGACGTGAAATTGCGCTGCGAGTCAGTCACCGAGAGATTACAACGAGCAATGTTCTTCTTGTTTTTTTCTCTCAATTGTTTTGGCATGTGCATTATATAGCATTGCTTTTATGTCGTGTTAGAACATTATTTCAAACAACCGCCAGGACTGAGATTTATACAAGTGCTATAAAGGCAATATGCTAGCGTGTTGTATTTCCCAGATTTACCGGACAGTTGCATTACTCCATAGCCACGTTTCGGGAAAGGCTGTTCTAATTTTCTCCACTGATTGTAATTTCGTTGGACCATTTACAGCTGTTGCCGTTCCTGAACCAAAACCGGCATTTATACCGCCGCCCAAACCGTTTAAAGCTGATCCAGTTAATTCATAATCTACGGATGGTAAGTTCAATGATATATGATTCGGAATTTTGAATACACATGATTCTAATTAAGGAATCTGCGTTAGCATCATATTACTAGCTTAGGGAATGGATTTTGTGTATTGCAGTTTAGCAGTCGACTACAAAGAGCATATGGAGGCTCAAAATAACATCACATGGTTACCCGACAGATGAGTTTGTCCATAACCACGTTTCAGGGAATACAGAGCGAACTCTTTCCACAGATTTTACGGGCATTGGACCAGATCCAGCGGTTGCCATATTGGGTAATGGCATACCGGGAGCCACAGCTCCAGCAAATGCTAACTCGGGCCCGAACATCGGGTCTGAAATATTGTACGCTGAATATGCTATATATCCGATAATATGACATTTGTTGAAAAGGAACTAATATTATTGTCAGTTGGTGAAATAAACTTTTTCCAGGTCATTTTCTTATATAATAGATATGTAAATGGGAAATAGGGTAACCACATATGTATAGTTAAATGGAGGGCAGTCACGTGCACCGGTTTATCGGTAAACCATGGTATGCATGAAATAATGACTGCCGGTATTTACCGGTATTTCGAGATTTTGTCATCAACTTACTAGCGAGACGCTTGATTTGCATAAATCCAAGCGTCCATACACTCTGACTTTAATATAAAAAACGAACACAACAGACAAACATGCCTTTTAGTTTAATTTCTTGTTTTTGCGTTTACTTTAGCGCGACATATTTGTATGTATTTTTATGTATGCATATTGAATCAATAATCTGACTTTGAGAGCATGTAATTGCTGTACATATACAAAGTAATTTGCAAAACAATATGGCAAGGCATACAAGGACTGTAATAGGGAAACCAAATATTGTTATTCACAACTTTAAGAGAGTCCCAATATAAATATGAACTATGTACTCAATAAAATTATCACTTTGTACTGTTTTCTTCAAGCTCAAACGGTCATAACTTTAAATTGAAAGATACGAGTATAATTTAGTCATTCTCTTAAATGTCTCACAGGAGTGGAGTATGATATGTTTATTTGTGTTACATTGTTATGAGGAGTTGTATAAGTATGCTCTACTTACATATAGGTTGTTCCACATGATGGTATACATCAGCGTCTGTAATAACCTTCACTCCGGCGTTCTGTACGAGACAATTGATAGAACAAATGTTATACAGTAAAACCTCGATAATGAGACCACATTCAGGACCCGAAAAATCGGTCGAAATAATGAGGTGGTCTCATTATCCAGTTGAATTATAGGGGAGATATTGGAGACGGTCAAAATAAGTGGTCCTTATAACAAGGTGGCCGTAATATTGAAGTGGTCGCTATTTGAGCTTTTACCATGTCCTTGTTCTAATGACTCATCGTATTTTGTTTTTATGTGTACTGGCCTTAGAGAAATGAACTGATATTGTATTTAGGGGTGGCACGGTGGTCTAGTGGTGACGTGCTTGACCACCAATCAAAAGATCGTGGGTTTGAATCTTGGCTCCGGCTTCCGATATTTCATTAACGTTTTTCAGTGTAGTCCACTCCATTACTGAGCCTAATACTGTCTTAAGAGAATAACAGGAAACGGGTGAGGCTTTACACGACAAAGAACCAGGAGGTCTATTCGAAAGGAGTAGGGATATATATATATATGCCCGGTTCTCTTGTATCTTCTATCCCCTCTCTAGGGCCGTTCTGAATTGATCATAACTACCGAATGGACCGTTAAACAGCAAATAAATAAACATTGCATTTAATTGATATCTGATACTTGATACGTTTTATATTTGGCAATTCGGTAACCCTCTTATAAGTTAGCAGAATCGTAAATTAATCTGTTCCGTCTATTGACTTACATTAAAGATGGCACCAGCATCAGATCCGCCGTAGTATACTGGATATGGCCACCAAACCATCCTCTTTTTACGTCCCACCATCATAGGTCCAACAAAATCACAACAAAATGGATTAGATGCCTGTACAATGGTGTCGTATGATTTCAGTTCGTCGATAACCTGGACACAATGAATGAAAATAAATAAAAGTCAAATAACTAACCTGATTAATGTAGTTTAAATATACAATAGCTTTAATACAGATGTTCTCGTTCAAGATGCTGTAGGTGAAATATGTTTCATTCTTTATTTAACTTAACATGTCGATAACTGAACATAAAACAACGCCGCGTCTTACGCATCGCATTTTATCACTGGGTTTAATGCATTTTTAACCCTTTTTCGGTTATATACGGTGGTCAGTTCACCTAACCAGATTTCCTGTACTGTATACCAACCAGTACTAATTTAACCTTCCATAACGAACCAGCAACTGAAAATCGATATTTTTTGGCAAATTTTCATAGAAGGTTGTGACCTGCCGCAACCTGGATTTGAACTCGGATCGCCGGGTTACAATTCCAGAGCACTAACCTCTGGACCATGGTCGCGGCCTCGCATCATATTGTTCATGAGTGGATATCGAATCGTCGCCGGCAACTTAATTTCATATATCCTTTGCTATGAACTCCTTCAATGTGTCACCTGCTTTTTTGTGATTAAACTTCAAATCATTGTAGATTAAGGCAGATATGCCAACACTGTTTGTTTCATACCCCAATCTGATGTCTCACATTTATGTTGTATTTCATGTTGCATGTGTTCAAAGTTTACCTTATTTATCACATGATACAACACGAGTGATAACATTCAAGTTTTATTTGATGTGAACGAAATAATCGAAAATTTTATGTCCGTCAATAAACGAAATGTAAATACCTCAGATGCTGTGACGTCATTTCCGGATTTCAGTAGGAGAACACTCTGGTCTACGGCAAGAAGATGTACGAGAGATTTAGGATCAGCAGACACCACAACGTTCACACTCTCTCCAGGTTGGGCCTTGGTCTTGTCGAAATCGATGGACACCTTGTAACATAACAAACAATACAAAATTATCAGAATTAACTCAGGAACTGAATTCAAATTCTACGAAAAAATTAATTGTCTTATATTGTCCGAAATAGCACATTGTGATGTATGCTGTAGAATGAATAAATTTTCCTATTGTGGATAGATCCAAGTTGATTTATTGGCATATCTACACATGTAATTAGTTTAGTAAATATAGGCGCACGGAATTCATACACATATGTATGAAGAACAATATAATATGCCATAACATTTAAAATTAATGGTCTACAATTCAATTTCTAGTCAAGTATGTACCCCTCATTAAAAAGTACACGTTACCTAATTGAGTTAATTCAAACTTTTTTTTTCAATCTATAATTTGTATATACCTGGTTTTGGAAAGCACCTTCCACATCAAAACTGATACTATCTGTGACTACTTCTCCATCAGTTCTCACGTAGTACACGATAATTCTAGCGTTAGGAGCCATCTCTGGGGTCACGTGCACACTAAACGTATTTCCACTGAAACTTCCAGCGTCAGCAACCGAACCACGTGACATTACCTGCCAAACAATCAAACGAGTATAACAGATGTCATTCAACAAATTACGGAATTGTTAATTTAGCTCAAAACCTTATACAAAAAGGTAGATAGAATGAACAAAGAAATATTAAAAGGAAAATAACAATAGTGATGGCTTTTATTGTGAGGAAACCTTGTGAGGAATAGGTTAAAATGGACAAATAATTGCACTGAATATTCATTGTTATAAATCAAACACGAAAGCCTACTGAAACATGTGAAGTACTTGTCGTCATAATCAAGACCGATAAATACCTGGTATACGGCCGATGATATAGTCTCCGTTGATTTGATGTCAAACATGGCAACAGATCCGGCCTGGTAATAAATTAATAAATGTAGAATTATGTAACTATTATAACACATTAGCACCGCCGCTTAAATGTTTACTGTAAATCATAATCATGTGGACCATGATAGGTCAAGTGCACATTTATGTATAACTCTCCGGTAGCTTACGGCAAATTGCTTACCAATGTAATACTTTATCCAGATTATTATTTCGAAAAGTTATTTAAATGCGTTTTTTTTGTTTTGCATTTAATAGATGTACATATATTCCAAACACAGACAATATCATCTCATTTGTAAGATGTTCCACACAGTTGATAACAATGTCATATTACACACAACTACTTGTTCTCGATACATGCATATCCTTATTACACACTACCAGAAATACTTTTCAGAAAAAATTATTTGTTGACTACAGTTCAAACGGCCATTTGTGAATAAAAGTCACATTTGAACAACGATCAGAATTTATTAACATAATAGACCAAATAAAATTCGAATGATCTCCCTTACATGAGTTTTAACAACATATTGGTTGTAATACTTTACGAGGAAAATGCTGTCTTGTATTAATTTGTCAGGGATTATACCTTTGTTGCAGATAAAAACACAATACTTACTCTAAGGTTGGTTGACTTCAGTAAAAGTTGGATGTATGTACCACTGGGGGAATAACTCTTGCTTAAACTAAGTCTTGCGGTTATACCACCATAAGTAGCCTGTGTGATAAGAGGAGTTGAATCGGTGATTACACTTAGTTGAATAAGAGTAATGAAGAAACTGTTTTTTTTTATTTCAATGTCATTCAAAATGAAATACACTATTAAATTATATACCAGCGTACATTAAGTGTGTTATCATTACACAAATGGTTGTTCAGAAGATTTTATGAGGTTCAATTAAGCTGCCAATTCAACGCTGAAACATGCTTTATGGTAAAATTGTAATTTCTTATCAACCTATATAAAGTAAATATTCTTATACATAATCAGTGGCTGTAATATTTTTGTTTTACGTTGTTCCATGCGTACTTTTTTCATCATCCATTGATTGTTACATAAAAAACATTATGCAGTGCAACCTCTCCAGAGCGGCTCTCTCTTGAGCACCAACCTCCCTTCAACAACAGCACGACTTTTTCTACCTAATCGATTTAACTTTTAATATACCTATCTAGAGCAACAACCTTACAACAACAATATAATTTTGGCCCCAAAGGGTATTGTTTTGGTGAGGTTGCACTGTATTTGTATTATACCGCCCCATATGTCTCTATTAAATACTTCATAATAGTGCTACTACCGTGATATCCATATGTGTAGAATTCTCCGGAATATCAACCTGTATCGGTACAATACCATTATCTGGTATGGTATAAGTCTGCATTGGGAGTTTAGCTGTATACTGTCTTCCATGGTACCATGGATACGGTGTAGATGTAACTTCAACCTCAGATGTTGATGTACTTGACACTGAAAGGTCTTTACGGATTCCCATTAATGGTGTGTCGTCTTGTTGAGCAATTTTTAACTAAATGGAAAAGTTCAGATAATAATTAAAATGAACTTCATCTTTTACGAAAAATGGTAAATATAATACATGTTTGTGTCTTTCAATGAATTTACAGAAATCAAAGTTTTTAGGCGTAAAAGAAACATAACTTGAATCATGCGTTTGGATAAAATTGCGGAAAGGTAGATACTCTGCGACACGCTGTGTTTTATTTCAAAGACTTTTAGATATTGCAATTTTATTTAAGGATTTACATATATTCCATTCTCGTCCCAAGTCAAGAATAGATGCAATAAAATTGTATGTATGTAGACTCAGTTATCGCCTTTACCAGTCTATATCTCGGTCGCGGCGGGTCATACCCTTTTATGAAAAATTGACAAAATATCGATTTTCCTCCGAATGTGGAGAAGTTGCCGGCTAATTGTGGAAGGATACATTAGTACTGGTTAGTAAGCAGACCAGCGTTAGTCCTGGTTAGTATACAGTCCAGGAAACTGGCTAGGTGAACCGGCCGCGTTATATAACTGAAAAAAATGTTGAAAAAAGGCGTTAAACCCAGTGACAAAATACCAGTCTTTATGATAAGAATGACGTACGTAGGCAGTGTATGGAAGTCCAGGCTTAAAAGTTTTGGGGTTTGACTGCAAGAACTCGAGTTTCACAGAGTGTTCGTAGTATTGCACTTCACTTGAACCGTTCAATGTTATATGGTTGAGGTTTTCAGTAACGTTGGCTTCCACTACAAGGCTGTTGCCATTCAAATAATGTTGGATTGATGATATGTGATCCAATGGAACAGAAAATTTAGCTTCTCCATCAAGCTGTGAATAAAATGAATCAGGAAATCAAACGTATATCTTAAGGTATTTTAAGGTATTCATCATTTTATTATCAATCTGCGAAAAGTCGTTTATTTGAGTCATGCAAAACCATAGCTTGTGCTGCAATCTGAAATTACAATCCGAACATAAATTCGCTTATTTGGACTAACCCGAAAATAATCTATCTTGTTAATTTTTGGATGCGTACACTTGTCAGAGAAGAACTAACTGTATTGATATGACGTAGTTTTGTGACAAAGAGATTCTCATTTGGAATCAGATATGATTATGTCTATATCTAACTTAAGTGATAAACTTAGATAATAAATGCTGTGAAATACGTACTTATCATGCAAATAATATTAAAGAAAACTTATGATGTAGACTTACAATCAAACCAAGTTGTGTTATCTCTGGAGGATCACCATGGTAATTATATGGTCTGTACCAGCGGTCTAATTTGATCTTTATATCAACGGTTCCTTGCACTGGTTTTCCATACGTGTAACTGAAACACAGAACCAAACAACTTCACAATCTTTTTTATCACTTCTTGTAAATCAAATCAACAAATTCTTAAATTATCAATTTATTTTAATTCTTAATAAGTGATTTCCGAAATCAAAGTCACTATATCTAAAGATTTCAATTCTACTCATTTGACAAATAAAGTTTGTCTGATTCTCTTCAAAATGGAGATTTCTTGTATTCATCCAATCAACTGGTTTGGCAAATATCATTGTTGTAATAATAACATAATTTCCGAAATCAAAGTCACTATATCTAAAGATTTCAATTCTACTCATTTGACAAATAAAGTTTGTCTGATTCTCTTCAAAATGGAGATTTCTTGTATTCATCCAATCAACTGGTTTGGCAAATATCATTGTTGTAATAATAACATAATTCTATAAGCTTAATTCATGAAGCCGTAACCATAGGATTTGGTACTGACGGTGTCAGTGATGGTAATGACAAACATCGCGATGAAGCACATCATGTAACAAAGTAGAGTGACTAGCGCGCCACTGGTAAGTTGCTATACATATTGGGAAGGCTTTAGAGTATAACTATGCATTAAACTTACGTCGCCTTAACAGTGCCTGATAAACTGGAATCTGAGGTCAGAATGAAGCTGGGTAATTCAACGGTGACTTCGAATTTTGGCAGCACTGAAAAACCGTATACTTGTCACTTAATTGTAATTGGATTTTTCAGACATATGAATGATAGCACAAAAAATGCTCATACTTGAATATATGCAGTATGATATGCATATCAAATGAAACCTAAAATATTTATTAGCTGACATTTTCATGCATACAAATAAAAATCGATTGCTTTTAAAGTAATATATTGTACATACACAAGTCATCATTTTTAATGGCGAGTGATTTTACAAATTTAACCTCATAAAGCTCAATCCCATGTTTACATTTTTTAACTGACAGTAATATTAACATTACCTGAGCGCTTGATGTCAACGTGGATTTTGACTCAACATATGCCATATTTCATAACCTTTGTTTTTTCACTTGGTTTAACGAAGTTTTTCAACAATTTTTCAGTTTTTTACGGAGGTCGGTTAGCCAAACAAGTTTTCCGGGACTGTATACTAACCACTACGAACTTACCCGTCTAAAAGTAACCGTTAACTTCTCTACACATTGAGAAAAATCGACGTGTTTGTCAAATTTTCATAGAAGGGTATGACCTGCCGCGGCCGGGATTCATAATCTTTTATAATAAAACCTGTCAATCGCATTGGTTGTGTATCATTATTAATATTGACTCACAGAAGATCTTATTTTGAATGTTTGTTCTCTTGTATGCTTCAAATGCACAATTAAACCATTTATTTCAATTAAATGAAGTCGACCTGTAGACGCACTGGGTCACATCTTTAATGTGATTTTTGATTTTTTGTGATTGTATTGACTTGTTATGTGGTCTATGTTACACATATACCACTTATAAAAAACAATTGATCATTATCAGTATTATTAGGTTATTTACTGAAACTTAAACATAATACTCAAGAATGAGTATTTAAATATACTTGCATTAGCAAACTGTTAAACACAAGAAAGCATACCATAATGGGCCACAGTGAAAGTCTTTTCTTCGGTTCTACCCTGTGAAAATGCAACGTATAAGGTATCAGCTATATCAACAATATAGTTAAAAGATTCAAAAAGAACGATGAAAGAAAACAAGTAAATAGTACCCAACAATATTTATTCCCTCCATTATAAACGACATAAATATATTTACAAAGTAATTTAAATACTCTATATAAGTATGGATAACTCTCCCCAACATTTAAACGTCGTTTAACTTACATGAGCGACAACTTTGATCTTCCAGTCCCCGAGGACGGGCTGTGTATCCATCAACATGAATTTAGTAACGACACCACTTACACAATCAACATCCTTCCATTGTTTAATCTTGTTTGTATTTGGGTCCTAAAATAACACATTTTGATTTCAAAAAATAAGTCTACATTGTTCATTCTTCCAATTTGAGGGTCATGTAATATTAATATGTTTCCTATATCATTTTCATTTGCATATAACACAGAAGCAATCAACGTACGCCATTCAGTGGTAACAGTCATTTCATTTTACACATGGCAAAACACTGGACAATAAGGCCAGCTTTGGATTCTCGTAAGAAACTTTTATCGGATTAGATTTTGTTAATGAATTTCCACATCAAATAACGAGGCGTAAGAATTGATGTTTTCTATAAGAATAAATTGTCTTACTTCACTATCTTACGAATATAGAAAATGATTCCTAACCCCCCCCCCAAAAAATCCCTCCTTCCCATAAGTACTACTTTCCCCGAAATCCCAAATCCAAACCCACCCAACACGCGGGACCATAAAAAAATGGAAGACAAAGCAACTTTTTTCACAAAAATGTGCTTTTTTAATTGTAGACAGTTACGAAGTAAAGGATACCACACAAGCTTCTATTAGTTTTTCATCTATAGTATCCACAGATGTCAATAATTTATTAACATACTTGTATACTTACATAAATGTCGATATCATATTTTCCCGTATATACAGTCAGGTTTGGAAACACAGCAAATGTTCTGAAGTTCACTGAAAAGTGTTTCATAGATCTTATAAGCTATGAGACAGCAATGACGGAAGCCAAAGAATAAAGATCAGTTAGAAGAGATAGACCCACATGGCTGGAAGAGCACATGATTCTACGACATCCCGTCTTGAAATCATCAAAATCATCAAAAAGCAGAGTTCTGTATCATGAGGTACTTATTGTCATTGACCCCGTCATTAAACATTAGAATGGATGGTCGTACTTGCCATTTTTGACAGAACGGACACATTCCTGGATCGTTTTACTTTTCTGTAATCAAGTATCTTTGTTAAATAAATTATTTATTGTTTAAATCGTAATGAAATTTCTGCCAGATATACAAGTAAGTTATAAGAAATTGCATTTAGCAACCAAAGTGTATTTTAACAACTATGGAAAATTTGTAAGGGGTAGAGAAAAAGCAAACTGTTCTAAGTTCAGTAAAGCTGTATGTCTCACACTTGTTCATCTGTCTTCAATCATTTAGTTTGTCCATCACTAACAAATTCACTCGTATGACGGTCAGACAGTATGGCCTTTTGCTATACAGTACAACCTCTCCAAAGCAACACCCTTTGGGAGACGCAATATCATGTCGTTGTTGAGATGTTGCCGCTCTAGAGAGGTTAAATAAATAGTCAAATCGTACAGTGGGGAAAAAGCATGCTGTTCTTGAAGGGAGGTTGTCGCTCAAGAGAGGGCCGCTCTGGAGAGATTGCACTGTATTGTTATCCTGCAGATCAAATACATAACGCTAGGAAACCTTTAACTTTGTGCTTGTAAACCGAATCTACTTGGCTGTTGCAGAGTGGAATGCATACGTATGGAAAAATTACCTGTCTGTCCTGGCTTATACATGGCTTTGTCTGTCTGTATAAATACAGATATACTCTTGGTCTCGAACTGTAACGTCGTTTCATTTTTGAACTGAGCTCCACTTCCGGTACCTTGTACAAGTAACTTATAACTTCCGGCATGGACATCATCCGGGACCTTAACAGTAACATTGAAGACGCACCTTAAAGCTACATGATTTAATGTAAAAACGTATGGGCTCTCAATTTTCAGGTGTATAGACAATAGTCTCGTTGAAATTAAAATTAATTTAGCCAATAAGGCAATTGAAGTATGTTTTAAAACACGCCATTACGAATAAAAGTAAGTGCTTCTGTTAAGAATAAATGTTTCAAATGATACATAGAGACTGGAATCAGACACTTACCGGTAATTCAAGGGTACCAGGATTTCCTAAAATAAAGCAGAAAAAAAATAAGTATGAAAACAGACAATAACAAAATGGATTTTTGGATCCATACATTCAAGCAGCTTTCCAAATTGGAAGGCGAATATGATTAGATTCATGCGTTGGTAGGTTGAGATTAATCGTATCACATGCAAAAAAACGACATGAATAATTTTGTGCTACGCACTCCCATATTTATCAGTATATAGCAGACGAATTTTCTTCCATAATCCATTTCATTACCTGACCTTCTATTTAGAAATCAATATTCAGCAAAGTAAAACAAACTCCGTCGTGTCTTATAGTTATACAGTACAATTACCATTTTAGTTCTATTATCTTTAAGTGCATTTGTGGCTGAGTCAAAAGGTTACAATCTTATCTCGTAACTAAAAAATGTTACCTTGTGTAAATTGACCACGTGCGGTGGCGAGGTTTGTTTTTGTTCCTACATTGACCAAGATAGCTGTGACATCAACAGGAGCAGTTGACTTCAGTATATTTACACTGATGTTCAAAGGAACGCCAGCGCGAAAACTCTTTGGAGTCAATACTATATACGAACTGGAATGGAAATAAATAAATCATTCAGTCACAAGTAATGGTAAGGTTGCCTAGGACCACATTCTTAACATATCACACTTATAACAGATATGTTACGAATCTGATCACATTCGTTAATGGTAAAATCTGTTAGAAATGTGCTCGTCTGAAATCGGGTTTGACGTGAGAAGCATATATGTAGCAGGCTGAGTTATTGGCTGTTGGTGTTCAATCAGTTAATAGTAATATCAACATCAGTAAATAACTATCATCAGCACCACAGCAAGTGATCTTCATCGTCGTTATCACCTTCGCTACTACTTACTTACTACTACTGTTACTGTTACTGATACTACTACAACTACTTGGCTAGCTTAATCGGTAGAGTCAAATACTCAGATGCCGGGATCACTGGTTTGATACTGGGTAGCGATATATTCTAATGGCTTTCTTTCGACATCCACAGCTGTTTAAAGTTGGGTAACTAACTGGAAGTTGGCATATAATGGGACTCAATCGATAAAAGGGCTGATCCGTATGCCCAAATTGTGGGCGATTTAAAAAATCTGCTCAAAATGTTATTTTTTCAATTGTTCAATTCGGAATATTGGGTTAGCCTTGTCACTATTCTAGGTACCGGGAATATCTGAAAGTCTTTAGGTACCAATATTCCATGAGCTTCCAGGAACCTCCGGCCCTTTGGACCATCCGTAAGAGCTTTGCTCTGGACCCACCAGGGACCCAACAGCCCCAGGTCCCGGCTTTAAAAGTCACACTCTTGTAAAACTTCTGCCATTTACAGATGTGTAATCGTAATTCTAAAATACGTAAATTATGCGAGATAAGGGTTTAAAGCAGGCCAACCAGATACCATAATTGTTTCAAATCACTTGCAATGGACTCCGAACAGTGGGTCTATGTATGTATACAATTACCGTTTATCTTTTATTCTATAAATTGTTGAAGCTTGATATGACCAAATAACAGCGATTACTACTCTGTATATAAGGATATATTGCAACAATTAGCCTTGAAATAAGGACAATTTCATCATACTGGGAACAGTACCACAGATATTTTTATAACAATAATACGTCATACGCCGTATAGATTTTTGTAGAAAAATCTTAGAAACATAAAATAAAATCAGAGTCCGGCCTGTGCGTCTCTTTATTGACTAACAGTAATATGGCTAACATGTTCACCTTTATCAATTATGCATCCTATTTTGGATTAGTTGAGGTTACAAACTAGTTCTATGTAACATTTTTATACACTTTATTTTTATGATTCAATTTTATAGTCAAATACTTAAGTTATCTTCGAACTAATATTTTTAATATCTCAGTTTGAATAATTCAATGAATCATTCATCAATGTTTGTCACATATAGAGATGAAAAAGGTTGTGTTTCATATTATATAATTATTTTACCTTTGATTTTATTTATCAGTTGTCAGTTGTTTTAGTGAATATTTCAAAATTATTTATTACTTGTTTAATTATCTGTGGAGTAACATTATTGTGTTGTACAACATTAACAGCTATAATTATGCTTTCAATGCGTAGCTCTTTGTCAAAGGAAGTAACTCGTATTTTATTCTTATTTATATAATTCAACTGATTCAGTGTTATAGAGGTACATTGTTAATCATATTATCAACTTGGTCCATTCATATTCAATCAGATCTAGATCATTTAACATAATAAATAGACCTTACAAGCAATATAATTAGTAATTAATTGGTATTTCCGCAAACCGGGCCTATAAGTCATTTCTGAAAACAAACATTTGAAACAGGCTGTTGCAGCATATTTATAACAATAGTGTAGTTTGTACAGTCAGTTAAACATAGGAGTTAGTATGGTACTTCGTCATTTTTGTCAAATTTTCATAGAAGGGTATGATTGCCGCGACCGGGATTTGAACCCGGATCTCCGGGTTACATGTCCAGCGTACTAACCTCTGGATAACGTTGTTGAAGTGACTCAATTACCCACTGGTCATAATGGTTGGACAGTGATTGCATGTGGAGTGCATCTTCCCCATAATCGTATACATATACTCGTATGTCCTATCAAGTGTCAATGAAACCTTACATATTTCAACCAATTTGGTTCACAATGTAAAAAAGGAATTTATGATTGACATATAGCCATCATGTTACAGTAAATAGACAGGTCATGATAAAGATATTTTTGCCATGTTTCATTACCACTATGACCTATCGGTATCAAGATATTGGCCCGACTTGTAATAATATTTTTTTACTAGAAACCTGTGACAAATGTGTGTTCAGATATAATAAATATGGACTTATGTTTTATGTTCCTTTTTATCAAACTTAAAAAGTTACAAATACGATAGCATGATAACATATCAAAACTCGACATCGGTCACATATACGCCGATGGACTGTGCACAAACCAGTACTAACTTACACTTCCACAATGAGCCGGCAACTTCTCCACATGTGTAGGAAAATCGACATTTTTGTTAAATTTTCATATAAAAAATTGGCATCAGTCATATTTGTATTAAAATTCGTTACCAATATGATCTGTTACTGTGGTGGGCTTATATGGCCGTTAAAGTTCTAAAAACACCAATGACCTCATGATTTGGTTTTACTATATTCAAATCCAGGATACGTCTCGTATTACCTATTTCATGTTATGCAAATTTCAAAATATATAAAATATGATGTAGTGTCTTATGTCCATTTACAGGAAACATCTCGAGCACAATTGATGACCAAGGCGCGATCAAAGTTTCATTTAATACATTTTTTTTAAATTCAAGCGTGTATTTTAAGCAGAAGTTTTGGAAGTAAATAATGATCGTAAAAGATTTAAATAACAAAGACTGACGTACCCATTTGTGTAAAACAAATTTGTTTTATAATAATCATCGGACATGACAAAACAGAACATCAAGATAATGTCTGCCATGGATACTCCGCGAAAATATCTATTTTTAGACACTTTAGCAATACTTGCAAATATCGTCGGCAGAAAAAAAGAAGTTGAACTCATTATTTCACATATCGTAAATGAATTTTTTCAAAACTTGTCAAACCTAAAGGATCAAGCGGGATAATAAGATATGAAATCCTTGAACAAAATTATTGATAACACAAAACGTAAGCGAAGATAAAATAGAACAATCTACTCTGATTCATAAGAATGAGGTCATAACGAAGCTAAAATCGAACAAAATATAAAAGCACTGTTATTTTGCAAATTCGGCATAAATAATAATGCGTCACGTACAAGATGGGCGACGAGCATGCGCGGTGGGATAATGATACTAGGCGTTTTGTCCTTCATTGATCCATCAACCTTGACTTAGCTCTATTCATTTAGCAACCTAGCAATGATTAGGTATTTTACCAAGTTGCCAAATACAATAATGCAAACAAAATAAATTATTTGTTTGACGGTGGGGTGACCGAAAATATCACATACTGCACTAGGAATTTCGAGAAAATTAATTATTTTGACAACGTTTGGTCGCTGATAATCTTTTCGCTCAATTTGTTGAAAATTCATGTGTCAAGGTTATAAGATAATACCTGAAACACATTTTCTGTCATACCTCATGCTTGTAAAAGTTATAAATAGGATGATTTTCTGAACAATACGGACAATGAAAGTCAGGCCGCTCACCTCATAATGACCGGAGTACGGTAAAGCCGGTCAATGTCAGTACTATCTATGACCAAGTTGGTCTAATTTTGATATTAGTCCTAGATAAGTCGACATACAAATATAGACATAGTTTAGATACATTCTGTCGAGTGGATCCATGAATTGTTCAGCTTTACCATGTAGACATTGTCTCCCTGTTCGCTACAACTAAACCTTCACATAGTTACAACTAGCCTATTGCGCAACACTCTACTTCTTGAGGCACAAGTCACAAGTTACGACCCAATTATTTTTGAAAGCATGTTATGTAGCGTCCTAGATCCGTGATGGTGCCTAAAGCTTTAAATTCATTAATTTGAATGTAATACAGTATGTGTTTTAAACTAATTTAAATATCCGTACGATTTGTGAGTAAATATCAAACGTGAAAACAATGGAATATGAATATAATTCTACAACAAACTATCAAATCAATACTTAGTCGAGTAAATTTAAAATACAAATGTACTTACTTGTCGGCGGCGGCGACCAGTACCGAAATCGCCACTATCAGTAACTTTAACATGTCTGAAAGTAAATATTTCCGATTTGTTAACCGTTCAACGACTTACAATATTTCATCGTAGATTACAATAATTTTTCACTTATACCCCAAAATAACTTCAACATAATTTACGCAAAATTGGCAAATAATTCATGTCAAATATAAAATATTTAACAGATTATACCAAATTGCTGAACCGAAACATCTAAGCTGAATTTTAAGGAACATCTAAACAAAAAAAGCAAGAATACGATAAAAAACAAAATAAGTGATAGGTTTTGTTTACGTAGATGTTTAGCGAATGACTATTGAAGAAAAAATATTAACTAAACGTTTAGACACGTCAACTGTTTATTGGCAACCGAATGCTAAACATACAAGAATTTCGCTTAGACTTATAATACTAGTGGCCGCTAATCAAATTTCTGTGATATGCTTATTTTATTACTATTGAGGTGTGTATTGGTAATGGCATATGATAGACCCACATTTTAGAACTATTTGTGATTAGTTTAAACATATTTATTCGATTCATCAAACATTCACATGTACGTAATAAAACAATACATTGATAAGGAAACGATTAGACCGAAAGACAGAGTCTTGCAGAATTCTTCTCATTGGGCGTACAATAATAAGTTAACACAGTACAGTACAGTAATAAGTTAACACAGTACAGTACAGTACAGTACAGTAATAAGTTAACACAGTACAATACAGTAATAAGTTAACACAGTACAGTGGGGTACAGTACAGTACAATAATAAGTTAACACAGTACAGTACAGTAATAAGGTAACACAGTACAGTAGAGTACAGTAGAGTACAGTAGAGTACAGTAGAGTACAGTACAGTAGAGTACAGTACAGTACAGTACAGTACAGTACAGTACAGTACAGTACAGTAATAAGTTAACACAATACAGTACAGTACAGTACTAAGTTAACACAGAGCTTACTCATATAAGATTGGAGGATGACATTAGCTTAGGAATATACGAACAATTATTTGTGATTGTGCGTTGTTGCCACGATTTAGTTATGTGTTCATGTTATTTACTGTATCATGTTTAGTAATGTTCTTACACCAGGGCACACATACCGTGCACAAATACATAATGCATTTGTTACTTCTTTTTCAAATAAAACGTCATTATTATCTTAAAATCAAGAAGAACGGTTTTATAACTGAGGTGGTATCATTATCAAGTTCGACTTAGGAGAAATATTGAAAACCGGTTAAAATAAATATTGGTTATAATGACATAGTCTTGATACTGAAGTAGTAGCTAAGTCTAATTATACTCGAAACTAAAAAGTAAACAAGAACTATATACTTGTACACAAAGTCAATATAGAATTAGTCAAACCAAGGCCAAATATTTACTGACATAAATATAAAACATGTTTGTCGTCAAACAATAAATAAACAAATTGGCAGTAATTAATACTGTATAATTGTGTATATAAAAGCATGGAATTGCATATTATAACAGTAAATAAATATATAAAAATAGAGTTATAAAGTAAAAGCAACATAAATATCTATATCATTTAATTTATGCCAAAATCACTTATAATATTAATATCAGTTTAATCATATATATGTACAATTGTTACGTGCAGGGGGTGTAGATTAAACCACTAAACTGTTGTATAATATAATTTTTCTCCGAGCTGCTTAGCCAGCTGATCAGGAAAAATAATTGGAAATAGATTTATATGACAGCAAAAGAATTATCAATAATCAACAGTAACCAATAGACAATAATAAATGTACATGTATGTCTAACCCACGGTATTTAATTAAACTGACTGTAATTTAGTTTATGACTTTAAATAGGTTAACCGGAAAAAATAACACCTAATATTAAACGAGTATTATAGTTTTGTGCTTATACCAATATAATACCACAGAACAATGCTAGGCAGCCCTTCTCGTAGTTATATAAAACACAACAAACAAAGTTCGAGGTGCAATGTTCCGCGCACGAAAGACTCAACCACCCCAATAAACCTCGAGTATCTACTGGTATCCTATTCCACAGACTATGCGTCGGGCTATAATAATCGCAAGCAGAAAGTCAGGACACTTACTATTATTCTGCAATAAATTATATCCAAAAGACCTTCTGAACACCATTTCTTCCTGAAAGCCTGACCAAATCACCTTCAGAAGCGCGCGAGCTCCCGTATTTATAGCCCCATTAAAGAACAGTCCAAATACAGTTCCTGCGCTTCAGGATTCGGTCAACACAAAATTACCACTTCCGAACTTAGTTTTCAACAGTTACTGCACAAATGAAATTCTTATTGTAAGAAAGACGTTTTTATAGCAATAAAAATCTGAAATACTACAGTTTATTAACCATAAAACCTTAAATGAATGCATCAACCTGAATCTGCTATAATCGGAATAAACTGCTCAAGCCAGCAAACTTCAATAAAATGCTTTAAAAGGGGGAAAACGTGTAAACTAAGATTTTTGATCTTGTTGGAATACATATTAGGAAATAGTTACAGGTATAAGACAGTCCCCAAATATCTAATAAAGCTTATAAACTTATCAAATAATGCAAAACGCTAACGAACTTCCGGTTTAGACTTGGTCAAAGTGCACTAAATCATACATTATACGTTAGGCTACTAACGCTACACTATATAGTTGGATAACCACATCGCACTGTGCATTTTATACGGCCACTATTGCACAATGTAAAGGATAAAGAAATACTCTGATGAAGAGTAAATCGAAATATCACAAATATTGACCTCTACGTATTACCTTCTTAACGATATGAAGCCGAGACCGTGGTCCAGTGGTTAGTGCCCTGGACTGTAATCCGACGATCCGGGTTCAAATCCCGGTCGCGGCAGGTAATACCCTTCTATGAAAATTTACAAAATGTCAATTTTTCTCCATATGTGGGGAAATTGCCGGCTCATTGTGGAAGGGTAAGTTAGCACTGGTTAGGATAAAGTCCAGGAAAACTGGTTAAGTGAACCAGTTGCCTTATATAACTGAAAAATTGTAGAAAAACGGCGTTAAATCCACTGACAATGTCACATAACAATATGGTTATGATACAATTAATTAGATACAGCTAAGTATAAAATCATACAAATCGTACACAAAAGTATTTCAATATCGTGTCAATTAAATAAAGACAGAAAAATAGGTAACTTACTTCAGGATTGTCGGTCCTTGTCTTATCAATTAAATTAGTTCACAGGTCTTTTATATCAACCACCGAGCAGTCCTTATTCTAGGCGTCACAACACAGGCATTTTGTTTTCGAAGCGGTGGTAAAATTAGGGCAATATTTTGCAATCATAATCATTATGTCCGTATAAGTTTTGTACGGTTTTATCTCGATATATACTACTCAAAATTTGATAAGGATCACTCTTTAAAGTTACTGTAATTTGAAGTTTTTATGATTACACAAGAAGAGGCTTGTATTTTCTTATTTTAGTGTGTGTATTCTACATAAACAATAACCTGTCTTACCGGTTCTGTCTATACAGACTTGCCAATTTGAGCGAGAAAAGCAATACCCATGAAAAAGAGGGGTGTCATGTATTTTGTGTACATGCTTCAGATCTAAACTTGTAGCTCAATCATTCATCTTGAAAGTTGTTTGAAATGGCTAATTATCGCGTAAGACAACGTCTAAGCGTGGAAGAAATGAACCGAGGGGTTGGGATGCTGGAAGCAGGGGCGTCACAACTTGGCGTTTCACAGACCGTTGTAGCGAGGATGTGGAACCGCTTCCAAATGCATGATGATGTTATCCACTGACACGGAGGAGGTCGTCAGAGGGCTACTACGCAGACAAAAGACCGTTTTATTGTGGTACAAGCCCGACGTCATTGCTTCATGAACGCCACGGCCCTCCAGAATGACTTCCAGAATGCAACAGCCAGAGGTTCGGTATTCAACGCAAACCATTTGAAACAGACTGCATGTTGCTGGCATGAGGACTAGACGACCTGCAATTCCTATTCAATTGACACGAATGCCCTAAAACCTTATACTGTCACTCCTATCTAGACCCAGCCAGTGTCACGCTTCAGTGACAGTAGTCAATACTTAAAAATATAATAAAAAACAAACATTAAAATGTCAAAAGTTGAAAAATAACAATTAAAAATCGATAAGAATTAATGCCCTATGAAATATATACCAATTATTAAGTGATCCCTATAAAATTGTGAGTAATATACATCGCTATTTCTGTACCAAGTGACTTACAGTTGATGGTTTATCATTCTCATGAGCGCAGTTATCGCGTGAGTTAAATTTGTTCAGATAAATTGGATACATGGGTAAAATGCAAATAAAACAGATCTGTTCTGAACTTCTCTGGATAAGCAAAGATTTGATATTAAGAAGAAATATCCATATTCGTCTTTGGGACAATATGGAGGTGGTCGAAATACTCCATATTTTAATGCTAGTTAGTTATGATTCAATTTGATCGTTTATACTTGCATTTTCGTATAACTCTATAATATATTTTACAGTACAAAATATAAACGACAATTAAATCAGTAGGTCTGAAAATAAATCACTTCACATTAACCCCATTCAGCTCAATTGGTAGATCTACGAATTTATCAGTCAAACTACACCTTTATCGACGGAAATTAAAAAATTAAACATTTTTGTATGCAGAAATGATACTTGAACAATGTATCAAAACATTATATATACAGCATCAAGTATATATATATACTCCAGCATCAAAGTAATCTGAGAAATTATTGCCTGATGTTCAGCTTGACCTGGCAAACTTAAAGATGCAGAGTTAAATCTTACAAAACACAATGCTTTAAGGTGATAGTTCGCTGATATTTTTTTCCTCAAATATTCCGACCGATTTTTGCGAAATATAAATATTCAAATTTAGCATTTGAAAAAAATGTGGCTGTAATAAATACATATAAATGTATGTTTCTTTCTGTACCTCGGGTGATATAGAATCTGAAACACATTTTTGTTGAAATTTAATTTTTACGCAAATATAAGAAATGAAATTTTTGGGAAATCAGACTCCATGACGTTAGCAAAAATAAATATTTGAAGTTAGAATTTCTAAGAAAAGTAGCAAAATACTCGTATCTGTCTACGAGAGCATATTCTAGGAGATAAAAATGTGCCTAATAGAAGCTTATTTATAATGTTCATCTTCCATCTTTTTTTAAAGAGACTGGTATGTCCACTGGGTCTGGCGCATTTATGTATTGTTTAATATTTGAAATATAATAGCAACATGATTTTTGCACATGGCATTTTAACAAAAACATTTACGAACTTATAAACGTAAAATCAGCAACTTCAGTTTTAAAATTACCATGGTGATGCTAAACAATAGTGTTTAGTGTTTACGATCCTGTATATTGTTTGTTTGCATCTATCAATAATTGTTTTAATTAATGTTATAGCAATATTACGTTGTTAAGAATTATTGTGGTGAAAAATTCTCGTGAAAATCATAATGATGATGTATTGTTTTCATTCTAAGTTATATCATTATTTTTCCTTTGTCGCATGTTTTTTTTTTCATGTGGATTTATTTAGAAAAAAAACCCCGCGAAACAAAAATATAAAGTGCTCAAAGGACTGTTGTTAGCTGGGTTAACAGCATTTAAGTTCTGCCTGAAGTTAATGTAATACACATCCTAAAATCCTGGAAATAGGTAACGTAAATTTTGATTAGTATATCCCAACGTACAAGATACAATATTTTGATATTTCTGCCTCCAATCCACAGTTCATGTCTTCTTGCATTTCAATGTCTTAACACTCTAACAAAATGAGCAGCAAGTGTTGCATATAAGACAATATTTGAAATAACATGGGTGTACAAATATTAAGCTGGTATGTCAATAAAAACTGAAGTTACATCCTGATTTCAAACAGTCTATCAGCAATACTTCCTTTGTCATGCAGCTACACATTATAAACGTAAAAAAATAAATGCTGAACATCCAATAATGTAACTCCACTGGATAATAGACAGAGATTTGATAAAATTATTGAAAAAAATGATTTGGGTAAAAATCATTTTTTTACTATTAGTAGTATGATAATCAAGTACAACCCATCTTTTTCATCCATGTATATTACAGCATGAATGTTTGATTGAATACCTGAATGAAAGCGAATATTGACTAAAATTACACATACAGACGTGGATATTTTTTGAGATTACTTTATTCCATTATATACATTCCATTAGTTCTTGCTCATTTAGTTATTACACTAACAAAAACAACATACTTGTTACAAACCCATTACAATTTAAATTGTATTTTTACAACAAATATACCGCTACCATTTATTTAATTTATGACTTGAATAATAAGCTATTTTCCCAATGGAAAGCTCCTCTATCACAATGATATACGACGTGCTGTGTATTGCGTTGGATTGATATGACACTATTTTGACAATAATTCGTTAATAAAACTCTTAGTAGACCACAAAACTGGGAGTAGTTCAGTTTTGTTTTTAAATCAATGAATTGGTGAAACTTGATATAATCAAATTACTCTATTCTTTGAAAACTGTCACTGATTATTTAGAACAAACCCCCGATAAATGGCCACCTGTCAATAAAGGCCACATTGTGACTTCCCCAGGGTGGCCTTTGTTCACATATTTGACTGTATATGAATGTCATGGAACAGATCTGTTTTTGCACATATTAGTATAAAATAAAAAAAAAACAAGTTTTACTCAACAACTTTGCGTACATTTCAACGTTGTGAGCACATACTATTCAATGCATGATTGTTTCCTTAAAACGAGTCTAAAAATTCTAATTGCATCCTCTTTCATATTATCGATGAGCTCTGCCAACATATTTCCAATTTTCCAATATGACATTGATACATTGACAAACATAGCTAAAACCGGAACTATTGTGCTGAATTTATTTTTATGGGCACCAATCATCAATCCGGTAGTACAAACGTTCGTAACCAGTGCTGATATACTGGAGAAATTAACCTTTAGATTTGCTTCTCTTTTGAAATCGGACTCTGGTACCGATGCCATACGGGAATACTTCTCAATATGAGAATCTGTCAATTCGAAATGTTGTTGATACTTGGAAATGATTTCCTTGATCAAACATGTATAAGTTTTTGAAACTCCTGAACATAATGATGGTAAAATTGCAACTTTCCATATTTCACCTTTTAGGAAGGCAGCTTTTTTTTCAATTATCTCCATTGATACTGTTTCTAAACCGAGCACGAAAGAACGCTGATGCTCCGGCGATGCGTCCATAACTATAGCGTTCGATAATTTAGGAAAGTCGAATTGACATTTGTTCTGACCATTAATCAGAAATACAGGACAATCGGCAGGAAGGTTTTTCTTGCACTCTTGTCTAATATTTTCCATCACTTTATCTTTGTCAAGTCCTCTCCCAAAGGTATATTCTGAATTCCTAATGTCTATGTCTATTTTCGTTCTAACATAGTAGCATCGCTTCTTCTGTTTCTTTATTTCATTGTACAGCCAACTATCGTTTTCTGAAAAACGCGTCGCCGAACAAATAATATAAAAGTCGTACCTTTCAAAATCAATTTTTGAGAGATATTTATCTTGTGGAAAATTCATAGTTCCAACACCAGGAACATCCCATAAAGTAATATTCTCATGATGGGGATGGACGTAAGGAGTACATTCCATCGTTGTTTCTGTAACACCAACCTCAGCATATCCATCATCGCCATGAGACAGACCTCTCATCGCATTGATCAACTGTGACTTTCCTGTTCCACTTCCACCAGTAACACAAATTGATAATGCTGCCAGTGGAATTTTCATAGATTCCTGCAGAATATCATCCAGATTATCTATACCCCTTCTTGATAACTGCGATCTTATATAATCTGCACCTAGTATATAAATTCAAAGATTCAATACCTAGTGGCACACTTTATCTGACGTTTGAAAAAAGTACGCGGAAAAGATAAATCTGACAATGGAAACTTCAACTTGTATATAGACTCACATTGTATTACATCAACCGGCGGACTTATTTCAAATGTAGAATGGATAACAAACAATTTCGTACTTTACAAAACTGAAATTTCCTGTACTATTTATTATCTGATTGCTGTTCGCGGAGATCTATTAAAGGCAATGGGATAAATAGTAAGGAAATTGCCTATTTGTGATGTATTGTAATATATATTTATTGCGACTAATTATTTCTTCTCATTATAATAAGATTTTCGAACTGTTGTGATTTCTTGTCATCACAAAATGCTAATGAACCGTACGTTTCCGTTTCTTCAAGTATGGTGAAAATGTTGAATTTTACATACTTGGTTAATCAATAAACGTCTAAATTTCACGAGTAAATAAAGCCAAACCGCAAATATTTGCTGAGAAACAAACTTCATTGCCTTAGATAACAGAATAATGCATTGATAGAGCACAACTTTAGATTAAGTTTGAGCTACGCACAACTTTGATAATTAAACTTATATTGTTCATATACGTTACCTATTGTTGAATTTCCTATTTCTGGCGATGACCACGAATTGTCTGGAATAATAAAACTCCTGTTAATATGACAGTCCTTTCTGTGTGAACATGTAACGTTAACATCAAACTGCTTTCAAGTTTCCATTGTCTATATGTTCAAACACAATTTTAAGGTTACGTTCGAAAAAACTAAACAAAAGGGCCATGATGGCCCTGCATCGCTCACCAGAATAAATATTAATTAACTTGATACTAGAAAGGTAATAAAGGTACACTTATGGGCAAATAATGGGGAACAATAATAAACTTGATAAAGGACCATCGAAGGATACTACAAAAGAATATTGGTGATGACTGAAGAATGCCACAGACCAAATTTGGTGATGATCCAACCACTGGTTCATGAAAAGAAGTCACTTTAAGGTATTGCTATTTTTAGCTCTTGCAGCCCCTAAGAAGGGCCGACCAAATTTATTTGACCAAACCTGAGAAAGGATGCTACAGACCAAGTTTGATGATCATCCATCCATTGGTTCATGAGAAGAAGACGATTAAAGGTTTTTATATTTTTAGCGCTATCGGCCCCTAAAAGGAACCAACCATTTTTATTTGAGCAAATCTGATAAAAGTCCATATAGGAATGCTACAGACCAAATTTGGTGATGATCCATCCATTGGTTCATGAGAAGAAGATGATTAAAGGTTTTTCTATTTTTAGCTCTAGTGACCCCTAAAAGGAGTCAACCGGTACAACAAATTGCAGTTAGAACATCAAAAGGCTCTGCACAGCAAATTTGAAGTAAATCCGACCGGTAGTTTCTGAGAAGACCATTGTTGACGCTAGACGACGGACGCCCGAGCATCCACCTACCCATCCTAACAGCTTACCCTGAACCTTCGGTTCTGGTGGGCTAAAAAGTGTACATCAAAACTTTTATTGATTGATTGGTGTTTTACGGTGCTTTTAACACTAACTAGGCTATATCGCACATACAGCAGTATTTGTTAATTAATTATTTTTATGTTAATTATTTTCTACGGTACAGATTAATTGCCTTTAAAAACTGAATAATAAGCATAGATGGAGTGTTTGTGAACAGGTCTTTGAGTTAACTTGCGTTGAAATACTGGTTCCGGGTTAGGGTATATTCGTGGCAGTCTAGAAGAAATTGTTTTACAGTGAACGGTTCGTTGCATGATATGCAAAACGGTTGATCTTCTCGGTTAAGTTTGTATGAATGTGTAATTTGAGTGTGTCCGATACTGCACCTTGTAATAACCACTTGGTCGCGGCGAGTTAAAAGAGGGAAAGATCTTGATAATTGGACATGAGAAAGGATGGCGTGGAGTTTGCTATTTGTCTTTTCATCCCATTGAGATTGCCATTTGGATTTTATAAGTAAATTAATAGATGGCTGAAAATCGCTGTTGGGTAACGTGATCGCAACTGGTTGAATACTAAGAGCTTCTTTTGTCAAAGTATCAACTGTTTCATTTCCTCGAATACCTATATGGCTAGGTATCCAGCAAAATTTTCCACATTTTGATTGTAAAATATTATGTAAGCGAATGAGTAAATGTGGAATCAAGACATTATTGGTTTTACGATTTTCAATTGCTTGAAGAACAGAAAGAGAATCTGAGAAAATTAGAAATTTGTCTGCACTGTGTTGAGAAATGTATGATAATGCCAAGTCGATGACTTTTGTTTCTGTTGTAAAAATTGATGCTTTCTCTGTGAGGCCCATCCGAGAAATAAAGTTGTGTGCGAAGGCAGCACAACCAATCTTGTTGCCGTCTTTTGAGTCGTCAGTATTAGTTATAACATTAATTTACAAATTTGGACGCAATAATTAAATATTATCATTACCATGATCGGATTGTTCTTGTAGCTCCTCATCTGCCATATCTAAAATATTGATATGATACCAATGCAATAATAAAATGTCTAATACATAGTATAGTTCAGCTTATCTCAATATTCAGAATCGTTCATGCATACATAAATTTAGTGTTGAAATAGTTCATAGATTACATAGATAATCAAAGATCTACGAAAATTCAAGATTAAATATTTCACCTTCTTTGTTTTATGGAGCCAAATTTCTACATTGAGACACATTTCATATTAGACTATGGCTATATGCATGATAATGATTTCATTTTGTTTATAAATACGAATGAAAATTATCTAAATAAAATTGATCAGCTCATGACTTGTCCAACTTTAATACCTGGATCAATATGTAAATGAAGTTGTAGAGACACTTAATAACGTGATATTACAAGAAATTTACAACATAATGTAACAAATAATGTAACAAATTAGAATGTTGATCCAGATCTTGAGCCTCATTCTAGTGATATGTACTATAATCTACTATATTATCTTTGTTCAGGAAGTATTGAAGATCATGCATTCGCTTTCCTTTCTAGGATCAGATCAAATTTACTATTAATTCCCGTTAAACATCGGGAATATGATTTGCTAATACTCATGTAAATGTTGTCAACATCTGTCATTCAATTGCAATATCAAGCGTTGTAAGTGCTCAATGGATTTTAATATACGAAAGACTTAGAAGTAAGAGAGTTGGAGACGTATAACTATGAGCGCAAACGCAAAAATGATTATCATTAACGAAAGAGCTTTTGTCAGTTCTGACTCCAAAAACAATGACATTCTTGTGTTGTTTCATGTACCAAGTACCAAAGTAACATGTATAAAATGACAAAAAATCCTCTTTGAATTCAGACAGCCACCTGAACGGTATTCTAAACATATTTCCACAATGCTGATCAGTGACATGATATATCTTTTCATCAATATAATCCGCAAATTTTTCCAGAATTCCTGTATCAATAAAGAAATAGTGAAAAACAATCCTGAAACGCAATAAATCATTATGTGGTATTGTTTTGTCTAAATATTGTTTCCTTTTGTATGAAGGTTGGCAGTTCATATTACTTTTGATATTGCTATTAGGTGTTTTACATGCTAACGAACTCCGTAACAATTGGAAAACCATTGTGTGCAATGTGCCCATCATTTACTAAATAGGCTGATACTGATGCATATAACATTGAACGTAAAATCTCTCACTTCTTCCACTGCACAACTTTGGTATAATTAACACTTTGGTTCCACTGGGGTACATTCTGAACGAATCTTCCTCTAGTTCAATGTTCTCATTTTCTAATGTGAATGCTATGTCATCGCCACTTTCGTAGTTGAATGTACTCTTACCTACAATTAGTAAACTAGATTTCCACAGCTTGCATTTTAATCGTACCAATTATCATCTCATGGACAAAACCCTTGGACTGAGTTTTCAGTGAGAGTCGATCGAAAACACAAGATGAATTTGAATGTGTTCATCCAGTATAGAATAAATTCTTTTTGCGGACGGGCTTGGCTTAATAAGGTTAAATTTAATTGAATCAAAGCATAATTTACGCTACAAAGTGAAGCCATCATTCTTGTCTCGAATTGTTAACATAGAGCAAATTGCAATGTTTATACAATGCATTTGTGCAACTTACTAATACATACATGTGTGTATAAATAATCAAACACAAAAGTCAACTTACATTCCTTCTCGAAGTCTGCAAAGCATGTAAATATTACCTCACAACATTTTCCACTTTGTTTGTCAGTAACGAGAAACGTTTTAACTGTCACATCCTCTTTGTCAACAGCATCTTGAAAAAATATTTTATCGTAGCAATTATTTTTAAGAAATTTCATAGTAGTTAAGAGATATAAAATTAATTTGCACATACACTTACAATTTGAGAAATAAGATTCATACCTTTTGAAGCAAATTTTTCTTTCTCTTTGTTCTGATTCTGATTATGAAGGAGCGTAGTGCCTGGTGATTCTACAGAGGAAATTCCCATATTTAGCAAAAACGCAATGTCCCACTTTACTCGCACTATTGAGTGTTATTGTCAAATAATGCTTCGCAAGCGATAGTTATTATATTTCTTTCTATTATCGTGAGTAAAATGCTTTGTGATTAGTGTTAAACAGTAATGAAATTATTACTTAAATAGATAATTGTTATCAAGTCAATAATATACATATCGGTACATTTTTGAACTGGTAGCAAGAGAATGACGTTTGAATTATCATACATTCATCATGACATACGTGTAATTGAGAACGAACTGTGATTACATAAATTTAGCAACTAAACCACATTTGTAGTATTAAATACTATTTCAGAAATAGCAATTTGAATCTTTACCTTGCAAGAAGCCAAGTTTTATATCAGCAGCTGAAAAGCAAGAAGCAAAACTGGTGCATTATAATTTCAAGAATTTTAGATTTGAAATGCATTTCTCCTTTCATGAATTTAAATTACTTCATCATTACATTACGGTTCTCATCATTTTATCAGAAATAGCATGGTTAGTTGGCTGGTTAGTTGGACAACGGTTCAATCGGTCGGTTGACTTTGAATGGTTAGAGGAAGTGATGTGTGGTTGATGGGTGTTGATACGAAAAGTAACCATTATTTTCTTACCCGGATCTTTTCGTATCCTAAGTTTCGTTTTATTTTCACAGTAAGCAAACGCAGTTTCATCTACCACAACATGTTCTCCGTCGTCAGTCTCAAATATTACTTGCTCTTCCTTCGAGTAACCGAACTTTTGTTTACCTTAAACATAATGTGAATATTTAATATATCTGCTACATCGGGTTTAATGGTCTTAAATTGACATATCGTACAGACTTGAAAGTACATTGTGTAAATATTTTATACATGAATTTGGGAGTGGATATGTCAATGAAGATGCTTCTTTGGAAATAACTGCGCTTATGCTGAAAGACAAATTGAATAAGAAATTAATACAAAACGGAAAAAGTAAAAATTAAAACCCATATTTGCTACGTGTTGACATAATAATCCGTTGAAAATAATCTTTTTAAATATTAAATAAACTAAACTGAACTATTTGGATATATTCGATAAATTAAAAAAAAAACGTTAATTAGTTTTTATAGCGTTTATTGGCCTTTACATTTTTAAAGAAGGGAAGTAACTGTGTAACATTATTATATTGATGAAAGAATGGCGTTTGTTCGTTACAACGGACTCCTCACTGCATAAAGATACAGAAATAGTAATATATATTAAAATAATCAGAATTAAAAGTTCTAGGTAGCAAGTCGGCTTCGTTTGTTTCTAGAGGGCTAATTACGATACAAAAACGTATGTAATACAGATTTTCAAAAGATGAAAACGTTCCGTACAGGTCTCTTCGAAGTTTGAGAATTGTTCAAAGCCAATCATGCGTTTGCTACCATCACGATCGTCCGTCACGATGAACGCTTTTCCTTTACTACCGCTACCTTCAGCCATATTTAAGCGAGGCCTGAAACAATCGTAAAATCTAATTTAGAAAATAAATATACATATGAGATGCATGTAAATATAATTAGTACAATTCATAATGTTTTACAATATGTAAACACGAATACATTAAATAGTCGAATGCTAAACAGATATTTTGATTCATTTATTTTCAAAACAATATGTCACATAAAAAAATAAAAACAAAACCAAACGTTTTCTTCGTAAAAACGTTGAACCCAACAGCTCAAGTTCAATTAATTAGCCTGAATATGACCAGGACGTTTCCTCAGAATTGTAGTAATGAGAGACATAGTTCAGATTACATGCTTAATATCATTAGCTAATTCTTAATTAATATTATTAGCTAACTTATTATTTTATGACCCAATGATCAGATGTGAAACTTATGAACGGCTGCAGATGGACATTACATAAAACAGGAAGAAGACGTACAGATCTGAAACGAGGTATAACCAGGTTAATGACTATTTTTATTCCGAAATGCTCTGTTTATTTTCTCAGCACACAATAAACATTTAAACATTTCAAATAACAGCACATTACAAGCAAATTAAAACATAATTGGTACAGCATTTATCTCATTTGCTTTGGTAAATATTTGGATTTTTTATCCTAGTTCTTAACTAATACAACACTGTACTGAATTAGTATTATATACTACAGTACTACTTTCCCTTTTTCATGAGGAAGGACTCCGACAAAGAATGAAATATCAATAGCGAAGAAAGGGAGTTGTAAGGGAGTTGAATTTTATGCTTTGGCACATTGTATTTAATACACGGAAATAAACCCTGAAACTCACCTTTATCGATACATATTCACTGTGATACGCTGGTATCAATCTTGAGTACCTTTGAACAAAAAAAAATACAATTAGGGCAACGTACCAGTCTGTCTCATTCGAATGAGAATTTGTAAACAATGTATGGAAATATTTCGGATTGATAACTATTATGGTCGGAAGATATGGATGCATGACTGATAGTGGGAATAATCTATGTGGTGTTATTCAGTTATCACCAGTTGTCGATTAAAAGCTTTGATAAAATGTGTATGAGTAAGATTATTCATACTTATATTTGTTAGTCTGAAATTAGAGCAAAAGTGAACATTTACGAACGCTAAAGATGCTAGCAACTTCAACAGTGTTACTGTCGAATGGTTAGTCGGTTCTTTGTTAAACTCATTTATATCTTTCACAATGCAATTTAAGTAGTCAGAAAACATGCGAAACAAACAGAACGAGACAAGTGTTATCATCTGTATGTACATTGCGTTGCTTGAATAGAAAATTACTTGAGACAGTCCTCTGATAAAGTTTCCTTAAGATTAAAACTTGATAGTACAATAAGTGTCCGGTAGAGTATCTTTATCTCGTTATTAAATGTATCTTCACAAACATAACTTGTTTACGTGGTGAATAGTTTGACATAATACAGTCCGGGAAAATGTTTGGCTTAAAGCAGGGGCATATTGTCATAAAATGTTATTTGAAATTGTCCACTTGGCCATTTGGTCATACATTTCTCCAGTCCTTATTTAATTTTCATAAACCCGTTGCACGTATCTAAATAACAAAAAAAAATACTTATCTGAAATAGCGTAACTGCCTTAAAACGTAAAAACCCATTTAAGTTATTTACAAAGATTTGATAAAACATACTTTCATATCATTCGACAAAACATTTTACCGAACGCGAAAACAATAGCATTTTATTACGATTAAAACTGCACTGAATTGCGGTTCCACTTAATCAGCGAGAACAGAATAAAACATTTTTTCATATCAGCCTGATTTTTTTTTCTAATTAAATCTGTAAATCTTTACTAAAATAATGAAAGCTACACCAAACAAACACTAGTGTGGAAAACGTGGTAACTTCTTATGAACATCAGACGTGCATAGTTTTCGAAATTACTTTATTCCATTATATATAATCCTATTATCTTTTCTGTGCATTAATACGTAAGTATGTGTTTAAATTGCTACACTTAATAACAAACATATACTTTTTACAAACCAATCACAATTCAGATTGTATTTTTGTTGCAAGTATATCGCTGCCACTTAACTGACAGCGGTCTTCAACTCGAATACCCTAATCAGCCATTTGCCCTGTTGAGGGCATCTTTATTAACTTGATATCTGACATGTCGTGTGTTATGTTGGTACGATATGATACTATTTTGACATTAATGCGTAATCAAAACTCTTACTAAACATCAAAACTGGGAGCAGGTTCAATAATTAAACCATAAACGATTAACGATTTTGATTGATTATCTGTGCATTGAACTACGGTTTAGTTTTTAAATTCATAAATTATAAGACGTTGAAGTCATTTTCTAGAAATGCATATTAAGTAAAGTATAATAATTATCTTATGGGGTTTCAAAAACTTGGCCTCATGTATGGGTCAATAACAACCCGAAACTTGCTACGTTTAAAGTCGAGTCTCGACACGTATGTAACAATACGCCTGCTTGTCATTATTTCTATTGATAAAACTATATTTCTATTATTTCTATTGATAAAACTATATTTCTATTTTTTCTATTGATAAAACTATATTTCTATTATTTCTATTAATAAAACTATATTTTTATTATTTCTATTGATAAAACTATATTTCCATTTTTCTATTGATAAAACTATATTTCTATTATTTCTATTAATAAAACTATATTTCCATTTTTCTATTGATAAAACTATATTTCTTTTATTTCTATTAATAAAACTATATTTCTATTTTTTCTATTGATAAAACTATATTTCTATTATTTCTATTAATAAAACTATATTTCTATTATTTCTATTGATAAAACTATATTTCTATTATTTCTATTGATAAAACTATATTTTTATTATTTCTATTGATAAAACTATATTTCCATTATTTCTATTGATAAAACTTTATTTCTATTATTAAGTCTCGTTCATTATGTCTCATTTTATATAAATAATGAAATTCGGAAAAACAACCATGGCTTCCATTTACATGTATTCATCAAATGAAAATTTAGATAAACAGTTGTTTATGGATTGTTTTGTGGCAAAGGAAGTGAAGTTAGCCGAAATGCAACTGATTGTGTTACACCAACAGCATTAGCTCAACAAGCATTAGAGATATTCAGCAAAAAGTTAGCGTAGTAAAATGATAAAAATTAACATGAAATCTAAATATAAACAGTTCATAACATAGCTGATATCATTTGATTTCATAGATTATACGAGCTTAATTAAAGATCGACTGCAATGTAACATCACCTAAGATAGCAAATATTGTTACAATCCAGAGGGGGGGGGGTAGGTAGTCTCGCCTTATAATTAACTTTAGCCGGATATATTATTATCGATATGGATTGAGTTAAAAAAACTGACTCTCTCATTGGTTTGGTAGCTGGCTATTAATAATGCTTCAATGTAGTCAACTAGAGTTATTACGGTCTGACAGGCAGACAGACGGATGGACATGTAAACAAACAGATGCACGTATCCCTCAAATGTATGATAAAACACACAACATATAATGATTTTCAGGTCATTCCAATTTATTTAATGACAAACTTAGTATTAGCCAATAAACAAGGTTTTACACCTAACTGAAGAATATATATATATATATTCTTATCTAACATATATATATTATAGTGTAAACAGTGCATATAAATAATCTGCGAGCAATAATACTAGGCTAATAAGTAAAAATATCTCTTTCTGATCATGTAGGTTTATATTACCTAATAACTTAATATTTCAACTTAAAGAATTAAGACTGTTTCTTGTAAACAAAAAATATCCCCATTTGTTAAATGAATGGCAAAGTTACCAGAGTTCAGAACACTTAACAAATAATAGTTATAAATACATAGAAAGTATTAAAAGTTTATGAAACAGCTTTAGAATGTCTTGCTAAAATTTGAGTTCAAAATAACGCTACTAGCTATGGACCTGTAATGCATTAAATACGTTTCTAAAAATACCGCAGTATGACGTATCGATCGATCTTACTTAAATCTATTTTTAGAATTTATTTACAAAAATAGCGTAAGGATGTTTACCAGGCAAAATCAAAATCAGAACTCCCTCAGAACGAAAAAATCTCAGCTTTTATACTCGGTAGTGGTAGCATCTACCAAGAATTGGTAGAAATACCAAAAATTGGTAGGACTGACCAAAAACTGGTAGCGCGTCTCTACCATAAATATTGGTAGTGACCCAAATCTGGTAAGTTCTGGAACGCTTAACATCATGGCCACTTACTTCAAAGGGAAAAATACATTATGAAACAATTTAAGTATTTTATAACTTACAACTAGGAATCTTAGGCCTTGTAAATAACTTTGTTTACGCCAGCTAAAAATAGAAGCGGTTCACTCGAGCGTTAACGCTATACCATGATGCAATTGTAAACAATGCATATGTCTGTCACCGTGAAAAATTGGATACTGTTTTAGTTCAATAAATGGATATAACAAGAGGATTACTTGGAAAATGTGTCAGCCACACTGGCTTTGTAACAATAAAAACGTACATAAAGTAAAAATTTGCAAAGTTTCGTACTTATGAAGAAAACAACGACGATTGTAATAACCGATCGCGAAAACATGTGATACTACTTTAAAGTTTTATCAGGTAAGAGGTTGAGACATTTTTACTGGGACGGAACAATAAACATGTAAATATAACAACTATATGTAAGGGTCTGTGGACATACATAAGACTAAAACACATTACCACTTTATCTTTTGCAACAGACATTTGCATTTCTAATGACTTACTCAGATTTCAGGTAAATGTTGCCGATAACACTGATAACATGACTCTAATGTCAAATACAAATACTCAAAACGCTGTATACAATACAATATTTCTGTTGAAGCATCAAATAATCCTGCATTAATGTATTCAGATAACACCAAGTGTTGAAAAATGTTAATTCTTTGTAGAACAAACAGCATTAACAAGCATATATTTAAATGCAAGCGACATTCTACGTCGCTATAGTGGTCATCTTAACTCATGTGAAATACGCACATTTTAGGCCAGGACACTGCTTTTAGGTTCGAACAACTTACTTAAAATAAATAATGAAAATAATGGCCATACAAAAGGAATCGATTTCGGATTATAGCATAAAATGTCTAAATACATTCATATCCACAATTATTCATGATTCAATTGTGTCTTTTCCTTTGCTAGTTCCTTATGTAATTGGAAATTTACTTAAAACATTAAAAACACAACAATAGGCTCAGATTATGTGTAAATGTCATTTATCTATTACATGATAAATGACGGGAAACATATATCAAAGATCAATACAAAAAGCCTAAAATTACAATGGCTGGGGTAATTGCTTTCATCCAATTACTGAAACAATCTTATAATTTTGATGAGAAGGGTGCTATAATCCCAGTCATGACATAAACATTTTAAACATAAATTAACATTTAGATAAAGAAGGTGGTGTATAAAAAAGCCACAGTATTGGCGAAGGCGAAACTTATGAGGGATTTATCCTAGACAATACACACACCACCCAACACGATAACCTGGCGAATGAAAAGATGTACTTAGCTATATCCATCGCTGAATGGTTATTGTCAAATAAATCGTTACCTGCTATTTGCAAAACACCGCCGTTCGATTTGTTGACACTCTAAAATCAAGTAAGTCCCTCGCACATGCTAAATTGTTTATGGTCAAGCCTCCTCTTGACAGTGCTTTGTTGTATACTTTACACGCCAATTCACAAAGATTGTACTTTGTTATGGTTGCAGATGTTGTGCGAATCAATTTGTGACACTGGCTGTTGTTTATTCTTTGAAATGGACCATAACAGCCAACATCTAAAGGCTGTAGTATATGAGTGGTGTGAGCAGGTAATACAAATATTATAATATTATGTTGTTTTGCCCAATCAGCAATACCTAGTGCAACATGAGATCTATGACCATCAACTATAAGTAGTATCTTATCATCTGACTGCCCTGGTACAAACTGAAGGAAATGCTCCTCTAAATACTTACGAACAACTTCTGAGTTCGACCAGCCTGTTTCACTTACAACTCCAGATGTTCCTGGTGTAGCACCCTTCAATAGATCAGAGAACATCCTTTTACCAGGAAATACAAAATATGGAGGGATGGCATTACCAGCAGCACTACCACAGCCTAACAATGTAACAGTCTTACCCTTGCCTCATGTCACTGCTTGGGGGCAACAATCGGTATCAGCAACAATGTATGGTGGCTTATGATCAATGGTAACACTTTTTTCATCCAAGTTGAATATCAGATGGGGTTTATTCTCTAGGCCATACTTTTTGATACATGTTTGCAAATTACCAAAGTATTCATTGACGAGTTCCACACTAGCCATCTTTGCCCTTGCATGTTCTAACCCCCTCGGCTTTAACACTTTAAGTTCAGGCCATCGTTTGATAAAGCAGTCCATCCATTTTATAGAAAGTGGGTTGCTCCTAGGCCTCTTACCAAGGTAAAAAGCATACTCAGATGCAATGTCTACACATTTCCTCCTGGTGTATCCATAGCCATATGACGCCATGGTCTTTAAATGTTCAACAATTTTGGCCTCCTCATATTGTGTAAACAGTGGACACTTTCCCATAGTAACATTTTCAGGGTCAATTTTACCTAATACTCTGTCTCTTAATGTATTCTCTGGTACTTGATAAATTTTTGATGCTTTCAGCACTGATACCCCTTTCTCCTTCACATATTTGCATGCATTTGTGAGTGCTGATGGTGAGTATAATCTATACTTCCTCTTTATTTGATGTGGACAGTGCTGAAATGAAAAAGAAAAACTGTAAGAATATGATTTATGCAGCACTGAAGTTTACTTACCCATTTTCATTCATAAAGATGAATTAGTGGTGTCTGACCGCATACTGGATGTTTTAGATATCCATTGCAGGGCCAAAAATCGCCGACACAGCGTTTGCTGTTTTTAAAGTGAAATTTTAGAAGGATAAATGAATGGTTGTTCATGAAACATATTTTGTTTTTGTGAAAATATGGAAAATTTCATGTTTCAACTAAAAAATAGACAAAACTTACCTGTTTAAAACGCATTTTGATATTTTGACAGCTGGTCACGGTAGAGTAACTTCTGTAGTAAACATTTTGTAGGTGGCACTGTGGAAAGCGAGCGCGTGTATTACGTCACAACCGGAAATAGGAAATCCGCGAATCCAAACAGGCCGCGATCTTAGGTAAAATAGTTGCAGGCAAAGAACTTACTAGTGATGAGGTGATGACTAAGATTTCACAGCATGAATCAGGACAAAAGAAATCATCTAAAAAGGTTCAGAGCTTAAAAACCAAAGAAAATGTACAACCAAAATTGTCAAAAAATAAGTCTTCTTGCCAACACTCATATGTACAAGTGCCTGGTCCGTCACGCAAAAATCTGGTCCAAGACAGAAACAGTATTTCTAGTGACAATGACGATACAAGTGATGATGAAACGTGTTGTGTTTGTGGCCTGTTCACACCTAGAGAACTGTCAAATGTTGTATCTCTTACATTTGTAAAATGGGCACAGTGTGATGCAGTGCATTCTGGTAAGCCTTGCTTACACTGGACACATCTGACATATTGTACCAAAGTCAGGGTAATCAGGAAGGGAGATAAATTTTTCTGTCCCCACTGTGAGCCAAGCAAAGAAGAATAAAACTAAAATCACTGATAAATGACTGTGTAAATTGATAAAAACTTGTAAATATTTTACTTTTTCATCCTGTTAATGATTTAAGTTAGTGAACTTTATATAAACCTGTTTAAGAAAGACAATCTTTGTGTACATACTACAAGATTTAGTGGTGTTTGACCATATTTAAAAAACCCGGACCCAATTGTATAACCCAATTTGGTTAAGTGCTTGTATAAAACTTTGGTTAAAGTTAACCAGAACGTATTTCTGGTTAACTTTAACCCACGTTTACTCTATTGGTTAACGAGTTAACCAAAAGTTAAACAGAAAAAGAACATGGCTGCCTTTGTTTTACCGAACGCTAGACGACCTCGTAAATTAAGACGAGTGAACGTACAAACTGAGGATCTTGACGACGACGAGCTACGACGATGATACAGATTTGGTACATGTAACCTGGACAGGTTAGAAGGACTCATAGGTGATCGACTTCGACGAGGGAGGAACAGGAATTGTTCACTGACTCCTCGACAGCAGATCCTCATAGCACTCAGATTTTTTTGCATCTGGTTGCTTTCTCCAGTTAATTGGGGACACTTTTGGCGTTGATATCGCCACAGTATCCCGCACAGTAACCCTAGTGACGGACACATTGTTTGACTTAAGGAACCGATTCATAAGATTTTCGACGACTGACGACGAACGCAGGACTGTATAGCAAGGATTTTATCAGATTCGGCGGTTTCCTGGTATTGTCGGTTGCATAGACTGTACACATGTGAGAATTATATCTCCGCCCAAAGATCAAGAGATGGCATATATGTCAATAGAAAACGTTACCATTCCATAAATGTGCAAGCTACTTGCGACCATCTTGGTATGTGCTTTTAACTCTTCAATCAGTTGCTTCCCTTTGACATAGGGGCGACTTGGGGGAAATGAAACGCATTAAGTTATTCCAGATAAGACACACTGGTTAGGCAAAACGAAATGACTCCGGATTAACGCAGTAGCACCAGCTATCGTAACGCATATACTCCTGCAAAAACAGGACTGACAAAAACAAAAACACACACGTGAGTTTAAATTTTTACCATTTTTACCACATTAACCGATAAATTTGAAACAATCAATGGTCTTACGGAATGTCTATATGTAATTTACAATTGTTACGCTTCTTCTTGCTATTCATTTTGATGCAATTATACACAGTGAATGTTCCGACTTGAATTAAAAAAGTGCTCATTTCTCTCCTTGAGATGTGTTAGACATTGTACCCCTAATTTATTCAAGTAGTATATAATATGTAACTAAGTTACCACAAACACACTTAACAATCTTCAAATTTTACTGTGTAGAACCATACAATAGCAAACAGAATATTTCATCGATGAACAGAACTTACTGAAATAAAAAAATACTGCAAGGGATTGCATGTATCATTATGATGTAAAATATTCAGCTAATGTCCCTGTGTAGGAAACACTGAATGAAGGACAAACTAACACTCATGCATCTTTTTACAGATTGGTATGAACATGACTTTAATATTGAAAGAACCAGAAAGAACAACAAAATCTTTCATGATCATGACAAACTATATATTGACAATTAACCTGGGCAATTAGATGGAAGAGGCATAAGAAGTACATTTCATGAACAAAAAATTTTGTGGGAAATATCAAACATAAATACATATCAATAAGCTGAGATATTCAAATATTACACATATTATTCTTCCGTTTTCAACTTTCCTAGGACACCATAAAGCAACATATTCAACTTTGGTAGATTGTCATTTAAATTCATGTAAAATTTTGTTTTTTCTCTAGCAAGCTTTGTTGCCTCTTTTTCGTGTTCTGTTGCCGCTTCATAAAACTCCATTTGTAAATCCTTTAAACTTCTCACACTGAAATTGTATTTGTAAGCATTTCTTAAAACGTTGTCAAGTGGAAAAAGAAAAGACAATGTTCCATTGTTGATAAAATACAGATCCATAGTACATGTATACATATAATTGTTGGGTGTCTGCATTACCATACCTGTCATACCATAAATAACTATGACTTCAAAAACATTTTTAAATTTAAATGCTAATATGTTCATGTGTTTTGCCTGTCATAGAAATATTCAACTATGTGCACCAAATGTTATTAAAAGTACATTGTACTTGTACTACTAGAAAATACCCCTTATTTATACTACTTTGTATGTACTAACTTTTTGGTAGTTTTACATGTCCGGTTCACTGAATAAGTATTTTTTTCTGTAGGAGTGTTTTGCTCTTGGAAAACTGCATTGCTGGAACAGTCTTTGGGTTCTGTGACTGAAATTTATAAATGACATTTATTATCTATGTATCAACTAGGTGATCATACATTTATTTCACTTTTTTTAAATTCGTATCGTTGTGTTTTTCCTTTTGAAATGCAAATGTGCATTGAATGTTTTTTTTCTGTGTTCAGTGAATACTTTTATGTTACTCAGTTATTTGCTCAGATACAATAACAGCATGTCTTGAGGTTTCTGACTGCCAGCTGAAATTTTCATTTGTTTACTTTAAATCAAATGTCTGTAAATCTAATGCCTTTACGTACATCACATTTGACATCATTTATAGCCATTTAATTAGACACATCATTGGCATTTAGATTTTATCAATTTCTACACATGTTTGTTAATGTAATGTGACATTAATTGTCCTGATGAAATGATATGCTATTCTAATTATCACTTCATGCACATGTACAACAACGACATATATTGCATGCTTAATTATTCAAAAAGAACAAAAAAAAACTTCATTGTCATAGTAGTGCACTATAATTTTCTGCTAAGGCAGCTATTTTATGTCAAAGTTAAAATGCTTGTAAGTAATTACCTGACATTATTGTAGAAGAACAATCAATAAAGTTGCTGACTGAACCAACTGTGTTAGACGTACATGCTGAAATTATAAGTAACGTCACCAAAAAAGAGACACTTCAGTTGAATAAATGACGTAACATCACTTAATTTTTAAAGATCATATTGACATTCATTCACATGTACATCTACAATTCAATTAACATTGACCAATTACCGCAAGGCAATTCAGAAAGAAAGTTTAAAAACTGCACCTTGACTGTCTTGTTCGATATTTGACACATCTAAAACAAAGTTCTGGTTAAATGAGCAGGTCGAGTCATTTGCACTTTCCTCAGGTGTTGCTGAAAGTATGATATTTATGTAGTATGCTACAAATCATGGAAGATAGTTACCATATCCCCCAAACATTGTAATATTACAAGAAAAAGCAGGGGAGCGAGTACAAACAGATCTATATATGAAACTCATTTTACTCTATGTTTTCATCAAAGGTAATGTAACAACAGACATCTTTTTATGGGTAAACATTCGCGATATCATAATCACCAATGTGCAGTCAATAAGGTGAATTCAGTCCCCCTTCGAGCGCCTCAATTTTGAAGAACGATAACTCTGTAGGAGTCAACTCTCATTGACTGTCGCCATGGTGCGTGTAAACAATCTATTTTTAGACCATTGTAGACATGCACTAATGTAGGGTATTACTGAATACCGAAAACAAATATTTACCGAAAACAACCGAAAACAAATACAGATTACCGAAAACAAACGATATCTGTATAATTAATGATTTTTAAGTAATATAACTTAATGTGTGTTAAAGAATAGTGTTTATTGGACTCATGAACGAAATTTCGTGTTAATTCATTGATTTTAATCATCGCTTTTAACGCAGGTAAAAAAAAAGAAAATCGGCAAAATTCGCCTTAGAAGTTAGTGGCATTACATCATAAAGGAATACTTACTAAGTGTGAAAGTTGATTCAGCATCAGTGGCACCTGGAATGCCATGAAAAGCTGCAGAATCCTGGTAGAGGCTAGCTATTTCCTCTAATAGGGGATCTATCAGTATAGGCGGTCCTCCCCCAGTTTTACCCATTGATTTCTTCTGATTAGTAATTTCAGTTTTGGCCCTTTTCGTTAAATTCCGCCATTTCTCTTTTACTTCACTGATTGATCTTTTTGTCACACCTACACTGTTCACTTTATCGCATATACTTGCCCAAGCCTACCATGATTGAAAAACAATTATTAATTCCCAGAAGCATATCGAACATGAAATGCAGGGATGATCCTAGGGCGCGATTTCCACGATTTCTCGCACTGAAATGGCAAAAATCGCATTGATAATCCTTAAATGCGAAAAAATATCGCACCGCATCCACACTCGGAACTACTCGGATGTCTCTCGACATTGACGTCGGATGTAATACGATGGCATCCATTGGGACTACTTTCAACCTCGTTTCCAAATAGCGCTAAAAATGGTTGTCGTACAAATCCGTCGTACAAAGGTTTCAATGTCTGGATATGTTTAACTTTTAAATCGAAGTCAACATGAACACAATCTTTAGCAAACTGCAAAGCTTCAAAGAATAACATTGAGGATGGCAAAGTTCTTACTACTCCTGAGCATACGGATTCCGACTTTATGACACTTCTTACATCGTTCCAGTTTAGAGGTCTCGAACTCATGGGAGTGGACGGTAAGTGGATGGAAGTTGCTGTTAGACCCGGAAGTCTCATTATGAATATTGGAGATACATTCTCGCGTATGATCGGAGGGAAGTTTAAAGCAACGCGACATAGAGTGATTGATATTGGCGTCGACAGATACTCTGTGCCTTTTTTTCTAAGTCCAAAGTTTGACGCGGATATTGTTATTAATTTCCTGTTTAAACACACTGGGGAGGGACCAGCGCATATGCCAGAGAGGTATGGACCATGGGTTCTGCGGAAAATAAAACATGAGAAAAAATACTTCGAGTATAAAGTGCTACCAGAAATTGATGAATAAAAATATCACAGTTTTAGTTGGTTCAACAGAAAAACACACAAAATGCGCGTTTAAAAACAAGTAACTCAACGCCCATATAATTAGATCAATTAATTGACTTATTAATTGTTCAAGCTATATTTTACATTCTACGCACTTACCTAGCCACGCACAGTTTTATGCTTATTTTATATTATGTATATCATTGTTTTCGTACTATATGAGCTCAATTAATTTCGAATTTCGACTTGCATTCATTTCAATAAAGCATTGTGTTTTTTTGTCAAATTATGTTGTTAAATTGTATATCATTGATGCTTTGTATTGGAAAAGGTGAAACAGTTATTAGATGTGCAACATGTGAGTGAAGATCTTATGAAATGATAATATTGTGGTCCCTCGGTTTTAAAATCAAGGGTAGATTTTGTTTTGAGGAAGGTTCTATGTTTCGTACGTGTTTTTATCTAGGAATCCTATTCTTATCTATATTGATAAAGTAGACCCTTAATAAGAGTTTATAGTAAAGTATTATATGGTAACAAAGTATAAAATATTATTACGTGAGTTTTTATTTTCTTTGATTGAAATATACAGTTAACACCCAAATATTACGACCACCTAATTGCTACGTTCACTTAAGTTATCATGTATCGTAATTATTTGGTTTGTTTTATAATATCATTTTCTTTTTGGAATGTTGATATGTACATATGTTGTCATATTTGTTTTATATCTTATATTTAATTTACCATATAAAGACTGATTTTCAATACTTTCTATACATTTCAACTTGATGAAGAGACCACCTAGGTATAAACACCGATTCATTTAGTCCAAATGGTGATTGTTACGTCGAGGTTTACCGTACGGAAATTCTATAATTTTCACAGTCCACAAATAACATAATAAAAGACATTCAACGACATGGCATACAAGGGGTAGCACCATCCAATAAGAATGACTGACGGTCATTTGTTTTAATTCAAATTAAATACATGCCAGGCCCGGTAAGGGTTTTAAATCAAATCCTCGTTGTTGAAACTATTTAAGTAGATGTTAAGAACAAATCATCGGACAGCTTAGTTTAAGTATGGTGATGTGAGATATGAAATAGCGCATCGAAGTAGGTGTTTGTTGTCGGACATGAGAATTAGATTTTTAGTTCAAGTATCATTGAAACAATGCGTACAGGAATGTGCTGCACGACTCATTTGTCAGTCCATCAACTATATGAGAAATTACCTACTTTGCGAACTCTATTCCGTTGACGATGGAGTATTTATTGATAGTGGCAATGGACCATGTTATTTTGTTCGGAAATCATCTTTTGTGTCCTCAGGTGGGTCCCTTCACCGCTAATTGTTTTGTTTGTAGTGCGTATAACTATGTACATGTATATGGTATTAAAAGTCTGAAGTAAGTGATCCTTCATGTAATGTCTTTAGTCTAATTGCACATAGATCACATCTCAACCGTACCATATTGATAAGCAGTTTTGCATCCCATGACCATACTAACTGGTTCAGTTTTGTGTATTTCGTTTGGTGTGAATCTGAAATTGCAATTTGTGCTATACGTGTACATTTCTTTTGGTGCAAACATGCAGAGGGAAAATAGTTAAACGTTGACACAGAACCGTTAACAATAAGTGAGTTAGAAGTGTATGGCAATTGAAAGTTGTTTATTTGTTGATACTAACTCAATTTGTTAGAAATTATCATGGAACGATTTCCTTCAACTGAACGAAAAAAATCAAATTTTAGTTAACAACTGGCATACAATGATGAACATGATATACAAAATGAGAATTAAAGCATGACATTTACCAGAATATTCAAGGTCCTAAGACCAATTCGGATCTTGTAATTCTGAGCACCAATTTTAAAGAAAATCTTATATCTTAGTATTGATATTGGTGTTGAACCTCATTCCTGATTCTTAGTGCACTCGCGGTCTGAATGAATGACGGTCAACGGTACGTGAAGGCTGTATTTATTATACATGCATTTCACTTCATTGATTAAATTATGTTACACGTAATAAAAAAGGTTAGGTAAACACACTATGGTTTCATTTATTTTCGTTGGACTCGATTTTTGTGGTAATTACTGAAATGGGTGTTTCATGGGGACTTAATTTCATTTATTTTGAAAAATATTTTGTACCGTTTTCTGTCATTTTCTTTAATAAAACAAATTCGTTGGTGAAGTAAAATACAGGTAATTGTCTCTCATTAGTCGAAAGTTATACAATATGCAACAGATATACGTCATTCATATTATATTTAGGTATACGTGTCAAATATGACACATTCGGGAGGATTAGATTTCACAGACAATCCGATTCACAAAATCCTCGAAATTAAACATCCAACAAAACAGTTTTTAAATGCTGGATAGGTTGTCGAATGTGATGTTCTATTGATTCATGTTTTTTGTTCAAGTAACGTTTTTACGTTTTTACATGTTTGATAACAATGTTTTGATATGCTTAGAACACTTAAATTTGTTTCAAAGATGTGTGATTTTGTACATGCAGTTATAATGTATGTACCAATAAAGCATACCATCATGTTTCCTTGTAGTTATTATTACATGGATTTTATCATATTATTCATTCGTTGTTTTCCTGGTAATTAAAATATCGTGGTTAGTTTGTTCCAATTTTAACTGCATAATAAATGAAATAAAAAATCGAATAACTCAGGTGTTCCTTGTATCGATGATATTCACAAATAGATAAGGAAATGAAAAAAAAAGAATAACAGCAGTTGAAGCTTACAGTTTTGGCTGATCAACAGTGAATGAGTGTAATTCTATATGCATTTTGGTTATGTACGTCAGTACGTTTGTTGCTCTAGCTGGAAACGTAGTAAACTTATGTGTTAAAATTAATCAGACGAATTGACTATCATGTGTGAATATTGGAGCTATATTAATTAACATAAAAAGATAATTCAAGCACAAAATGTTGCTAGAAATAAATGAATAGCTACATCAATTCTTCCATGAATTTCCATGAAAATACACTCTTCACGTTTAACAACAAATTTACCCAACGTTGAACTTTGTACGGCATCATATTTTACTTTAACTACGTTGTGTAGAAACTCATTGTAAGTGAGGTATGTCAACTCAAAGTGTGTTTGATTGAATTAATGAATTAATAAACGAATTAATTGCTCAATCTATATTATACACACTACGTATACATTTAGTCGCGCACTATTACATGCTTTTCATTTACTTAATATCATTTTATTTCATACCATATGATTATTACGGGTATTTTCATCCAAATACCGGGTACTTATGTACTTTTACGTTCTGTAAATACAGATGGAAGCTGACAACTTGATGAAGGGCAGATAAGTTATTTAGCTATTCGTGTATAACCCTGTCACATTTGATCAATTTTATTGGTCGGGAAAGTGTCTAGCCAACTACGGGATATCGCTTTCAAACGTACATTAATGTGATTGCCTTTGTATGAACATTCTACGAAATATCACAAAGTTTATTATGTACACACCAGTTCCATAGTTCTCAGTAAATCATCAGCAACTCTGAAGACCAAGACACGTATGTAGGTATCCACACTTCGTATTAACGTTAATTTAATTGATGAATACATTATTGCAATAAAAAGCAATGTTTAATACCAAGCTTGCATTGCATCTTGAGAGAACTGTAATTAACAGATATAGCTCAGATTCATAGAAGCAATGCCATGAGACTGCAGAACAATGATTAATTGGGGCAGAAAATAATCCTAAAGGAGTAGGGGAAAGATGCCAATTTATTCGTTTGGACGATACAATGTATATGGATGTATATTCATGTCACCGCCTCAGAGGAAATGGTGTCAAGTGACTTATTCATGCTTTCGTGGAAATTACATATTGTTTAGTTATACTTGTCCAATTTATATCATCACATACAACTGTATATGATTTACTTCATTACCTATGAGCATGTTTAATTTCATCATTAAGTAATTAGCATTTTCATCCGTAGAAGGAGGTACTCTTTGACACAATTATGTCACTTTTTAGAATGCTTAAAAGTAGGAAGCTATCTTATACATTTACATACTTTGCTGGAAATCAAGTTTTGCAATATTATACATTTTTAAGACTAACTTTATCTGTTATATGTGTCAGTGACAAGGTATAAAGCATACTATTTCAGCACTTAATGAACACGGGTGTGTTAAACTTGAACACATTGTAATGGTTTTGGTATATTAAGTTTGTTAGGTATTCTATTCTATATTATCGTTTCAACATAATTTTTGATCAGTTCTATTATTAAAACATATCAATTACTTAAATGTTATTGGATACATGTAAGTCATCAACTTAAACTTCTTGTATATCGAATAATATACCCAATTATTATTTGACACAGTAATAGAATTTATATGATACATTTAGAATGCGTCTATTCAGTATACTAAACAATTTTGCAATTCAGTTACGTCTTTCTTTATGACTCAACCAGAATATAACCAGAATATTACCCATATATAAAGTTTATAACCAGATTTACTTCAAAATTGTTATGTAGAAGCATTTTGACATTCTAACTGCAATTCGCTCATATTATACCCGTTGACCCCGTTTAAGGGTCACCAGAGCTAAAATAGAAAATCTTCTTCTCATGAACAAATGGATGGATCATCACCAAACTTGGTCTCTAGCATTCTCAGATATTCTTTCATCAGATTTGCGCAGATAAAAATGGTTGTCCCTTAAGGGCCGCTAGAGATAAAAATACAAATACCTTTAAACATCTGCTCATGAATCAACAGGTGGATCATCCCTCTGCTAGGTTTGTAGCATCCTTAGATGGTCCTCTCTCGAGTTTGCTCAAATAAATTTGGTCGACTACTTTTATGGGCCGCTAGGGCTAAAAAATTGAAATTTCATATCATTCTATCCAAGAAGGTATTGTACGTTAAATGCCACTTTTATCACCTAGCAAATCATAGGTATAAATTATAGGCAACTTATTTCTACGATGTTGCAATTAAAATTGAGCAAAGACATGCTTAAATCATTATGCCAGAAAGAACGTTTTTTCCAGCATTTACTTGATCAAAACACTTTGGTAGGTAGGTCGCAAAACTTCTCTTTTCTTTTTTAAAAGCATATCTCAGAAATGTTAGCATCACATATTCGTTTGTAAGGACTCAACAATGCAAAGGGCGGAATGTGAAAATTCTTTCTCGGAGAAACGCACCTTTAGCAATATGTGAGTTACAAGTGTATGGCAAATGAATTACGTCGTGTGATCGAAAAAATATAACTTAAGCACCATAATATATCATAGTAATAATAAGTACTAAGAATCGAAATTAGTAATGAGTAAAACGAAATGGACTCATCGGAAATTCTTCGTGTCGAGATCACTGAGGGCGGTTACTAGCGTGTGAATGAAAGTGATTTCTTTGATTTCAATTGATTGCGAAATAACAAAGTCATAGTAAACATTTGTGAAGCTTTAGGGGTTTTGTGTGAACTCCAGGTAAATACGAACTGTAAAATAGCAATTAAAATGTGTGGAACGCTAAATGAATATTCGGAAAACGTAGTATAGATTCTTCTTATGACTATCACGATTTCAGATGAAATTTAATGTTAGTTTGTATCCGCTTGTATCTGTGCACGTAAGACCGATTTGACACGTGCTCACCTCCATAACCAGTAGCACAATTTCTAAACAGGTGCATGTATTATGTACCAATGTATTCATGATACTGGGTAATACGTATACAGGCGTGAATGATTATGTGAAACGTACATGTATTTATGTATTTGTTTTCACAATGCTTGCAAATTTACGCTCAATACATAATACTTTAAATGCAAGTTTTGCAGAGGATATTGTATGATTTTATCGATTCTTTTAGTTTGAGCTTGGGGGTGTGTGAAAATACTGATATCTTCTGCATTGTGCTAGGTTAAGAAGGCGTTGGACTTGTATTGTTAAACTCCCATTTTCTCGGTTCCGAGCCCTGGAAGATATTTTATTGTTTTAATTCATTTGTATTAGTAAAAAGAAAATCTCTTATTAATTACTTTTAAGCTTCTTCTTAACAATATGTTTAAGATTAACAAAAATAAAAAAGAAACAAAATTACTCAGTACATTATAGTCCCTCCGCAGCAATTCTGCGATGGTGAACGTCGTTCATGTGTTGGCCTTATGACTTTAATCCAGCTGGCAGTGTTTGCAATATACAAGAGCAATGTTTGACAAATATATTTTGTAAACTTTTTTCGTCTTATCGTGAGAATAATTATATCTATGTATTATAAATATCATTAATATTTGTAAACACAATCAAACGTAAACGCATGAGTCGGTTGGGGTGAATATTGCTATAAATACTCCTACGATGTATGTTCACTTGATAATAACTCATATGTTGTAAAATGTACGTAGTTGTGGAAACCGAATCAATGATATTACGACATAAACATTGATATAAATAAATTAACTCTAGTGGCGATCTACATATAGTCCAAAACAAAATTAAAATGTGTTTATAAGTTATGAAGTAAATATGAATTATATATAGAACCCGTATCCACCTCTCTCGAAAGACATAGCTCTGGAAATAATTGATGTAGGAAATCCTAACCAATCAGAAATGTCGATCAGGAATAGTACTGTTCGATAATTTTATTAATTTATAATGAATTACACTTAGCAGGATTCTTTGTGGTCATATGGACTCGCTTAGATATGAACAAGCAAGGAAGATTTTCAAATATACACAATAAAGTAGTTATAGGACTGGTTTAGTTCAGTATGATTTATTGTAAAATACAAGGTTTAATTATTTGTGTAAGCTTATTAAATTTTATTTTCAAACTGAATGCTTACGATGTGAAGTATGATATAGTGCATCGAAATAAGTGTTTGTTTTCGGACAAGAGAATTCGATTTTTAGTTCAAGTATCATTGAAACAATGCGTACAGGAATGTGCTGCACGACTCATTTGTCAGTCCATCAACTATAAGAGAAATTACCTACTTTGCGAACTCTATTCCGTTGACGATGGAGTATTTATTGATAGTGGCAATGGACAATGTTATTTTGTTCGGAAATTATCTTTTGTTCCTCAGGTAAGTACCTTTACCGCCTATTTTTTGTTTGTGGGACGTACAACTAAAGTATATGTTATTAAAAGCGTGAAGCAAGTGATCCTTCATGTAATGTCTTTAGTCTAATTGCACAGAGATTACATCTCAACCGTATCATATTGTTAAGTAGTTTTGCATGCACATACCATACTAACTTGTTCAGTTTTGTATATTTCGTTTGGTGTGAATCTGAAATTGCAATTTGTGCTATACTTCATGTTCAACAGCATACACAGCACCGGATTCGTTGAATGTGAAAAATTAAACTAATGTAAGTTTGGCTAACATAGAGAACAAAGTAAAGTACAAAAAGATTCTTTACAATATAGGACCGACCAACATTCATATCTCCTAGAAAATGTGTAAGAGCAAATTCTCCAAACATTGGTCCAGTTGGCATCCAAATGATAGGATCATGTTGATATCAATCATGGAGGAATTATATTACCAAACAACCATTAAGTAAACTAGATAATCAACGTTTTGTCGGTTTTCTATTTCACCATTATGAACAATTGTTAGCGCACAAAACAAACAATGGAATGTTGTTCACGTTGATAATTATATTAATTATTTGTGTATAAGTCGGTACCGTTTGCCCAATCAAATGGCACGTCTATTACCATAAATACAATCATGAAATACAGATACAAACCTAAACGTCAGTTAGCGCCAAAATAATTGAGCTTTTGTCTTGATAAATATTTTACATATATTTCAGAAACAATTATCATGCTCCTGTAACAACAACGAAACATGCGATATCGAGTCAAATACGTGTGCCAGAAAAGGTATATAAACTGTTTTATATTTACCGCATCAGATTATATGCGTATATACTAATTATTAGGAGACCGTTCATGTTGTTCGAATGCTTGCTCGGTTTTCTAGAAGTAATAATGACTGGAAACTGATTCAGTTTAAAAGGTACATTCATCACAATCGAGAATAGAAAAATGCCTATTATTAGAAATAATGTTTAGTGCACAACACGTGCAAAGAAGAATTTAAATTTTTTTTCAGGTTATTGTATTTTGAAATTTATTTAGACATTATGTGTTGTGTTGTGGTGTGTTTTCGTTGTATGACTTTACAGGAAGAAGGAAAACGTCCACTGGATTTTATGCTTGAAACATAAATGTATATTAGATGAATTTTGTTTATGACGTCTCCTGTGCTTGAAACAAAAGTATATATAGAAATAATTTGTGAGGCATTGGATTATCCGCTTATAATAGTTTCATATATCGTATTAAATCTTAACCTATCGTTTCACTATATCCCCTCGTATATGTCGCAAACATTTAAACGACATGCTTTAAAAATTGATTTAGTTTTATTCACTAAAGTAACTATTTAAAGAACGTCTCACATTATATTGTCGATGCACTTACAATTTGTTTCCTCACCTCCTCCCTATGTCGTTTATAAATATTACACGTGTATTCTCTATGGAACGGTTCGATTAACTGCTTATAATATATTGCATGCTGCATTCTATGTAAATGTGTCTTTTACTTCATTAACAAAGTGCTGTGAATATTTATAGAATGTCCTACGTTACAATTACTAAATGGTATTATCCATGGAAACCTATACACTGTGGGTGCTAAGGTTAAAAATGCATGCAACAACAACTACTTAGAATCTCACAACAGAACGCATTCACAATGTGAACAAACAGGGAAGTGGTCTTATATTCCAAGATGCGTCAAAGGTAATTAACTTGAGTGTGTTAAATTTCATAACATTTAGTTACGTACGAAAGCACACACGCGGTTCGGTTTTGATACAAACAGCAATAATTATTGCTATGTTTGAGCAAATAAGAAACAAAACCCCTTTAAAGCTTTTATTAGTAGTACTTACATTTTCCCCCTTCTTGATGTGATGTTCAAAAACCGATTATTTTTTATAGTGTAAACAATTAATTATAGATCAAGACAGCGATATTTTTTGTAAATCAAGCTGCGTATTTCAAAATGAGTATCATACAAAATGAATGTAGTAATGTATGGTAAGTAATGGGTATTTCAGAGTGTGATACGTTGATACTAAATAATGGCACAATTGCTGAGAATCTTACTGCCTTTGGTTCAAAGGTAAACATTTCATGTGACGAAAACTTCATGGAAGTAGAAAACAAGACAAAAACAACATGTCAATACACAGGACAGTGGTCGTACATACCTCGCTGTATTACAAGTACGTCATTTTATTACAGTATAACTTAAGATTAAGGTATTACAGAGATATAATACCGTAACTTAGTGAATCACAAGCTCTAAGCACAGTCCTACTTTACGCTGTTCTTGTTTAACGTAAACATTACTAAAAAAACTTACTTAAGTACACAAATATTGTAAACGTCATATTATAATATGATAATTTTTACTTCTTAACTCTTTAGCTTTCATTGGACTCAGAACTTCAGAGGATATTATGAGCGCATTAGTATTTAAATATACACTACACTCATTTCAAAGATGATTGATATGATAATTTATCAAGTAGAACTGTTTTGCGCGTCGTAAGTTTTAATTCTATTGTATGGTTTTTCTTCGCCAAAACAAATGTCTCCGCTATTTATCATTTCGGTCTAAACATTTCATTATAGAGACCGGCTATCTTTTTTGTAAGACATATATATATAAATGTATAGAAACACACACTGTAAACATATTAAACGTGGCATACGTTAGATGACAAAATCAATACCGTTTACTTCCTAAATGCCAAACCCTTTTATTGGTCTATACGTTTTATGCTTGATTGATGGTCAGCTGCTAATTCAAGTAATCAAGTTAGCGATATGTCTGTCGTTTTTCACAACGTCAGTTTTATGCCCCCGAGGCAGGCACTGTCTGTCTGTCCGTCCTATTTTCTTGTCTCAGCCATAACTATATAAATTTTACATGAATTTTGAATTAACATGGCAGAAATGTTCACCAACACAATTTTGTGTAGATTCTACTAAGTGGGTAATGAGAAAAGTGTCAAGGAAGCTGATGCTAAAAAATGTGTTGCAACTTTGGGGGCATGTGTCACATTCTGTGACAGTTCTTGTTTTCAAATAATTTTCATGAATTACTAATTAATCCTGTTTATGTATAGTGGTGTGATAAAGGAATATTAGGTACTACTTACTTCCATTTGATAACAACTTGAATGTACAAATGTTAATCAGTAAAAATCTTTCTTACTTTATTCCACAGCTACGTGTTCATCAACTCCAATATTGCAGTTCTCCCAAAAATACACAAACGTCGCACTACGTAAAACAGTGACTTTATCTAATACCCATAAAAACCTTTATGGATATTTAATGGTGAGTTTATATAACATTTTGGTTGGGTGTATGCTCTACTGACAACTGCTTATCAAACCTAGCCAGATCGCTTGCAATACATGTATCGGTCGGGATAATTAACAAAACATGCATGTTGAGGCCATAAATTTGTGAACAATTTACCATAGGAATGGGTACAGAGTCGTTCTTTTTGTGAATGAGTCAAGTTCCGAACGTAGATAGACTGCAATTATGACAAACATTGAATGAATATATGTCTGACTATTGTTTATGTGTATCAAGTAGATATTCATTTCAATAATGAAACAGAAATCACATTTAAAACACAGCGTATATAGTCTATTGGAGCAAATTCTAATATATATATATATACATTTATATATACATTGTATATTTATATAAAACGTAAGAAACATCATGTGAAAATTTTCCCAACAATAATGCCTTGCCTCCAACCTAAAATCCACCCAACACATTCTAAATATAACTTTCAGTGTGTTTTTATACTCCATTTCAGGTTGATGGAAATCACAATTCGAAATCTCCCTATTGTGCGCATGTACGATCGGGAAAAGATTATGCTGTGGTTGATCTTGGAGAGACTTATACAACATATGCGCTGTATATAATTAACAGATTGGATTGCTGCAGTAGCTATATTTATTTTTTTTAATTATGTCACATTTTAATTATTACTGATTATTAAATTATAAGTTGGTAATGTATAAGTTGGTAACTTTCTAGAATAATTCTCGACAAAGTTTCAGAAAATTCTTCTAACATACTCTTCCAGTGAAACAATTGATATTGACTAAACCTTTTGTAGCATAATTGTTATATTCTTCGATTTTCATTCAAGTCCCCTGTGAGCAACTAGGGGCCACTATTGCTCTCTGTTTATTTTAGCTCAATAATATTCATAAATTATATACATGCATACGCTCATATTTCAGCCACCAGACTCAGAAATGTAAGCATATCAATTGGCGAAAGCAAGGACAATATGCAGTTACATGTTTACCATAAAGACCCGATAGGAGCAACATGTACGTTTGTTTTGGCGCAACCTTGTATTGGGCGTTATATAAAATTAGTAAACGATGACACCGCATATTTAACAATATGCGAACTAGAAGTGTATGGCAATTAAATGCTGCTTAGTTCTTGACACAAAACTCAATTGTAAATTGTATGAAATGAATTTTGACAGAATTACAATTGTCAAATTTGTGTAACCAACTGACATGCGCATAATATGCGCAACGAGAATTAAAGTATGACGTTGACCTGAATACTAGTATTCACTGTCTTTGCTTTTTCGTTTTATGTTGTTTTGTGATATAAAACAAGCACGTTAGTGAAATACAGTACAGTCAAATTTGACACATTCGTGGAGATTTCATTCCATGGATAAGCAGATTCGCAATATCTACGAAATTAAACGAAAATTAGAGAAACAAAAAATAAATTTACAAGGCATTGCTTAAGTGCTGGATAGGTCGATGAATATAATGCTACAGTAATGGTTATGTAGCGTTTTACTGAAACATTACATGTTCCAGGACAATGTGTTTTATCCGCTTATATGTTGAGAACACTAAAGTATATTTCAAAGTGTGTCAGTTTGTACATCTTGTTATAATGTATATAGCAACTAAAACGTACCTTTTACATTGCCTTGTAGTCATCTATTTACCTTGAGTTCCAATTTTAATATTCGTTTGTTGTTTTCTTAGTTATTTAAATATCGTTGTTTGTTCGTGCCGATTTAATTGCGTAATAAATGAAATAAACTCGAACATTTCATGTTTTCCTTATACCGATAGTATTCGTTAACAAGTAAGCAAATGATTAAATTGTTTATTATCAACATTCCTTTGCGAATATTGATGTCCAATACGTTACAGTTGAAGTTCAAAGTTATAGCTGATCAAACATGAATAAAGTATAACCATATATAAAATACGTGTAAACATGAATATTAAAATTGATCAGACAAATTGTCTAGCATGTGTTGATATTGGAGCTATACTCATTAAAGCGTGTTGAATATGAAGGGACCATGTACATGCAGTGTTTTTAGTTAATGTTGTATGTCAATCAAATGCATCATCATAATCATAAAAGTGTACATCTTATCCCTTGGTCTATCCAGTTTGTTTTCTTACTTGGCTTTGTGTATACATGTTTCTTTACAAACATTTATCGTCATTTAGTTAATAATATAAGTCTGTTCATCTATTATGAAGTCACAATATATCCGTAAAATGATAATTATGTCATGCCTAAAATGGATGGAAGAGAGGCCTGTTCAGGGGAATGATTAAATGCTGATAGAAAATTCTGAATTTACTGTCACGAGTGTTGCGTACACAACAGGGGATGCAACCCGTCAGAGCTGTACTGTGTGGTTATTGATATTGAATAGTAGCTAAGGAATAATCATATGGATCACATAAATAATTTGCCATTCAAATCGTCAATGGGGAACCGCACCATAATCTGTATTTTGAACCTAATCATTTTACTCAAAGTTACGAGCGCTCCTACTTTCACAAGAATTTCTTTATCTCTGGTCTAATGAGATTCAGCATTTGCGTGAACAAGTGAACATGGCTCGATGTGCTCTGATACACCTAGTTGCGTCAATGATAATTTACTTACGTGTGAATTTACATCATAATTCCAGGAATATTTCATAGCGACGTTATTGACACATCTGAGGACAGGGTCAGTTACATTTTATAATTAAATGGACGCAGTATTTTTAAATTGTATTCGCTTATAGCCCTTTATCTCAACCTTCTGGTAAAGCCAACTCGACATGAAGGTTGTATGGATGTTTCCAATCTTTGTACGCAGAATATAAATCTTTACATTTCTATTGTACATTTCTAGAATTGCATATACCTGTAACTAGGTAATCAAGGAAGTGACGATCGTTAGGGCAGTTTATTATCACGTGACTCTTCATACTTACGCTAACGATCATAAAATATTTATATTTTAAAATGTTGCCCAGGTTACTGCATTCGAATGCTTCTAAGAACAATGTCGTTGAATACATAAATTGTTTAAATAAAGTAATAACATTTTATAAGAATTGTAAAATGTTTTATATACAAACTATTGTTACTACAACGGGGGGTAATCTTAGCAATAATTTAGTTAATGGCTATTCCCAAATTCTCCCGCGATATAAAACTTGCTATATGGCTGTTACAACGATACAATTAACGGGCCTTTTGTCTGATCAGATTATATTTCAAGCGCGGCTTGATGAAGACAAAAATTTACCTGTGCAGTAAAAGAGTTTAACCACCGCCACCCCACCTACCGCCCAATATTAGTTATCTTCTTATTCTATTATTGAAATATCAACCATATGCTACTTGCATTGGTTTTAAGGCCTTTTTAGGCACCACTTTCTTTATGTAAATGTTAATCTATGTGGAACTTTTTAGACACCACCTTCTTTATGTAAATGTTAATTTATATTAAAATGTTTATGTCATGCCTTTTTAGACACCACCTTCTTTATGTAAATGTTAATTTATATTAAAATGTCTATGTCATGCATTTTTAGACACCACCTTCTTTATGTAAATGTTAATTTATATTAAAATGTCTATGTCATGCATTTTTAGACACCACCTTCTTTATGTAAATGTTAATTTGTGTTAAAATATTTATGTCATGCCTTTTTAGACACCACCTTCTTTATGTAAATGTTAATTTATGTTAAAATGTTTATGTCATGGCTGGGATAATGGCACCCTTCTCATCATAATTATAAGATTATTTTCAGTAAATGGATATAGTGCAATTACCCCCAGCCAATATGGATTTAGTCTTTTTATAATGATCTTTTATATATGTTTTTCCGTCATTTATTATATACTAATATATACTAAATAAATGACATTTGCACATAATCTGAGCTTATTGTTGAGTATTTTACGTTTTAAATAAATTTCCAGTTGCATAAAGAACAAGCACAGGAAAAGACACAATTTAATCATGAATAGTTGTGGATATAAAATCTTTTAATTTTCAGTGTTAAATAGCAGCCTAATTCCTTAATGAACGATGTTTTAAGCTACTCGCATTGAATTAGTTACGCATAAATTCGCTCTACACTTTCTGTACATTAAGCTGCACATTTAGTAAACAAGACATCCATGTTTAATGCGTTCGTTGGATGTATGTATTAAGTATTCTCTTTGCAAATCCCGCTTGGCTTATCAGGGATTTCACTGATGGCCAATATGGCGACATCGTTTATATTATAGTTGCAGATCGAGAGTTACAAAGTAAAATATGACTAGCTGGATGTAAGCATCGTTAGTAACTACACGATAATGGCCACAACATTGTATTTCAACGCATTGGACAAACATAAATATTTCAGTGTTACTAATGATTGAAATTGTACTCAAAATGTTCAAAGAGATGAAAATCTGATGCAAAATGCTGATGTGTTATTTGTCAGTTTTAATGACGATGAATTATATGTTACTTGTCAAAGTATGAAATTTTAAAGTACGCAATTCAAACGAATATTAAATATTTTACTCATGAAGTTGAAACACGTTTTGCGTAATTTACCATTATCGGAGTGAAAGAGTATCATTTTTTTAAAATAAAAATAATAATGCAGCAGTCCGGGGTATAATAATTCAGTTAGATAAATGCGTTGAAAATTTAATATTTGATGAACCATTTTGTACAAGGGAACTTTCAATAACAAGAAGTAGATGTATTGTTACTGAATGCAACTATAATGAAGTACTGTACACTGTCCCGAACAGGACACAACTTTGTTTCAAGGACGCGTTATTATAATGTGATAAGGTAATTACAGGCTGTTATCAAAAGTATCATTATATGCAGCTTACTATTAAATTAACAAGGGCGCTTAACAGAGGAAGGAGGGGGAATGCTACCAAATTAAGATGAAGAAATCTAGCCATTTAGGTATAACCATGTCACACTTATCAATTGTATAGGCATGGAATAGCTTTTAGCAGCCATGCATTTGATTTCGCTTTCTCTTGTTCCCAACCAAGATCGACGGTATGTGTCAATAATTTCTATTGGTTCACCAGACTCCAAGACTATATGACATTGAATAAGCAGTACATCACATCTTCATTCTGACCAAAAAAGTATTATTAATTAATTATGTGTCAAAACATGCCTTATGCCCAACAGTATCCACCTAGCCCGAAAGACATTGCTCTGGATGCAGGAATCCTATCCAATCAGGAATGTTGTTTAAGAATGACACGGCTCGATGATGTTTTTCGTTTAGAATGAATTACAAATTACTAAGCAGGATTCGTTACAATGATATCAACCCCTTGGATATAAATAAGCAAGGTAGATTTTGAAATATGAACAATAAAGAAGTTATTAGACAGCTCAGTTAAGTATGATGTCTAGGAAAATAGAAGTTTAAATTATTTGTGTAAGCTTATTTCCAGTCTTAAATTGAATGCTCACGATATGAAGTATCATATAGTTCATCAATGTAGGTGTTTATTGTCAGACAAAATAATTCGATTTCTTGACCAAATATCCTTGAAAGAATGCGTACAAGCATGTGCTATACGACCCATTTGTCAGTCCATCAAATGTAAGAGAAAATATCTACTTTGCGAACTCTATTTGTTGATAGTGGTGGTGGCAATGGACCATGCTATTTTGTTTGGAAATCATCTTTTGTGTTTCAGATACGGTTGCTTGACCGGTTTATTTATTTTTTGTTTAGGGATGGAGGTGTAAAATACTGTACATGCTATTGGAGGTGTGAGGCAATTGATCCTTCATGAAATATCTTTAGTCTAATTTGTATATTTGTATATTTCGTTTGATTTAATACCATTGACTTTGAAATTGTAATTTGTGTTGATTCGTTGGATGTGAACAAATTGATCCAGTCAACATTCAAAAGTATGTCCACATCTACAACGGGGGAATTGTATCACCAACAACCATTCAGTCAAACTCGATATCCAGTCCACACTATTTGTCAGTTATCCATTTCACAATTATGAACGACTGTTAGCACAACAAACCAGCGCACAATGGAATAATGCTAACATTAATAACATAAATACAATAAAGGTTAGCATACAATAATAAAACTCATTTTTTCCAAAAAAATAGTATACGTATATTTCAGAAACAATTATCATGCTCTTGCGACAACAACGAAACTTGTGATGTCGAATCAAATACATGTGTCAGAAAAGGTAGATAAAATGTTACATTTGCATCAATTGATTATAAGCGTATACGTTTCTTTACTAAGGGATAGTACATGCAATCAACTAGTTTAGAGGGTTCGAATGCTTGTCTGATTACTAGAAGTAATAATGACTTTGGAATTGGTTTGGTTTAAAAAAGGCCAATTATTAGGAATGAATTTAGTGCATAATAAAAGCATAGAACTGAAACATTTTTTAGGGTATGGTATTTCCAAATTTAGACGTTATGTGTTGTGCTTTATGTTCAATTTTTGACTTATTATTTATCTACAAAAACAAGGTTGGCGCCATGCTTGAATCATAAGTATATATTAGATGACTTTTGTAAGGCACTGAATTATGTGTCGTATAATTATTTCATTTATTGTATATAATCTTTTAACCTGTCGTTTCACCCCATCCTCTCGTTTGGGTCGCAAAGATTTCCACGATATGCTTTGAAATTCTTTTATTCGAGGTTGTTTTTACCTAACATGAGCACGTAGTGAGCTATAGTGATCAGTCAGTCTACTCCATCGTCCGTCGTCCACACCTGGGGGTTGTTAACACTCTAGTGGTCACACTTTGGAGCGAATCTTCATCAGACCTGGTCAGAATGTTCGTCTCAATGATTTCTTGAACCAGTTTGAGCCTGGGTCATCTGGGGTCAAAAACTAGGTCACCAGGTCGAATAGAATGGAACTTTGATTGACATTCTAGAAGCCACAGTTTTGATTGGATCTTCATGAATCTTTGTCAGAATGTCTGTATTTATGCTTTTGTAACATTGTGCGAATATGGGTCATCTCTGGTCAAGTAGTAGGTCACTAGGTCAACACACCAGTAAACATTATAATGCTTTAGAGGTCACAATTTTTATTGAATCTCCATCTAAATTTGTCAGAATGTTTGTTTTAATAATACTTTGAACAACATTAAACATGGGGTGTCTGGGATAACAAATTTGGTCAACAGGACAAATCAGTGAAAAACCTTGTTAACCCTCTAGAGGCCACAGTTTTGATTGTATCTTCACTTAACCTTGTCAGAATGTTTGTCCTAATGATATCTTGAACAAGTTTGAACATAGGTCTTCTGGGGTCAAAATAGGTCCGTAGGTCTAATCACTGGAATATATTGTTAACCCTCTAGAGGTCAGTTTCGATTGGATTTCCACTAAACCTTGTCAAAATGACTATTTCGGTTAGGATCGAACATGGGTCATCTGATGTAAAAAACTAAGTCCTAGGTGAAATCAAAGAAAAACCTTGATAACCCTCTAGTGGTCACAGTTTTGATTGGAGGTTCACCAAACCTTGTCAAAATACTTGCCTTAATGATATCTTGGTGAGGGTTGAACATGAGTCATCTGAGGTGTAGAGCTATGTCACTAGGTCAAATCATTGAAAACCTTGTAGAACCTCTAGTGGCCACAGTTTTGATTGGATATTTGTTAAACTGTTTAAAATGTTTGATTTCTTGATGTTTTGGACAGGTTCGAACATAGATAATCTGGTGTCACAAACTAGGTCAATAGGTCAAATCTCTTGAACACTTTGTAAACCTTATAGAAGTCTGATTGGATCATCCTCAAACTTTGTCAGATTGTTGGTATTAATGATATCATGAACACGTTCGAACATGGGTCGGTCAACTCAGGTTAAAAACTAGGTCAAATCACAGGAAAACCATAGATGTTGCAATCTTTACTCAGGTGAGCGAAAAGGGCCATCTTGTCCCTCTTGTTTTATTAGTCAACTGTCTACAGTAAATAATGTCTCCTATGATTAATGATTATCACGTACAAGCATTATTATGCTTATTATTATTATATCATACTATATTTTTTCTCTATCTTATGAAGTATAAACATATTTGACTGAAATAATTATATCTTTATTGGCTGTAGCAGACATTGGTCATAAAAAGTTTCAAAACGGATGTATTTAATAGGTTTTATTGCTGTTAATAATTAATATCAACATCGAAAAAATGCAGCGAACAAATGTGCATAATAAGGACACATCCAAAAACACTGAGCTAATCAAACTGATACGTTAAAACTATGTTTAAATGCCGTTAATAAACAAGTTGAGCGTATTGCTAACGAGTACAATGAACTGCTGTTATTTCTATAAAACAATCTAGATAATACAAACAAGGGTTGGTTCGAACAAACATGAGTACGAAACCATAATTTTAACAATGGTTAAATGGAGGTTAGACAGCACTGTTCAAGCAATAATGTACTAAATAATGTGTCAAAAATGATGTACAAGCCTCTGTAACTAATAAATGAGCAGACAAAAACGTATATCATGACGAACAAAATACCATTTCTGCGACACAATCGACCATTACGTGCATTCGCCAAAACAAACTATGAAACAATCAATAAGTCGTTAAATATATGACAATTAGCGTTTACAAAGATTTGTCTGTATAAAACCATTAAGCAAAATTGATTAAACATAATTCATCAACCAAGTTGCTAATACGGACAATCAATCATTTTGGTTGTTTCCTTAATCGTTACATGTGACTTTGTTCTCCTTTTGGGCGGATGTACTGGAGCACACGCGCTACTTAACAGTCAAAAGGCAAAAAAAAATAATTAAACGAAAATTTGGTTGCTGTCAAAGTTAAAGTCATCTAAGCTGAACGAAAATGATTATCAATACCAGACTTAATCTAGCAAATATCGTAGAAAAAAACAATAATATTTTCCTAGTAGACTGGTATCAGAGAATCAAAATCGGTAATTAACCGAAAAAGTAAAAATAAAGCTCGATAAGTGACAGTTACTTGGGCCAATTCGGGTGGGTCCGGTTAACTGCATATAATTTATTGCATGTTTTTTTCGATAAATCAGTTTTTTTTCACTATAGTTATTATTGTGAATATTTATAGAACGTCTTACATAATACTGCCGATGCAATTACCATTTGTTTCGTTATCTCCTCATCATTACTTTTATCAATATAATATATAATGAAATATATGTATTCTCTGTGGACCAGTTCGATTAACAGCGTATACTATATTGATTGCCGCATTCTGTATAAATGTGTCTTTTATTTAATATTTCATTAACTACGTGTTGTGGATATTTACAGAATGCCCCACCTTACAATTGTCAAATGGTATTATCCATGGAAATCTAAACTCTCAGGGTGCTGAGGTTAAATATACATGCAACAACAACTACATAGAATCTCACGACAGAACGCATTCAAAATGTGAACAAACAGGGACGTGGTCTTATATTCCAAGATGCCTCAAAGGTAATTAACTTGGGCATTTTAAATTTCATAATATTTTGTGAGGTACGAAAGCAAACAAACAATTGTTGCTATGTTTCAGCAAACAAACAGTTGTCGCTATGTTCATAATATTTTGTGAGGTACGAAAGCAAACAAACAGTTGTTGCTATGTTTTAACAAAATCCATTCAAAGTTTTGATTATTAGTGCTCACACGTTCCCCTTATTTGGTCATATCCCTTCTTAATATGATGTTAAGAGATCGCTGATACGTCTTATACGTGTGTCACAGCTTTAGAAATACTATTAATAGTCAATTATCGATCAAGAGAACTTCAGATTTTTGTACGCATTTCAAAATGAGTATAATGCGTAATGATATAATATAGTTAATAGGCATAATAATATAGTTATGTATAAGAAGTTATAAGTATTTCAGATTGTGATCCATTAACGCTAAATAATGGTACAATTGCTGAGAATCTTACTGCAATTGGTTCAGTGGTAAACTTTTCATGTGACGAAAACTACATACAACATGACAATACACAGGAATATGGTCGTACATACCTCGCTGTATTTCAAGTAGGTGATTTTACCAAAGTATGTCTCAAACATATGGTAGTATAGGGGCGTAATATTGTAAATTAGTAAATCAGAAGTCTTATTTTACGCTGTTGTTATTTAACATTGGTTAAGACCACACGGCAAACTTAATTAAGCGCATAAACAATACATATAATGTAAACAGCATGCAGGGCTAGAGCCCTGATAATTTCTACTTCTTAACACTTAAGTTTTCATTAGTCTCAGAACTTAAGAGAATATTATAAACGCATATGCATAAGAGTAAACATATCACTCATTTTAGAAATGATTGATATGATAATTTACACTAACATGCTTTTAACACATAGAAGCATGATTTTACATTTAATTGAGTTAATTGCAGCTTTCTATTCGTTAAATCAAATTAATGCTTCAGCTAATTATCATCTCGGTCAAAACATTTCATTACCGAGACCAGATTATCTGCAATGTAAGGCTTATGTATATAAATATGAATGAATACTCTAGTATGCGCATGTTTTTTGTATTGTCAACTGTGTCAACTGACACGCCATAACTTATGATTCAGACTTTCCAATTGTAAATGCATGTGTATGAATATATAAATTCTTACTTACTTCTTAAAGTACTTCAATTCATAATTGTCAACTTTATACACTTCGAAGCAACGAATTTATCGTCAAAGTCAAGCAAAGCAATCACCTGAACGGACGCGTTGACATCATTTGCATAACGCTCATATTGGGGGTATGAATCCCCGTAACGTGCAAACAAAAATAGCTATACGAAAAAAAAATGAAAACACTCTGGAAACATATCAAAAGTGAAATGCATTAGATGATAAAAATCAATGCCTTTAGTCCCTTATCTAGTCTGCACTTTATATACTAGATTGATGGCCGGTTGCAATCAATCATTAATGTCTACCCCCATTCAATAAGTACTAATTTTTATGCTTGATTGATGGTCAGCTGCTATTTCGAGTTATCATTGTAACAATGTCTGCTGTTATTTTTTCACGGCCGTCAGTCTTTGTTCAAATCATTGTTATAAATTATGTAATTACTATGAATTATTGTTGACTATTGCAGTTGTGATTAACAGACATGTATGACTGTATCATTTTAGTCATCATTTGTACTTATGTGTGGAGGAAATATGTTCGATTTATGTTTGAACTTTTGTTTTCGAGAACCTTATTCTATTTATATATAATAGTATAATAAAGAAATGTTTGATTTGGTTTATGTATATTGTATATTCCATGAGTTCAATTAGCTATTACTTTCTTCGTTTTGATAATCAAGTTGAATGTACAAATGTTAATCAGTAAAAATATTTCTTAATTTATTCCACAGCTACGTGTTCATCAACTCCGATATCGCAGTTCTCCCAAAAGTACACAAACGTCGCGCTACGTGAAACAGTAACTTTATCTTCTACCTATGAAAAGCTTGAAGCATATTTAATGGTGAGTTTATATGTAACTTTATGATTGGCAGTATGTTCTGCTGCTGTTCACACATCGCCAGATCGCTTGTAATATATGTATCGGCATAATTAACAATACATATGTTATATCATATGTGTATATATTACAGCATGTACTCTGTTGAGCTGGAGGCCAAAAATTTGTAATCGATTTAACAAAGGAAAGGGTGCTGAGTCGTTTGGTTTGAAAGAGTCCAGTTCCGAACTGCATTTATGACAAACATAGAATTAATACGTGTTTGATTATTGTTCATGAATATCAAAAGCATATTCATTTTAATATGATACAGAAGTCGCATTTAAAGCACAACATGTATAGTCTATTGGGGGAAAGTCTAACGTGTATATATATATATATACGTAAAACGTAGGAAAAACATGTAAAAAATTCCAACTTTCCCCTGTGAACAACTTGTGGGCACCACTGTGCTTTATTTTATTATTTATATATAATATACAATTATTTTAGAAATTATATACACGTTTACGCTAATATTTCAGCCGACAGACTAAGAAATGTAAGCATATCAATTGGAGAAAGCATGGACAACACGCAGTTACATGTTTGCCATAAAGATCTGATTGGAGCAACGTGTACGTTTGTTCTGGTGCAACCTTGTACAGGGCGTTTATATACAAATAGTAAACATTAACACCGCAGGTTTGACAATATGTGAACTGGAAGTGTATGGCAATTAAACATTTATTGAGACAAGTGCAATAAGTCGAATGAAATGTTTTTGAAAGAATTGCAACAGTCAATTAAGTTACCAACTGCCATGCGATAAAGGGTGTGATATGCACGAGAATTCAATCATGATGTTGATCATGCCTTCATCTATTTCCATTGATGAAAATCGTTTGCTTTATCATATACACATATTGGTCCCAGGTATTGATTATGAAGAGAATATGTAGAGTGTTTTATACCACGCTAAATGTCAAATTTATTATCTTTAATATTTTTTTCATAAAAAAGTTAACATTTTTACTACTAAACGATCACTATTTTTCATTTTGTTCTTTTACTTTTCTTTGTATATAACTACATAATTGCATTTCTCGTTATCTAGTTAATACTACAATGAGTCTTTGTATCTAATATTGGCTAGTGGCCCCTTAGCACGTTTATTTTTGCATTTAATTGTATGTTGTATGATCACATTGGTATCCGGCAGACTAAATATAAAATAAAGTATATATGTATTCATGGTGCGGTTTTTGTGAAGACTGTGTATCTAAGCATAGCAAGAGCGTATTATAAATAATATGTCGTGTTTATTTAACAAATCGTCTTGCTAGCATATTGCACGCTAATGGCAATTTAAGTACTGCCTGAAATACTAAAATTACTACAATTGCAAAAGCGATATCAAACTCTAGCTTAGCATCCATTCAAGGCCGCGGATTGCGAATCCGGCATTTATGCTGCATTTATTTCAACATTGTCAAGTCGCCATCACATCATAAACTGAATTTACTGTGGCGAGTTTTGCGTACTTAACAAGAGACGTAACTCGTCAGGGTAGTATTTAAACTACAACATTGGTTATTGATATGGAATAGCAGCTAACATACAACCATAGAAAAATTATTTACCTTCAAAACTGTCGACTATATTTTGTATTTTAGATCTAATCAGATAAATCAAAGTGATGACCACACTTATTCTCATATAAATCTCGTCAGGAGATCCTGAATATGCGTCACAAAAATATCTGTAGTCTTAGTTTAATCACGAAGGGTTTTATATGTATATATTACGGTTCGCATGCTTCTAAATCATTTTACTTACTGACGACGATATTCTCTCGTGGAAATTCAACTTCTGGATGAAACAAAAGAAATTCTGCGGGTCCATAGTAATTTCATAAGTACGTAGATATAATGTGACAGGGAATTTAATGCTCCCAAAGATGTAAGTAAACTACTTGGTTACCATAACGACTGCCAATCAGATGAAACAAAGACATTAATGTGGTGATAGTTAGATTTCCTACAAGATTATAATGACAGATAGTTAAGCTACACCAGTCTGTGGAAACACGAATTGATTCATGCAATGCAATGCATGGTCGTAAACTGTCCTTACATCAGGATGTAACAGGCAAATGTTAAGTAGACATATATCCATCGTCTCGTATTATTAAAATATTATTAAAAGAACAAATATTATATCTTTATTGGAGCATGATTCGCCATTATTTCTTATTTTAGTTGGAAACCTAGTCACTACTTAACCGTATATGCAACTAAATTAAAAAAAACAATGGTGAAAACTTATTTCGATAAGATTGTATTTTAATTCAAATAGTATTTTTACTGGAAAGAAGTATTTTGATGATACAAAATGCTTGTCTCTTAGAACAAGTGAAAGGCAGAACAGATAAAAGGCATATGTTTGCTTTGCAACAAGGTTAATTCTGTTATGTATGTTGTATCGTACCCTTAAAAAGGGACTCCAAATAACAAAACACAAAACATTCCGCTTATGCACAGAATACTAAAATCAATTAAAATTTTCTTTGGACGTACAATGGACATAGAAAATAAAGCCACTATGACTAAATGACGCTATGAATCTAATGTGCATGTTGAGACATACACAATGTACTGAAACAAACATGTTGTAACGAAACATGAACACTATTTTAACAAGAGCAATGACAACATTTAAACCCTTTTTGCGCCATACATCCCCAATGCCAAATGGTAGGGGGTAAATATATTTGTTTAAGCGTTGTTGAGAAGTAGAGACGTTGAGAAGTACAGAATGACATCAATTCTATATAAAATACGAAAAGGAGATTATACGTAAAGAACAAATTGTACGTAGGCTTGAATATGAGCTATTATTGCTATTAGTTATTACTTTCCAGGGCGGATTTAGGGGGAACCGGCTTGCGCCCCCTCTAAAAACAGGCAAGCATACGTAAACACGTCAGTTGTGTGCTGATTGTGTCCATATTCTATATAAACATCTCGACTTTACGCCCGCCCTAACCACAAGTCCTGTATCCGCCCCATATGAAATATAAGTCGTATGACCTTAGTGTCACAGGAATGGCTAATATATGTGCATTTAGGAATATTCTATGCCAAGCACCCAATTGCGTAATAGTGACAATTATGTACAAAACATACAGCCGAAATAGCCCCTAAGAACCCGATGTGAAAAGTGTTTACGACAATATCTGCTCTTGTATTACTTTCGAACATGATTTGCTGTTAATTCAAAATATTAGATTAAGTATTTTTAATGTGGGACTGGAGACATCATATTTGCCGTAATATTTTCATACATTCTGTGATGATACCAATATCATATTAAAGTCATTTAACGAAAAAGCTATAGAACTTCTAGTATCCTTATACATATATTGGTCAATAACCAATGCAATTGAAAGTAATTCAGTTATGTGAGGTTTAGTTGTATCCTCCACCTTTGGCGAATCAAATTTTAAACGTAAGATGCGAAGGCCCGCAGATTGAAACTAATGTGTGACATCCTTCCTTACAGAAATTACAGAGCGAACCTATCTATTATTATTATGTTGTCATTTGCTGGTCTAGTGATGGGACTAGCGTTCAACATTTACACAAATATCTTATCAAAAGTGTTACAATATGTAAAGATGTGTAAATAATAGTATACGTATTGCATGTACAATGTATTTCGTATAACTTAGTTTATTAACGAGTAAAATATCATTCAAAGAAACTGTCGTGATTTCATTCCTTGTTTCATGTTTGAGTTAGTATGATTGTTAAATGTAAGAGAAAATTGTAAGCGATTTGGATACAAGAAGGTAGTTCACCAAGTGATAAATATTACTGTACTTCTGTAGGAAATGGGGCTTTAAGTCTTTCTTCTCTGTCAGGTGTGCTGCGGAAACAATCATACATTATATGCGCTAGAGACTATGAAAGAACAAGTTTAAAAAGAATCCTTCAGCTGAAAATTCTGTCAGAACTATTTTATCGAAAGAGAAAAACGTCATTCATTGTCCATTTATACCAATGATTGGCTTTGATAACATGTTTAAGCCATTAATGCTATATTCTTGCATTATAACATTTTTCTTTAATGCCTGAAAAAATATCATTACTGAGTTTTCACATGTTTCAGGATACAACTACAAACCGTTTGATGCCGTTTTATACAAGATAGTTTCTTTGGACAACAAGTGCCATGAATGTCTGTTCATTAAAAAAAGGGAGAGACTTATTATACCACACGCTTCCTAAACACCATAGTTAGCTTCAGTAATTCTAAACAAATTTCCAGTCACTCCCAGTAGTGAAACTAACTAATGATGACGTAAAGGTATCTCTTGGTGTGCCTACACTTTGACGAGTAGCGCACCTTGATGAATAAGGGAAGTTGGTAATATAAGGTTGGATTTCCTATAAACCAATACGGTTCCATATAAAGTGGAGGTATTTCGTATTGGAAATGATCAGTGACATCGGCGCGTAGTAACGACAACTTGTCTCCTCCAATATGGATTTCAATAAATGGATTATTTGCGTGTGTTATTTGGCAGTAATATATATATGCACATACGGTAAGTGTTTATAAAATACAAAGTCTAAGAAAAATATTGAATGCTTGATACCTTTAGTGTATTGATACATGGTAAATTTATGTTAAATGTTGGAATGTTGTTTTTTAAGAACCAAATAGTCAAAGTAAAGACATGAATAAATATTACAGCGATATCAAGAACGGACAAGTTGAATATTGCTTTATCGAAACATTAATTCGGGGTATCAAAATGTAGTCGATTCGTCACTGTCAAAAACATTGATATTTGTCTAGACTCAGTGCGTATGCATTTTATTCTTATCTTAAACTGCTTTTTAATCTAGTTACGCCTGTTATTTGTCGTTTGATAGATTTTATTACAATAATATAATTAAGATATTGTTTTTTGGTCCTCGCAATAAATGAACTCATACTTTATGGTTCAGATATGTAAGTAAAGTCACAATCTGTTAAGCTAGTTTTTCCACATTTAACTATTTTAAGTTGTCATTACGCCATACCTTTTAATCTCATTCCTGTTTTTAATTTCCCGAGTTTCAAAATAAAAGAGACCTCGATATATTTGCCTCTCGATTCGGAAGAGAAACTAGCATTGGGACAAATTTTCACTTGATACATTAGTAGATTTACAGCAGTTTGAATGAGTATATGCAAGAAAGAAGCGATGCAACTATTTGTATTTTTAAAGATGCTTCATTCATTGTAGTCAATTGTAAACTTCAACAACACGTTTGTATGGCCTAGTTATGCATTATGCATATCGTCAGGAATTTGATAAAGATACGAAAGTAGAACAACATTGATAGTACTGTTAGTTTCAACAGTGTAAATGACTTCAAAGAACTTTTTTTTCATTTATACGCCGTTTGTCTAATTGAAGACATCTCTTGTTTATCCAGTTGGGGTAATCACAGCACACTCCGGGGTAAAATTACTTTTATATTCACGAATGATCGTATTCTGTATATCTTTAATGGTGTTTTAACCCACTGTACAATTTAAAATCTTGTCGAAAACCTCAACTAATTGATTATCCGTCACCCTGTGTTGGTAATGATGCTTTCAATATAATATTTGATCTAAATAAATATCAAACGGTATTAAAGATAGACTGAGCGCATCAATAAGAACGTGATCGGAAACGACTTTGGATGTAATAGTCTATATTTTAAGCGGCTTATCGAGAAATGCACCACGTTGACTTCTCACTCAGCCAAAACGTCGAGAAGCGTAAAAAAGCACTTTAAATAAAGAAGCACGAGTATATTGTGTGAATTGTCCCCAAGTGATAAGATAGACTGGAAATATTAATCCGTCTAAGAAAGATTCGACAAACAGCTTATGGCGGTATTGGCAAATGAAGCTCCCTTAAACAAGTAAAATCAATTATTGTGGGATTAAATACTACTGGTGTATGTTTATGTCTCATAAAATCCACTTAGAAAATGTTTATGAAATTCTTGCACTCTACCCTGCGTATTCAACAATGTTATACAGAAAATTAATTTCACAACTTAATTAACTTTTCTAATTCAGCTCTCGTTTTATCTAATTCGAAATTAATTTGTTTTTCCTCGATTGTAGGGTTGTACACATTACGCCATTCCTTGCTATTATGTTAACTTCCAAAAAACAAGTGAAACCAATCAACAAGATATTATAAAGGAAATTCACCATACCTAGTTTGATTATCTCTAGCATTGTGTCTTTCGGCTACCATTTTATCACATGGCTTTGCAATGGTATAATTTAATATTCTTTTTATTAGCATACGAGTACATGCATATAAAAGCACAGACTGTTTTTAAAATGTGAGAAAATAGTTCAATTACTGTGTCATATATTATAGCAGGAATTAATTGAACGTGGAATCAAACAAATGTTAAAGTGTGATTCATTTTGATTTCATTATTAGTGAATGGTCAAATCCATTTGATGTATCGAATTTTAAGTTGATTTATGTAAGTCTCGAATATGATGTAACTAAAATAGTGAGTGTATGTCATGCAAATGTAGATATGGCTTACAAAAACAAGAAAATGTAAATACTAATCGAACGCCCGCAGGCAAATCTTGACCAAAGGTAGTTTGTTCTTAATGTTATACACAATTTACTGGGTCGGTGTAAAAGCCTATTCCTATAAAATAAATGAAATTTGTCGCGAACAGATACTGATGTAGAGGGCTTAGTTGTCACAAATAATTCCAGTAATCAAACCACAATGGATTCAGATGATTGTTTTTGTTCCATATGTTTACATAGCTAGAAGTTAGAAATGTTATTGGAAAGAAAAACATCTGATCAAATATAATAATAATTAATTAATTAACGAGTTCTATGGGACTGTTTGTTGATATAGAACAAAGCCTTCAGCTGTGATTATAAGGCACATTTGTTTGTTGAGTTTAAATTACAATAAGTTGAATTAGATTTTAATAAGTGGAGTTGATAATGATTTTTATTAACTGTACAAGTATTGATCGACTAAATAAACCTTTTTAAATAGTGAAATATGGAAGCGGTGCTTAAGTATTACGTAATATTGACATGATCTTGCCGACTATAACAGTTTGAAACAATGTTTACCACTAACATATTTAATTTAAATTTCCAGGTTTAGCCATGCCTATACTTGAGGAAGAGGTCAATGGTATGTTCCTCCCGGATGACACATTTGGACCAAATGATGGACCAATGTTTCAAGGTCCAGATTGGAACATAAATGAACTAGATGGTGATGACATTGGAACTGTTTTAAAGAGAGGCGGATTTAGAACTCAAGACAGTTATCACCGCATTCCCAGAATTAAGGAACGACGTATCATACCATTTTATTCATACGGCAATGAATATGGCGGCTATTTCAACCCAAGACCACGTTATGTACAACAACCAAGAATACCTGCCGGTTACAGTCCTTGGAATTTAGATTACAACACTTATGGTGGCCGATTCCGTTCACGCGGATCTAGCCGTTATTAACATTTTGTCAACTTTTCATGAAACGATCAAAGAAATGTGCTATAAAACGATGTGCATTGATTTGGTGTCGCTTGTATATAACTGTTTTGTTCCATGATTTCTGAAATAAACAACGTTTTGCCATTTTTTGCACTACATGCACTTCATATCAATATATACAGTAAGATCATTTTTAAAATCTTTGTTCTTGTATTCGACAGCAAAAATAGACATTGTAGAGATTAGTTATGTAAAGCTGACAGATATTGTTATCACGTTTTCCTGTCATAGAGTCAAACAAGTGTTTTTTCAACACGCTACAGTTAATGTTTTTAAATAAAATTTAATTTGGAAGAATTATCTTTTCAAAATAAACATTTAAGACAAAACTCATTTAATAGGCAATGTGTTATGAATATAAATTATAAGTTTCTTAACGCTGCTTGATGTGGATAAAGTAGACGATTGTTTGCACAATATCTATTTCGTGAGTTAAATGATATGTTTTGACTTTTTCCGTTAGTCGTATTTGTAATTTTATTGTGATTTTTATCGACAAATAAACACAAATATTCTTTTCATACATTGTATGTTCTGTTTTTTAGCTTTGAATATTTAGTTGAAGCACTTTCAATGAAATCCATTTTGAGGGGGAAACTTTTTATGAGCTAAGTAAGGTGTTTGCCGATTACAGTTTGCTTGATAACAATACACAAAACTTAAAATGCATTTCGACATGACACTCTGTCATGTTACCGTTAAGAATTTTACTTTTGCCTGAAGGAGCCCTGTAATTAACGAGTAACACCAATAAATCCAAATTTAACACACACCAGTAATTACACTACACAGTCCAAAACTTTATTGTCGTTCAAAATCATGTAACTCGAGTACTTTATATGCAATATATTCTGAAATGAGAAAAAGAAAGTCGAAAAGAAGGATGGAAAACACTCATAGTCAGACATTGGGACAGGCATTGACTTGTGACGTTTTAAATCTACAGTCTGGTCTGTCCATGACTTAGAACTAGATAATAGCGGTTGGTAAATAAATGGTATCCAAAGATTGATGTCCAATCGGTGTTGGTGCGTAGTAAACTCGGATAAACTCATATATACTGTGCGCTTAAGAACTGTCCATTAAAAGTTATACGGTCATCAGCAGCTGAAATTTTAAAATTGTGTCTTGTACTGCTCCTAGTATTATAAAATAATATAGTGAGTATCTTGAGGATGTTAAGGAACATTAAACAACAACGACATAACCCCATTTAAATGTTTTCTGGTAATTACACTTGCTTTCATGGCCTGATGTTTACACTTTATTAAAACAAAAGTGTTGTTTTAATAATGAAACATTTCAGCAATTTCCTGATCAACTTCACAAAACATGTCATCTACAGCAACATTGATTTAATTGATTAAATTATCGACCAACACAGACATCCTTGCGTACATCATGAGAAAAAAATGTAAAATCCATTTGATTGTTACAATTTCCCTACGTGGGTGTATCGAATATCGAAGAGCATAAATTCACCTGCTATGAAGTGAATACATCTAGAATAAAGTAATGAAGCAACAGTAAAAAAACTTCAAAACCAAATGTTTCAATCAATCTCCTGTTGTGGCATCAGCACCTTCAAAATGTACCATCATTTAACCACACAGACTTATGCGTCAAACATGCATAAAGGTTGGTCTCATAGGTAGTTTTGTTGATATTCTTGAATATTAGGAATTTACATTAAAAAACATTAATTACTTCCTCTATTCACAAATTGGCTGGTATTATTTGAACGTTTGTCATAAATATTAATCAAATATTTGCGTCTATCCAATTAAATACCTCGCGTAGGAATGATTTCAGACGAGTCTTGTGTACATTTACAGAATGCTGGCGGTGAATTGAATTTACAAGAATTTTATACTCAATTATTTACGGTTACCAAATGGTTTATCATCTGTAAGTTCTTATTGTCAAATCGAATGCATAGAAGACGATCAGATCAAATATTAGTTTATCAATTACATGTACTAAGGATTGGTAAGCATTTATCTAACTGATGTACGTGCTTTTCTGTTATAATGCAAAAATTAAAATTACAACGCACGTGAGGAGTTGAATATTGTATAGCTTTGAGTCTAGGGAATGGCGAATGACAATTGTATGCAAACCCTGTAAATTCACCTTCGGGGATGGATGGAAATTGAATTGTAATTAATAACTTTTTTACTTGTAACTGTTACACTTATTTATCTCACCCCTATCTAAGGGATGTATTCACGAATGCCTAGCAAAAAACATGGGGATTCACCGAAAGCAGTGTGACTGCTAACGACGCTTAAGGTGAGTCAACACTGCGTAAGCAGCGATTTCCGTTCATGGCGACATATTACTGTCTGAATGTCAGACATAAACGATATTTACGCCAGCGTCACATCCTAGAGCGATATACACAAATGCCTTCACTGGACATGTTTAGTTCAAATGCAATTTCGGTGATAAAACGAAATGAAACAGTTAAAAATAGTTTACACTATCGCTCAATGATTGATTATAGCGTAACATTTTATGCGCCGCGAACACAATAAACAGAAGGAAACATAGACATTAAGGCAAAGCCATATGCATTAAATTAGTTCTTTCATCGACTACAAGCCATTTCCTGCAATTTCCATCACTTGTCAGCAGTCACCAATCTCATTAACAATATATTATCCATTAGGTGCATGAAACCTGGTGAGGTGTAAGTTGCAAAAAGGGTCCGCGGACAATAACTACATGCGGTCTAAATAAAACCAAATAATCCAGCCTTACTTCTTCATTTGTATAGGCTTCAAAAACCTCTCGTAAAACCTCTAACAAACGTCAATTATCTTTGTTTTCTTTGATATCCAAAAGCGCACTATGCAATTTTGAAAGACAGTCTAGTCCATGAAGTCTCGTATTGACGACAGCGAGTATGTAACTATATCAATTTGCCTATCAGAGCCTACTGAATATATTTTGAATATATAATGGTAATAGAGTTACCTCATTTGTACAATGTTACTCGAGAAATCTTTTTTTAGTACACAAGATCACAATGTTCCTTTAACGATATATGGTGGCACGGACAATTGTTATGCTCTTGAGGATTCCCAAGCTTATTGAAAATCGCATTGGGCCAGAAAAACAGTCATTGGTGCGGTTACCCGATCCTATATTTTGGCGCTTGAAGTTTCTAATTGCAAAATACAGAGTACGACAACATTTGGGAGGAAACTTTCTTCGTATTCTCCCAAAAGGAATGTTTATAAATAGACATTCTAAAAGACCTACCTGCCTTAAATCATTGGGCCAATTATCATAAACATGACCCTTTTTTACAGCTTTACCACTGAATGGCTTACTGTACATTCCAACTTCTCAAATAGTGCCCAATCTGCCAGGAGAACAGCCAGAGCACAATATAAAATACATGAAGACCTGTCATTCCCCCAATAGATAACCATTGACTTGTTTGAATAATTATCTCTTTTCTTTATAATCTATGATTTTTGTCAATGTTAGTATCATTTGCGAGACATTTAATCACTTCAAAGCCGTTTCGGAGCCAGCCACGAAGTCTACCGAAGTCAATCACAATTCAACGTTTGTGACTTGTCTTGCAACTTTAAATATCTTGAAAAACTGTACGACACATAACATTCATGTGAATGCCGTGTTTGCATGGTCCGTATGCAAAATCGCTTCTGGCTTTAAATCAAACTCTCTTGAACTCGATTATAGACAAACAGTTGCGAACATGAAAAATTTACAGTGCATAAATTTGACCATTTGTTAACTTCACCAAGCGCATTTTCCCTGAGGAAGATAAGATGAACTTGCCAAAGAATTTAAAATTGCGTAATTTAAGTAAATTCAAATTATTTTTCTCCAGGCATGACTTTATTTTTCCTTAATGCACAATGATAGTTTATCTAGATTAACAAATGGAATAAAATATCCACTGGTTCATGACAATAGTTTAATGTCATTGCGTGCAACTAAATGAGAATTAGCAATTATGAGTATTTTGACATTATGTATTCATGGCGTGACACGTTTCATTTGTCCATAAAACTTGTTCCAATATCTGTTATCCTCTTAGAAGTGAATGCCATTTCGGTGATCTTTGATGATGACAAGAATAGACTAATACCACATTGCATCCTACATGTACAATAAATTGATCCAAGATTGCGATTATTGTCGTTTCTTGCGATTATCGTAATAAACATCAGGTTTGTAAGCTTCATGGGAACAATTAAAGCTATCAACAAAACCAACAAGTCGTAGAAAAGAAACATTAGAAAATCTAGCTCCACATATTCAACGCTACAACGAGTAAATTGATTGCAACAAACATACAAACTATTTCAAAACGATCGTTTTAAGATGGTTGAAGATAAATCAAATAAATACACTTCTATAAATGGCTGTCAGACAGCCTTGTTTGTTTGATATCCTGTGTAGTTTTACTTCCGTTATATCGCTTAGCAAAAATGTGCAAATAACGTACGGCCGCCTGTTGACTACATCAAGTTTGGACACATTCCATCTGCGAACAACAGACCGCACATTTTTAGCATACTGTGTAGATCTGCAAGCGATCACCGATGGCATTTGATGTCCTATTTGTGGATATATCATCGCAGATGAGCATGTGTCTTGCATATTCTTGATTCCACAACCTCTTTAATTGCAATCTTGCTCCAAACGGATAGTGTTGACTCGCTCGACAGGACAGCTTTCTGGAATATAAGCGCAAGAGGATACGTTTTATCGTCTATCAGTTTACAACTATACAACATATGCAAAAACACTGTGATATTAATGGTTTGAATACGTATATATTAAAAACAAATTTGGCACTTTTACCCCGATATACGTGCTTGGATTGAACACGAGTCATTTTTATGATTTCTCTCAAACAAATCAAAGATTTTCAAACAAATTGTACTTAGAGATAGTAATGTTACAAATAGTTGTCATTTCTGAATTTAATGACAATCTTCGGTCATAATGCGGATTGAAATTTTGCACATACTGTACTATCTAAGTCTGTAATCTTCGCCTTATAGATTTATAACTTGATATCCCGAATGGATTTAGCTTAAAATTCGTAGATTTGTCAATTTTAAACTGCGTTGCAATATTGCTTGGCTTTAAACACTATTATTATATGCGAAGTTTGTGATCTAACCTAGTATTTGAAACATTGATATACTGTACGCATCAATTGTAATGTATTTACTTATTCATAGATTTGTTATTTTTTACCAGCACTAACAACAAAGAAACTGAAGTTCTCATCTTCAATATTTGATAAGCAACTTGAATTTGTAATATTGGTCGTTAAATCAAGGTCGAGATACAGAGCCAGAGCTTTCGTAACTGTCGGTAATTCGTGTTATTTCTATACCAAAATGACGTAGTTATCCATTCGCATTTAAGATGTACATCGATTATCTTCCTAGAGCTGCAATATATGTCATTATGAGATATTGTTTCGGGCTGTAGGATAATTATTCTGTGGGAATATGTAATCAGAAAGGTAATTATGTCAATGATATGAAATCATTCTGCTGTTCAACTGGTACCTGATTGAATATACATAATACATTCCGTCTGGTTTCGTGTCAAGCAATTGTACTTTTGTATGACAGTTAACCCTGCACTTAATTATCACGTGTTCGTTTCCATTTCTATATCACAGCATATCGGTAACAAGAAATAAAAAAGGTAAAAGTAGTTAATATTTGAGAAATAATACATGTAACGACTGTTTAATCTACTGGTCATTTGATAAAATAAAACCAAATTACGGCATGGCAATAAAGGATGTCTTAGTTTTCTTGCTACCATGCTATATACACAGTGGTTAAAGTAATCCTTTTGTTTGATATTTTGTAAATGTAGGTACCATTTCATATATATAACACTTAATGTGTCGTATTTTTATAGATTTCGTAGTGTTCCCAGGATAATGGAAACTGGACTACCGTAATTAATTGTCAATTAAACTTCCGTATTTTTCCTCGATAATTTTTATGTCACTCTTGGGCGCTAATTACACTATATTTGCTACTTAGATTTTTCTGTCGGTGCTGTTTGACCATAAAGATTGATTAATTCGCGTAATAGAGAACCTAATGATTTTGTGCGTCGTAATGTTACACACAGATCTTAATAGCAATGCTTTGTGTTTTTTTTTCGAAGTAATGCTAATTACACATCACTTAACCGATCTAGTGTCAAAATGTCTTCTGCTGAAACCAGATTATTGGCAATTTGAATTTTGCTTAATCTAATTCCATTCGGAAATGTGATAATCGATGCGACCATTATTGAATTGCTGGACGACTAGAAACAAAACCAGATTCCTTATTTGGATTCATGGGAAAAGTCACATGGTAAAAATCCCCCCTTTGTGCACAGATTTCAACGTGAGCATATACCAGCCGTCACAACTAACACCAACAGCAGTAAACACGCACGCTCCTCGCTCGCAAGTAGACACGCACGCACTGTGTGAATTATTACAGTTTATATTTCATAAGGCGATAGAATAAGTGTTCATCGATGGAAAGCCGCATTCAGAACACCAGACTTAATATGTATTGTACAGATGTACGAACGCTTAATCGTGCCACTAAAGAATCAAATGAAGCTTGACGATGCTAAGTATTTATAAACACGTTTTAATTGAAAATGCTGTTCGCAACAGACATTCACACGCGCGTAAATAATGTGTATTTGGTATATAATTTATGATCAGTTTTTGAAATGGAGTGCTTTAGAATTGGTCATTACCATATTATATGAAGCATTATTACTTACATTATGCCGCTATTAAATGCTTAATTTCGCCCTAAATAGGGTTGATTGGTATGCAAATTTTGTTTCTTATATTTTTTTTTACTTCAGAAGTATAGTTCATATGAAAATGAAAATATCGGCAAAATAAAGTGTGGGTCGTGGGGTAAGGGGAAACTAGGAACTTTTTGTATGTTTTATATGTTGATTTATTGTCTGAGAACGTGTATGAAATGGTGTTTATCGGAACTGGGAGTTATGTTGTGTTATGTTGTTGTGCCACAAACATGCATAATTCGCAAATTCTCAAATATTACATTTATACTCTATGTACCATTAGGAAGCACATTGCAGACATTCGAACATGTATGGCAAAATAAACAGATTAATCATGTGATTAATTTCTATGTGTTCGGACAAATCTGTGCCCGTGGTCCTGTAGTTAAACATACACGTCTAGAACAGATTAAATATCTACGTGAAGTAGCAACAATGTATGATTCACACATTTAAACGATCGGTAAATAGATCTTAAAAAATAGCTAGAAAGTTTTGGGGTTAATTTCCTCAACACAACATGTGAATCCCCGCTTGGTTAATACGACATTAAATTTAATTGAATGTTGCTGGTATGTCACTTCAGCGTACACGCAATACACAAGGTAATTGTACAAATCAAAATTGACTATCAAAATACGGTACACCAAATGTCAATAGCAAACAAATAATTTTAAGTTTGTAATTGCATTGAAATACGAATGGTAATTCAGAATGTAAGAAAATATCACGTATAATATATTATATTAATTAATGTATTTAATTAATTAATGTATTTAATCAATTAGTGTATTTAATTAATTAATGTATTTAATTAATTAATTGATGTAATTAATTAATTAATTGACTGTATTTAACTGACTGCTTAAATGCAGATTTATGATATGAATACGCGCGTATCGTAAATAAATATTGCATTACTTCTTGACTATCAAATCTTTGTGCAAATTACACAACAATCTACATTAACAAACGTTTCTTCATTATAAACACTGCATAACGACAATCACTTATTGTCAGACCTGCTGTCACTATAAAATTTGCATGGTACATTTCAATTCAGTATAAGCGCGGACTTGTTTTGTCCTTAACACAGTCTTGATCTTGAAGCTTTACTATAATCATATATGTTTGAACCAACTGAATACAGAAATAATCAAAGTAAATGAAATTTACGTTAAACCCCAGAGAAAAAAGAAATAATTGATAAAAGACGCAGTTCGATATTTGTACTTTAATTCAAGCCGACTAATATAACTGATATCAGCAACTGAATCCCGTAAATGGGCAAAAATATTGTCATAGAAATAATTATATTAATTGAGTTTGAATTTCGCTTTATATCAGTATATTATATAAGTATGAATCTTTAATAAAAGTGATTTACAACGTGAGTGTTATACCTATATACCACAAAATTATTGTATTACAGTTCTTTAATCAATTGAAATAACCTGAGAACATCTGGTACCATATATAATTTATGAATTTGATTATAGCTTACGAAACTTTCAATTTATGCACATGACATTTCTAGATATACGATTAAATATTATTAATCTAAAAAAGTATATACTTTTTGTATACGTTTAGAACATTTATTTGTAAATCCATTAACAACTTATATTTTCTTTCATTCTCCAGTTACACATTTCTATTTATGATACTTCTATTTATGATGTATTTCTTTTTTGTTGCCTTAATCACGTGCTTGATGTTTGTTTGTATGTACAGTACTTTGTAGATATTGTATTTCATGAATAATGAAAAATTATGAAACTTTAATAAAATATCCGTTGTGTTCTTTTCATTAAATTGGATATATGGAATATATCATAATGTCGGAAACATTTTCAAGAACGTAAGCATAACAAGTATTAGCATTTCCAAAAATGCTTGTAATCGCCGTTCAGCCAAGTAAAAGAGCTAAGAATAGAATATTGAATAAAGATTTCCTAGAGATTTCATGTCTGGTTTAATTTCTGATTGAGAGTTTGCAACACACTCTATATTTACGACGATAGTAAACTGGTTCCCGTTGATTCCCATTTACTCTGTTTGTATAGAGACAACGTTCCTCTGGTGCAACATGCAACATGGAACGGGGACCAGTTAACGATGATAAAACTGCCCCGAAAGAGCATCTGTTAAGAAATTACGATATAAAAATGCCCCAAAAGAGCTTATGTAAAACACATAACTAAAATATCGAAGTATCCTAAACAAAAGATTTCATGATGAATTATACTAGCATTTATATCTAAATATTCATCAAATAAAATCCTCCTTTTTGTACAAATAGATTCGTTTTTGAACAAAAAAGTTAATGTTTTTGAGTGAAATATTCGCAATATTGTTTACCCCACTGGAGCCTACAAACTGGTTTCGAAATTCATACATTAAAAAGGCATATCAAAGAGATAACCCGACAATAACATGGCGGATGATGTACCCCATGGGAGACCCTTTTGAGGTCTTTTTGTCCGCCATTTTTTTATCATGTCGTATTAAATTCTCCTTTCTGGTTGGCTTAGAACAGTCGGTGTAAGGGCAGAAATATTCAAATCTGGTTGATTGTATACGTCGGCGACAAAAACATACAAGTTTCAAAATGTTTAGTAATGAAGCGTTTCAGTTAATCCACAATTGCGCCTGTGGATAACTTATACTTACCCCAATCCAACATAGAAACATTATCAATTGTTTTTGACATATGAATGTGGACTGATGGTGAAATGCATGTAACTCCTTTTGAGTGGTTTGATGTACACAGACAATAAATAACAATTGCTCGTAAGGTATATAAAACTCGTTGTATAACAGAACAGGGTAGATAAGTATGTTCTTTATTTTTGCATATTTGCAAATTTGTTGCATTTGCAAATGTCTCCAATTCCCTCTGGACCTTCAAAGAATTATTCATCATCTGATGTGTAAACTAGCTCTATTTCAGTATGATATCTATTTGTGCGGTTAGCGATTTCAGCCGAAGTTCCTCGTGCCAAAATTGTTTGAACAGGTGCGTCCTTGATTCCTATTTCGAAAGTAAAACAAATGTACGCGAAAGTCTCGTAAGAATTCAGTTTTTGTTTCATTCTTTGTATTCAATCGATCTGTCAACCGTTCACAAGAGCGATCTGCCTGTCCATTACTTGTTGAATGACGTCACATATGTTATATATGACGCCCGTCATCTTGCCCAAGTGCTCAGTATGGATACTAGAGATTTAAAGATAAAGATAGTAAAACAAATTGTGGTAATTTTTGCTCACATCGCCGCTTGGTTGTCATAAACCTAAGATTCTCTCTCGCTTTTAATGCAGTGACATCCGTTAATTGTCTCGCCACATATTGCTTAATCATTATTGATGCTCCCCTTGTGAATTTTCGTCAGAAAGTTATTTCTTAATAGCGTGGGGTGCTTCAAACCTTTGTACCTAAATCGTGAGTAACGATAGATAGTCACGTTGTAAAATAACAACCTTTGTGGGTGGTTCTCACTTGGCAGATAAGTATCTCAAAATCATATTTGTCTTTGACGCATGAATGGGGCAAATTAGTCCACAGTCTCTCATCGATCAATGCTAATAAATATGGAGAAAGTGTACTTAAGCCATGGGAGTAAATACATTTAAATCATGTATGGAAAGATTTTAGGAGTTGATAAGGTGACATTCATTTCTTGACGTACTACTGTGAATTTGTAATTTTGCGCTACTGAAAAAAGAAAACCATTTTTTTCTGAGATTTAACGTCGCAACAACAGCCAATGTTATTTGCTAACTTAATTTAGACGTTTAGATTTAACGGTGGATGAAGATCCCAGGCTTACACCTGGTAGAACAATCTACCTTCCGCTAGCTGGACAGCTTTCTCACATGTGAAGTTTATCTGATTCAGGGTGATATCCGAACTCGGCGTTAAGGCGCTAGTAATTAATAGTCAGAGACCATAACCCTTCAACCACAGTGGCTTCATAAGAAATTCATGTACGTACTGCGAAGGTCAAGCAGCGTATGAACATTAGACTGCTTCCCTGAAAAATAATTTATTGAGGATTAAAGCGTTGTGTCATAAACATTTATTCATGTCTTCAAGAGGTTCGAGATTCTACAACTTAAGACTCATTTTCGAGCTCAAATCTCATTTCACGATTTAAAGTTATGTTTTTATTATTTGATAAACAATACCATAAGACAACAGGTAAAAGTGAAGAATACACGAGACACCTAGCGCACGCTATAATGCTATTTACATTGACTTCAGCAAAGTAATGGATAAAAAGACTGAGGAAGTCAATGACAAGTACGTTAATACCTAACGTTACTTATTGAAGACAAATGTTGTGACTCTAACTTAGAACTGTGATGACCAGAAAGGCGATTTAATTACATGATAGAAATACACGAAAAAATTGAAGTAATCTCGAAGTAAAAAAGCCCTAATCAAGCTTCTCCGAACGATCATGACACATTGCGTGATTTGACAACAAGCACGCCAGATTAGTTCAAGCATGAAGGCTGGTGTTTGGAATTTTTCATGCTGGTGACATGTTTCTGAATATAATTTGAAAGAACAACTCCATTTCGCACAGTTCTGAATCAAACAGGCGGAGTTGATTGTATTGTAAATCCCTAAAGACTGCAAATGACAATAAGTATTAGCATTAAATTTCACGTTGAACCTCCTCGTTTGCTCTTCAGCGTTATGAGTTTTGTTCATTTTCTAAAACCTGTGATTTTGGAGGCATGAGCTCTTATGTCATATTAGGGTCTATTTTTTGTGTTGTTTCATCCATATTTATCATAAACCTTTTGCTTGGTTTTGTCTCTTGGTTTTGTTTACAAAATTCAATTTACATTTAATTAAACCATTCATTAAGGCGACAATACTACCATGCTCGAGATTATTCAATTACAACAATATCTAAATGCGGCCATTTCTTCATGATATCACTCGACGTATATAATGTGAATCGACTTTCAGATAGCCAATATACACTTATGTATTAACTGAACATGGTGGAACATCGGCATAAATTATAATCACCTTTATAGGTGATTGTCATGCGTATTGGACAATTACAGGATGGCGAACAAATAAATCTACCAGTTTTCGCGCATCATTATCACCATCGGCTCTTTCTCACTTAAACAAAACGTATAATTAGCATTGAATAACATTTGAACATTTTGTTTATATAGAACAAGACAATAATAATAAGTACCGACAAAAGAATGAAAGAGTAATTTCATATACACTGTGCTCGTAAGCTTAAGGAAGAAAATTAGCGTTTTACAAAATAATTTCAGTATCAATGAATATGTCCTTTCAAATCTGTACGTAGAAAAAAATGATAGCAAAAGTATACAATAAAAATACATCAAATATGAGTGTGAGCTACTATACAAATGTCTATCTTGTCATCTTCACGCGGTTGCTACCCCCATACATGAAGAATTGTTCAATGATGCTATTCTTATTTACCGTCAGTTAAATCAGACTGGTTCTATCTACAAAGCGAATTAACCACAAGCTTAAAAGAAGCTTACAAATATACAAATCTAGTCTGTATTCATACACGAAAACCTTATTTTCTCAGGAATTCGCGTCTCAAACATTGTTTTGAGAACTTGTACTAAATGCGTTTTGGATTAGTTTATACAATGGATCGTATTTTGTTGACTGTCCTTAGAGCTATGAAACTGAAATTGTTCATTTTGTAATCTTATTACATGTTGAATACAAAATTGCCTTAATTTTGTTAACTGAATAAAGTAGCCAATTAGGTTTTCAGCTTTGTATTTGATAACATCTGAAGGCGAATAGAAATCTTTGTGCTCAACTATTATAACTAATTATTACTGGTTATGTTATCAGAAAATAGAAACCTTGGGAAATGTAGAATTTTTAAATGTAGATAGAAAATGATTCCTAGAAAAAAAACGCATTCAAAACATTTCACTTTTGACATTTGCGCAAAATAATGTTGTTGGAGTGATATGTTGTTAAATTATGACAATCTCGTTAAATCCCAAGGATGTTCAATATAGTGGATCTAATGTAGACAGATTATTTACTGTGATACAGGATCCAATTTATGTAATCAAGATATTCACTTCTACGGATTTCTGAAGCCGTAGTGACAGTGTTTTTATGTTGTAATATGGTTATGATTTTTTATTTCATTGGAAATGTTTCAAAAATAAATATATACACTAGGCTGAATACTCAATAATGTGAATGTTATCTTGTTTCTAGTTGGTTGTATCGTTGCATTGTGTATAGTGACTGTAAATTAATTGTACATAATATTAATTATTGGCTGTCTTCTTATAGCAATTAATACAAGTTAAATGGGGATTTGGAAATATTAATTTCGTTTGTATGTGTCAGAATATATCAGAAGTGTGCAGCACAGATCCTTTTCTTGCTTTTAATTTTCTATATTTAATCCCACTGCCAGTTACTTTCTACGTATCAAAGATGCACTTCAGTGTAACTCAAGGGTATCAACAACGTTGACTTGACTTCGTGAAGTTTCCTGGCGAAAATCACATGTTTTGATCTCCCAGCTCTAAATCAAAGAATATTGTTATGTTTCCGTTTTAATTTTTATACTGCAGCATTTCTGTGATGAATTAATGATTGTCCATGATCTAAAAAAGATAAGACTGTATACTATGGCATGAAGTACGCTAATGTCAACTGACACTCACTCATTATATTGAGCGGGCGAACAAGAGAAAATGCAACCGTTGCTTCAATAATAAGAAACTTATACATAATACGGGTCTAATATCTACAAGCAATGTTTCATACACAAAGTAAGTTATAAGTTACAGTTACCTATGAAATACGGATCACCTAATTATCTCGATCGGCAAAACGCTTAAGAGCCATGCTTGAATTCCAGACTCGAATCTTGTACTTAGTCGTCTTTCTTATATAATTGAACATTTACTACCAACGGCCATTTGCCACTAATGTCTAGTTCATTCTTCGTACGAGGAATAATTGTCAGCTTCTAGCGTAAGGGGACGTCAGGATTGACATAAAACATAAGAACACTTGTTCAGTCAAATAAAAAGATGTAAGTGTTACGGACAGTGAAGCCTTTGTATTGCTCACCTATTTTAAGCATTACATTCTATGAACATGTATGTATTCCCCCATAAACTAGTCCAGCTGTTATACATTCTTAATCATTCCCATGGGAAACCACACTACAGTACACACTACACTACATGATCATGCATCTAATTTTTGTAATAATGAACAATGCAAAAACTATATTTGTTCATTATCCAGCGTGTACGAACAAATAAAAACCACTTTCCGGACTAAATCAAATCTACTTAAAATATGCAAATCATGAGTTACATTTGGGGTCAAAACAAGACAAAGATAGTTAACATTTTAATCGAAGACACGAACTAATATTCCGGGCAATGTCACATGCAATAAATTCTACAACTACGACAAGTTCAAATATTGCTTCCGATATAACCACAGAAACGAAAAATAGCAAGTAATTGATAGACAGTATTATTGTTTAGAAATGCGGGCTTTTAAACAATTGAAAAAGCTACAGATTAACAATATTGCATATCCTGACGCCCAGGAAAAGACCATAGTTATTGTTTACTTATAGAAAACACAAAAGAAAGGGATTCTTAGACAAAAAACATACAAACACTCCAACCTACCCCCACAATTTTACTTCCCCCACTAACCCAAACCTCACTTAACACACAATAACCCAAGTTGAGGATAAAACACAAACTCCAGGAAGGTACCGTCTTGGAACGATTCGTAAAAAAGCTAAAGGGGAGATAAACTAGTTTTAAGGGCCTAACCTTATCCTTATATCTTTAATCATATCACCTATCACCGGGCAAAATACAATAGCATTAATAAATAACAAGACAATAGCGTTTGTAGTTACTGTTATTATGACTGAGTGCTCTCTTATGTTGAGAAATATATATTATTGTACAAAAAAGTGGATGATATTCACAAAACCTCATACCTAAAAGGGTGTACCTGTTCAGTTCAACGGTTCACTTTTAATTGCTTTTTGCTTAATGGTACATCCGTGTTGATTACACGACCAATCCTTCATACGAACATGGTTCGTATTTCTCATGATTATCGTATAGGTGTAAACCGACAGACGTAAAGCGACTAATTAGTTCAGAAAATGTAACTGTTATTTCAGCAAGTGGCATTACTATGTAATTAGATATGATGACAATGAGAAAGTTGTGTTCAGGAAATGCCGCGATGCTACAACTTGGGGAAGACAGGAGCGTAATGTAACTAACATAGTCAGCGAACTGAAAAAGAAGCTAAAATCAAAAGATGGACTTGGAATGACTCTCTGTATATTTGCCCCATAAAATCATGAATGCCATATTTCGTTGTCAAGTCCTACTGGCTATGATAACTATGTCAATGTTAACAAACACACATATAAATTATTAATGTTCAGTCATAGGTCGACCAGGACTTATAATTCAATATGAAATAAAAATACTACGTTTATAATGCATCGTTTAACTATACATGTATATTTTGTGAAAAAAAGAACTACTGTCTTGTTTGTTTGTTTGTTTGTTTGTTTGTGACTTATTGTCACTGGGGTTTAACCCCACTTTTCAACAATTTTTGAATTACATACGGCGACCGGTTCGCCTAAGCAGTTTTCCTGGACTGTATACTAACCAGTACTAACTTACCCTACCACAAGAAGCCGGCAACTTCTCCACATATGGAGGAAAATCGACATTTCTGTTAAATTTTCATAGAAAGGTATGACCTGTCGCGACCGGGTTTCGAACCCGGATCTCCGGGTTACATATCCAGCGCACTAACTAATGGGCCACGGTCACTACAGGCTTGTATTTTATTAAAATGTAAAATTTAGAAACAAACCAAATGTATAAATGTTGCGTTAACATACAGTTCCTCATCGGTATGTTTAAAAACCAAGTTAGACGTTACACCCATAAATATCACTTAAGAAACAGAAACTACTTAACAACAAGTCTAGTTAACCACAAGGTAAAAGGTACGAAGCTTGTATTATGGGAATTAACGACGTGCTTGACAATTGTTGTCTTGCAGTTCGTGACTTTTAGAAGTTTGTAATGACTAAAATTCCTAATTGTCTCGAATTCTCATCTTAAAGATGCCAACGGTAAAATTCTTTGCACTTGAAGTCTACTCCTTTCATTTTAGAGTAGATCCAACGGATGCGTTATCGCCTGTATTGGAACAAATAAGAGTTACACAATTTTGTTGATTTTTAACGAATGTATGAGGGCAGACAGTATGTTGTAACAACAATATTTCTGAACGCCATGAAGCAATATCCAGGGAAATAATAAATGTAGACGGATTTCACTTCTGCACATCATATAATATTACTTTAATTGTCCCATTGCAGGAGCAAGTGAATAATGACTAGGACATCGTCAGATCTGGGGATAAATCCTGCTAATGCAATTTGCAATTAATGCATTCTACGATCGGGTGATAAAAGCTAAACCCACCAAATTCCTGACAATCTGACAAATACCGCTACCACTGGACTGCATTGTCTATATATTACGATAATTAACATTATGACCAGACTGATGCAGACTGTTACCCACCTAATGCCTATATAGATAGAGGTATCGGATATATACAATTAACACTGCAAATAATGAGTATTTTCCATTATGTAGTACCATAGATCAACCATTATACTTGATCCTTTATACATATCATGTTTGCTTTTTTGCGATTCCTACGTATATAATAGAAAGTTACTGTTGTAAGGGAATGCACAAAGGTTTATAGAGAATCCCACCATTTCTACTGATATGGACATAAATTAGAATTTTACTAAAATTAATATTGATCCATAACATTCTTCCCAGCTGCTGTTGTCTTCAAATTGGTCTTATTTGGGATTAAATAGTCTGATTAAATTTTACGTTTATAGTCAAGCAGCACCATTAGCTTAATGAAACAACGTCTACCACAGATGAAGCAGGAATACAATACTTTTGTACTTTTACATTGCTGACAAATATAATATAATGTGTTAGTATACAAGTATTATGTTCAAAATTATAAGAATTTAGTTTATAACGGGAAACAGTGACTCCAGTAACTGATGGTTTCTTCAGCAATTAAAAGTTGCTGAAATTTTCTTATTGCTAATTTTACTTTAGAACATGTGTACAGTTCTTCGCAGATACAATTCTTACTGACACATTTGTTTTCAAACTTAGTTTTACTTTTGTATAGATAGCCTACAAATCACTGAAAAGTTGCTCAAAAATTTCAAATTTTCATTGCAGTTGAAGTGATATTTTTGATACTTTCGGTTTGAACACTCTTTACAGATCTTTTAGCCAAGATCTCATTTTGCTAAATGAAATTCATTTTAATTTGGGGAAGTGGGTATTAAGCCAACAAGGAAATGGAAAATAAGATAAATACAATGGATTGAGAATGATGTTCTTTGTTGAATCCTTTGTAAAATAATTCCACATTTTTATATACGTCATGTCCGCTAATGATCGTGTAGCATAGAATTTCTATTCTGCTAGAGGATACAACAGACATGGTGTGAATGACGGAAAGAAAATATCCAAACCCGCTCCTCAACAAGAATAACACGTATCAATTACATACGCAGCCGCTATTTCTAAAGACGACAACGCAAATACCCTGATAAACTTATGACGGATGAATATTATTGCCACCACAGATTAGATGAATGATGGAACTTTCACCAGTCACCATGCAACATAAATAATGTTGTATAGTATGAGTTTACAAAATCAAACCCATATCACCCTATTGATGCCTTGTAACGCCTCGTAATTAAAATTCCTGTCACTTTGCAAACTGAGCTACAAATCAAACTCTCAAAACATTTCGCAAATAACCCTGATGAAAACAAACTCAGAAAATAACAGAGAAGGAATAAAACTAAGCAACAAATACTTCGGAAATAAATGACAACTAGAACATGAGAGAGTTCGTTAGATGTTGACGATGGTGTAAAACATTTGATAAGATATATATAAACACATTCTATAACTGAATTAGGTTCATGTAAAAGTTGTATCAATGTATTTAATAGTAACAAATGGCTTGTATAAGGTAAAGTCTGTGTAACAGAAGAATCAATTTAGCTGCATCTGCTATTTTATGATTTATTTTGCAGGTATGTAGCAGAATGTACAAAACATACTGAATGGTCATTTGCCTCGTCATTCATTCTTCACTCAATGTAATGAAATACATTTATTTGTTAATAAGGATGGGCAAATGTAACAGTTACAAATAGAATATGTGTCAATAGTCACCACTCCCATATCATTACAATTAAAAGTTTATCGATACACTCGGCACATTCACATTTTACCTTTATTTTATTGTTGTCTTCTTCGGTCGCCCCCCTCATCCCAACATCAGTCTAACCATTTGAGTATCCTTTTGTCATGCGTAGACTAAACACCAAAGGACATTTTGTGACATTCAACAACTCCAGTTTATCTTTTTGTCTGTGTGGAATTCATTTCGCATTCAACACATTATTCGATGACGTATTTGTGCGACTCAAACTAGTCTGACGTCAGCATTTTGTGCGAAACCAAACCAAAGTCACTTCTAAATAGTGCGTCATTTCAGACGTAAACACCGTTTTACACTTTCTTCGGACCAACTCTTCTCTTATTGCTTATCTCAAAACTAGTCACGCCTGTAACGCAAACAGAATTGATAATAATTATATAAGACAATGTGCGAATGCTATAATGTACCTTTACAATTCGTTCTCGCATGTTATTAAGAGACAAATTGTTTTCAAGTTGGGGCATGAATGTTATTTGCAAAACATCAGAATAATATTTGTTTTCAATTAAGTACCAAACCCACTGACTTAAACTTGTTTAATTCGCTCATCACAGGAGGAAATTAGTTTCTTCCGTAACAATTCAAATATAATCTACACAACACAAAATATATTGTAAATATTTCCCAGAGCAATCTATGGAAATAATCTGCTTGATAACTATGAATTACGCGGTGTCTCTGACTGGCCATTAAGTAACAATTATTCGTAAGATCAACGTCCATAAGCCAGACAACAACAGAGAAATAAACATAGATTTGATATTTCCGTTTTATCCCTATAACTAACAACTATATGATACGGACACTTAGCAGTTTTGACATTGATTGACAATAATTCTTTGTTAACGCCGATTACCAATAGATGAATTACAAAACTATAAAAAATATTTTTATTCGAGGGCACATGCATTAATTCCGGACGTAAAATGATCGAACTGGAAATGCTTGTGTAATTAAAACAGTAAACATTTCTCTGCAAAAGCTTTGATATATTCAAAATGTTCCGTGTCAGGAGATGTCAATTTAAAGAAAATATCAGACGAAAAAAAAAACAGATGATCATACTCAAACGTTCTGTTCATAATCTGTGTTTGTGCAGTTAAAATAAATCTATTTAATCGTTTCGCAGGATAGCAAGAGTTATATTTTGTTACAGTTGATTACACTGATGTATTTCCACATTGCTATCTAAGGCTTTTCATCACAATCTATTCACGTCTCTGTTTAGGCATGATTTCTGATACTATATACCATCCTTAATATATAATACTTTTGATGTACAGTGAACATGATAGTATGTTGAAGGCATCCACGTAAATACACACTTGTACTGATGTGACAGACGGAAATATTTTTGAGATTATCAGAATCTCGTATAAATGTGCTTGAATTATACGAGTGCCTTAAGTTCTTATCTTTTGAATTATATATCGCTTTAAATACATCAATGGTGCGTTTGGTTCAAGTAAATTCAAGTCAATCTTCTTTTTCGGTATTTCTACATTTCAGTTAAAAGGACATCTGGTTTGGTACAACTTACTTTTTTCCAGTGATGTCCATTCTTTTAGCATAAATGCTATTAGTTCATACACATCAAGGCACATCTATACATTCACGCATTAAGTTATATTAGGAATGTTTATTCATTCAGAACATCATAAATTACAATACAGTCACACAAACTTGATTTTAATTATAGCAAATTAATTGACGGATAAAGTACAAATGCACCTCATTGACAAACGATCAAATAGGTCTTAATAGAGAAATGACAAAACAATTCAACAAAGTAATAAATTAACAAGAACGATATGGTACAATGTAACAATGCCATCAAAACACATCCTTTCTCTTAGAGAGCCGACAAATGCTTGATCCGAGGACAAAAAAGTTATTTTATGTGTCGTGATAATCAATATACCAAATAGGGTTGCCATTTCGTCAATACATAATATTTACAAATATACCCGTCAATTCCACAGAATAGAAATAATAGCTTCATCGAGTCTGCAATTAAGGAATCGTGTAATTCCGTAACTGTCGCTGCCTGAAATACCTTTATTATCGAAGTTACTGATAATGGGTACTTAACTAGATAATCGAAAACATTTGCTACATACTAGGGTCATCAAAACTACATCAGTCACCATTGGCAAGCAGCATGTATCTGCAATGCCGATGGTATAATGACCTGAGTTTAGAATAATATATGCTAGGACGATGACAATTCACAAAGACGTTGTATTTTGTCAATATCACAATATTATAATCTACTGTCCGGGGTTCTCAGCAGAAATTATCAAAACCTTTACAGGATGTGTTTGCTGTTTATTTCTTCACATCAACTTTACTTGCAATGGAAGAAAAATGTCTTATGTTTCCCAGAGTATAGGCGCTCGTTACTCGTTTTTTTTCCTTATTTGTCTCTGGAACTGGCATTCTCTGCCAAAGCGAATGAACACATTACTCCTACATCAATGAAATTCGTACATCACTCCCCGCGCCTTTACTGGTCACGCTTTAAATTATACTTTATAATCATCTTTAATTGTGGAATAATTTCTATGCAATATCACAATATGTACTCGGACGATGTCTTACATATCTTAAAGACTTTGATGCCTGATCAAAATAATCTTAGTACTTTTCGCCCATTTACTTACATCTAGTTGCGAATTAAACGAAGCAGTGCCATAGATTTCGTCAGGTGCTAGCGATGGATGTTTTTTTAGATAATGATAATGATACGGTATACAAACTTTTATTCTTAATCATATGAATATCTTTTTGTACACTGAACGGAATAATCTGATCATGTTCAATTTAAAACAATTCCAAAATTCGTGAACTTACTTGCCATGATGTGCAAGCGATTGTTTAAAAGCTACAACTGGAAAACTGACAACAAAATATCATTTGGATTGTGCATGTTAGTGACGGAATAGTTGAATGAAACGACCGAGAGCACAAGCTGAGTGAATAGTCATCATCACAAACACATTATAGAGCACGGATTAAAAGAGACGCGTGTACTAGCTGGAAGAAACGGTTTACAGAAATTGTTAAACCTTACACAGCATGTACAATAAACACCCAGATAGGATACCATTTTTTTCATTAATCACCTTACTAGACAATTTCAACACACAATTATTATTCTTCAAAATCTAATAACATAGTTCTTTGCAGCTGAGGAAATGCTCCAGTGTGTCCTTCGCGACGTAGAATTTTTGCTTTTGATGATGCACTTCAGAATGATTCTGTATCGTTTGATTAATGTCATTACTGTACTGACATAAAATAGTTATTACCGCGGGAAACATTTTCAAATTGTACGTGCTGGGGAAATGACAAAACATTATTCTGAGATGCTTAAATCATGAAATGTTTAAGAAATAACGAACTAATGGCAGTCAATAACAATCCGTACAAACCGGATTTTAAAGGGATTCATAATCAGTGTTTAAGTTTTAGAAGCAGAAATGCTGACAATAGGAGAACAAGATAAAAGTAGTGTCTTCAAAAGTAGCTTTAAGGTTCGAATCAAAATCTAAAAAAATCGTTTTTGATTCACATCAAATCCATTAGCAGTGTTTAGCCTTCAGGAGGAACAATTAACATTAATGTTTCTATAACAGAGCGCTACTAATGCAATAGTATGGTTCTATCATTTTGTTTCCTCCATTTTATTTGCAATTTAAGCTTGTTCCTTTTGTAGCAGGGCTATTTCATGTAACAAAAGCCTTTTGGTCCAACCTTTATTGCCATCTGTAGTTAGAATTAGAATGAAATTAAATTTCTACCAGTCAAATTATTTTAATCAGTTCGTCCAATCTAAAAAAGAATCATATGGATGGAATATTTTATGAACAAAAAAGCACGCTAAATGACCACTTCAGTATTAAGATCTCATTGTAACATCCACTTCTTTCAGATCGGTTTTACATATTTCCTCAAAATTACAATTGATGAGACCACTTCAAAATTCAGAACGATGTCGTGGTCCCAATGTTTTTCTTAATACTGGGGTTTTACTGTGTTTCGCGGGTTCTTGTCGTCATTATATTTTAGATAAATACAACGTGGTCAATTCAGACTTACACATATATCCATAAAATTAGTTCAATTTTTCACAGCAGTGTTATTATCAGCCTGTGTGATTTTATCAATAATTCCGCCATCTTTGACGAACAATGACGTGGTTGATGTTATCGCCAGATCACAAAATGCTGAAATGGTGAATTTGTGTTTCACATAGTCATTACTGTTTTTAAAACAAATGATTATAAAATAGACGTTAAAACACAGAGTAGTACCTAGCTATTTGTCGTAATATATTAAGTTATAGATCAGAATGAAACACAATTAGATTGGAATGAAGCACGTATGTGAATATCACACCCACACAGTGTCATATGTCTCTTATATGTGTGTCATATATGTAGTGGGGAGTTGATGGCAGAGTACGGAACAAGAGGGAACAAGCCCGTTCATTTTAGCTGATATGTTAGAACTCAAAATATGTCACGGTCCATCGTACATAAGGCAAAAAATAAGACATATATACATGTACCTGATTTCTATTAACATCGTCAAAATATAGTGCAGATAAGTCGGTATTTTTTCTGAGATAAACCTCAAAGGAATTAGGCAAGAAAAAAATTGACCTAGACTGAAAAAAATTAAGGGTCCCCGGAGGAAATAAGGCCGATCAGGTTAGTGGTAACCAGGAACTTCGTTTAATCTTTTGTCAGTATACTTGTTCAACTACATAAAACAGACATAACACACTCAGTGAATAAACGAATAATGGTGACTTGAATGTGATAAGAAAACGTGATAACTGAATCTGTACTATGACTTAACGATTCTACATTTACATATACCTGAAGTGTGAAAATGTCAAATGTTCATCACTTTACTTCGACTATTAAAGGAATTGGAATGCTAAGACCAAATGAGAACCTTTGGAAATTAAGAAGTGTTCATCCAATATTTTTAAATCTGAAAGCCAAACATAACAGATAATAGGATTTTTACTTCCAGTAATTTGTTGACCAAACTACCTATAAAACGAGGTGCAGGGACAAATTGCATGTTGCCATTTATTTATTCTTGATTTCCTTAAATGTCAATAATTTCGTATTCTAGTGGGCTTAATAATATTACAATTTCAGCATTAAGAAACAGCAACTGCACTAATAATAATTTCAGAATTACTCACATCTTCTTGTTAAGAATCGTAAACCAATTAGGGACGGGGTATATGCTATCACCAAGTAAATATAAAATTATCCATACAAAACTACCTACTGTTTATCAAGCTGGGAAAGTAACTCAATCAAGAGTTGTATTTGTCAGTGTTATTGGAGTTAATGATTCACGTAGAACTTTCGTCGCAATAATGATTATGTTTTCTAGAAGTAAACAGACACCTAAATCTACAATTTTCTAGCACTTTAAAACATATTTTCATCGGAACATATAAGAACAGCTGGAATTTACTGGGTTTTCCAAAAGAACTAGACTGGTTTCTTACTTATCCAGTTGGGTAAGTGAACATCTGTCTGAGGACACTGTCTGATATTATCAATGGTAATAGAAGTGAATGAAGAACCAGTCCCTGGTTATCACTTTTGCCCTGTCTTAATGTATATAAGCATTATTTCTGCTGCTCAAATAACAAAACAAAAAACAATGTTTCAATCCCTCTACGTATTATGAGCACCATAGATAATTTGGATCAAATATTGCTGCAGTGATTTACATGCTGCCAAATAGTAAAACAAAATTAACAAAAGTTGTTCTAGTTTTAATGAGTAATCATTAAATCTTCTCGAATGTTGCAATAAAACTAGAAGTAGTTCAAAATCATTCAATTAATGGTCTTTAATGAGTTATTAAGAAGAAATATGCATACATTTGGGCCTTTGGTATGATCAACTTTTTTTGGTGATTGAGTTAAATGCTTGGATTTGAAATAAAAAAGATTTTGAAATATGGATCAGCTCTGAGTGGCCTTAAACAATAAATGTTTTTAGTTTTTTTAACTAATAAACTACTTTATGTTCCAAAATCCAAGGATTTATTTTTGTAGGAGTTTTGGTAGATTCAGACCCTAAATTAATCAAAATTCCCATATTTTCTTTGCTTATTTTATGGTTGTTTTTTTTTTTTTTTTTAATTTATCTTGAACCATGTTTGAAAATACAAAGTTTGATATATAGAGGTCTATAGGGAAGATTAGGAATACCTTACTGTGTAACTCATAAAAATAAACTAGAGCTCTGCCGAGCAGTGCTAACGCTCGTCTGTTTTACATCATTTTATTTAATAAGCAATTTTGACCAAAATTCTAACTTAAAAAGGGGCATAAACTCCAAAAATATAGCTGTTAGAATAATACCTCTTGTCTTGCAACTGTGCCTTGTCATGATAATCAAGTATTCCGAGTCATTTGTCGTGTTAATATCTTGTAAAGTTTTTAAGTAATGAGCTACTTTAAAGTTTTTGCACAACAGTGATGAAGACGAAAACGACACCACACAGTGATCATAATAGCTCAACTTTTTCTTTGAAACAGACGAGCTAAAATCTAATAGTTTAATCACCTAATTAAATTTCATTTCCACTGAGACATTTTTGAAACTATTTTTGCTACCTATCATAAGTTTGGCCAGAAATCTCCAGAGAAAAAAATCTGGTTTTGTATTTAAGGCTATCTTCATAACTAGAAATCATTACCGTTACATGTTATAATGAAATGTTTAGCTATCACTGTTTCATTCTGCATTCAAATTCCATTGCACAAATTGATGGTAAAAAAAGTACAAAAACAACAGCAATGTGTAGAAATATAAATATATTTATTGGATTCACATCTTTTACATACAAACAAACATATAATTGATAAATGCCAACATAAAGTTATTATGAGAATTTCTACATCTGGCCAGAAAAAAATAGTTGTGCTTCTGGTTACTTGACAAAAAATAGCATGGGTAGGTTGCCAAACTTTTCTGTTTAATTTTTTCTCAGGATACCTTTCCTACTTTTGAGGCATAATTCATCCCTAAATATTTTGTTAAACTAATGATCAGTTGCATCTTTTTTTATTTTGCTGCTAAAAATTTTAGGGTCAGCCCAAAAAAATAGGGCATGTTTGGTACCTCCACACAACTTTTAATTCTTCTGACCTCTGTATAAAATAATGTGAACATACCCCAATGTAATCTAAAGCTAGACTCTGACATTATACAAAGTGTCTAACTGTTCTGGGTACCACATACTCTACACAAGAAGCCCTGGCTATATGAACAATACCCAACTAAATAATAAATGATGACTATTTAATATGAACAAGTTCATCAGAACTTCAATAAAATACTTGTTTAAATCTAGTATAAAACCATATTATAGGAAATTTAAAGTCAATGTTTGATTAGAAAGGCACTAAATAGTCTTTGTAATTAATCCCTTTAATGTAATAACCAGACATTAATTAGTATTTACAAGTTATCTATAAACAAATATTATACAACAAAGATTTGTCTTACAGAGATAATATGTGCAACATTTATGTTAAAATTATTAGAACATAATATTATACAACAAATATGCTATAGTTAAAGATACAATGTTGAACAGAGCAGAGTAAAATATCAAGTAAAATATCACAGACGAAAAGTGCACATACATTGTACATATAATGCAGACATAGAGAGATTCAGACCATATATCATTCATATCTGTACACAGATGGTTTGGCATTGTCAAACACACTTCCGTATAAATATCTGTCTAGGTAAACATGAATAATTTGTAACATGTTTGCTGGGGACATATGTTGTCTCAGAACAATTTTACTTCCTGTTTTTGTTTGTTTTTATGTGATTTATAGTCACTGGGGTTGAATGCTGTTTTTCAACAATTTTTCTTATATATACATGGCGATCGGTTTACCTAACCAGTTTTCCTGGACTGTATACTAACCAATACTAACTTACACTTTCACAAGGAGCCGGCAACTTCTGTACATTTGAAAGAAAATTGACATTTTTGTCAAATTTTCATAGAAGGGTATGACCTGCAACGACTGGGATTCAAACCCGGATCTCCGGGTTACAAGTCCAGCACACTAACCACTGGCCACGGCTTTGACCCAGACTGCCTGTAGAAAGTGTTTAATTTGTAACACAGTATTTTTACAGGTGAAGAAAACAAGATTGATCGAATAGAGCATATGAGTGAAGTATAGATTACATAGATTACATACGGAGATGACAGACAATTCATCTGATACTTACATGTACCAATGCTGACCTCACAAGATATATAACAGCTTTTATGTATCAACTTGATGAAGGTAATAAAGCAGACAATGAAGTTTTAAATGAATGTTATAACTGTCATCACAATCCTATAAAAGCACATGATATTGAAAGTATGTGCAGTGTTTATTGAGGATTATTGGAATGTAAGGAGCATGAAACATATCAGTAACAGGAGATGAGCATTATATATATATATATATATAATAAAGGTTTGTATAGACCTACCTATTAGCTTATGAATGATGGTGTTTACCAAGCAACAATAACAAAATCAGAGGCAATCAGATTAATTTAGGTCCAATCCTGGTATGCATTATTACAGAATGATACACCTGACGAAAGGAACAGATTGGACACTTCTGATACAAACATCGAGGTAGTTTTTGAATTACACACAGAAATAACAGTTAACATAAACACTGACAGATCTAGAGCAATACAACACAGACAGTATCATTAGGTGGTGAGGGTACTCCTAACATTTTATCTAAACTCTATACCAAATTGCTGCAAATAATATCACACATACACAAACTATATAATGTCTCTCTACACAGATGTAGTGAGTAATATTCCTTCACTACCAAAACACATTGGCTTTCTTTACTGGTATGAACAGTACATACAATGAACTGGGATAAACAGTTCATGGTGTAATGTAAAAATCTCTTTGTCACAGCACTAAACTAAGTCTTTTTTATCATCTCGCAGATTTTCTTATTCTCTTCTCATTTTCTTTTACTTTCCTCAGTTTCTTCCCTTGTGTTTTCATCAAATCTGCCATTTCTGAAAAAATGTACAAAAATATTTCTAATTGCTGGCCACAAACCAAGCAAATTATTGCATGAAATATTTTTTTAAATATGTTTCTAAATGTGTCACAAATATCTGAATAGAACACAAAGATGGTAATTTTCCAGATGTACCTAAAAGGTAACTAGTGATTCTACAGACTTTCAACACCAATGAAAGTCATTAAAACAATTCACAAAGCTTTTAACTATTCTACTTACATGGTTTCCCATAATATAGTTACCAAAATATAGTGCTGATTCATGGTGTCTTTTTTAATATAGCGTAATAAGAAATCAATGTTTTAAGTAAAACAAAAAACAAGTCTGTCTTCTAGAGGGGAAATTGACACTGGCATTTTTTTAACACATTGAGTATGCATACAAGAGAGATGAGTGAACAATTACCAACATCATGCATAGCATAGACTTTCCAAAAATTGTTCAGCAAAGTCATTGAGTTTAATTCTCAAGTATACACAGAGAGTAATTTTAATACATACTCGAACATATCTCTTGGGACTTCAGAAGGTGATTTCTCCAGAAAATATGTAAACAAGTAACTTTGACAGCATGCATAAATCAACAATTATCATAAAATGACAGGCATAACTGCCCAATTATATATAAAATGAGTATGTTAAGTCACAGAAATGAAACATTTTAATGACTTTTATGTCAGTATGTTACATTCAACACTTGTATGTGTCACTATCTCACAGTATGACATCCATAATTCATAGATATCACATATTTAATAGAATACACCAGTTATCTGATGGTGTGATATAAAAATCCACAGCTCTTTATATACAATATAGACAAGTACACTTCAGATAAATATTTCCATCTTTGTCCAAAAGGAGTTTTATGTTCAACAAAGCCACATGATACAATAACAAGGCATCACAAACATCAAGCATTATTTGGTCAACAATAACTACACTGCTTCTAGCATTTGATGATTCAAACTATTTGTGTTTTTTTTATTAAGTACATCTAATCAGTCAGTATTTAATCTTCAATGCTTGTATTTGTATGGCATACCTTTATTTTCCTTCTGCAAGTTATCACCCATTCTGGTAAGGCTTACGATCCGTTCTTCTAGACGCTTGCACAATTCTTGAGTATTTGGTATGGCAGTGGGTGGGGAGTGGTCTTCTGAAAATGAAAAAATTGAAGACTTCATGAGCCAAGGTGATTCTATCTTAATTATCAACAAAATACCTCCAACTTCAAAACATTCCCAAGTCATCAAAGGTTTAAAATGAGTATCTATTAGGAAATTAATGAATAGTCATTGTGTTAAATATGAAATTTGAAAAAAAAGTTAGAATTTAATTGCCCCAAACTGTTTTCATACCTGAAATCAAGAAAACATATGTGAAAATAAAATTAAAATGTATGGAACTAAATTGGTAAGTTGGTTATATTACCTTCATTTCATTAACATGATTTCTTTTCATAGGATACACTAAATCATACTATTTAAAGAACAAATTCAATGACTGAAATGTGAGGACTTAACCTTTTGCCTCATAATACCGCACTTCCCTGCATCTGATGCAGACAGCTTTTGAAAACATTGTCGCAAAAGAAGCCATTGTAATAAGCAATGGCTTCTTTTGCGACAATGTTTACTCTTAAATTGATGAGTTGTATATTAGCTTTGAATTTAGGAGAGTCCAAAATATGCTTATGAGGCAAAGGGTTAAAAACATCCATTTGCATGTAAAATTTGTTATTTATGTGGTTGATATTCTGTATTTACTGAGATAAGCAGTAAAGTTCAATGTCAGACAAGGTTCTCAGCAGCAGATTGCACAGTTTAGTACACAAGTAACAATATGATACACAACTAGGTACAGTAAGGCAGCATCCATTTATAACAAGCAAGCTCATTAAGAGTATGTTCTGAACAAAAAGTCAACACAATTAAGAAAGAAATATGATGATGAACTACATTTTTTGTACTAATTTTTAAATTATACTTTAATTAACATAGCATTTACACAGTAATAAATAATACTGCCACGTTATTTTCTACAAACAAGCTCAAAAGGAATGCTTACAATCTATGCTGCTATTATACATGTATACAAATGAGCACAGAAGAAAATAATTTTGCAAACAAATATTATATAACAATTCCCCAAGAGAAGAGCAACAAATGATGGTATAAGTATTAAACTAGAGATGTTTCAATAATGCAGTGCTTTTGGAATAGTTGTTGCTCAAGCCATTCAATACTGCTTATGAATAATTAACAACCAACCCAATTAAACGTACAGGAATAGAATCACCTGGGAGTAATATATTTGCCATAGAAAATACCTAATTATCAGAATAGGAGCTAATTTTAATCGCAGCTAGAATATTAACTATAATTGGGAGCTAATTTTGCTGGAGGTTGCAAAAGCTATCTACAGATGAAGTCAGTATATACCTAGGAGTAAGCTAATGAAGATTAAATCACACATGAAGTTAAGAACAACACAAGGGGAGGTAATTATACATAAAATATTACTGAGATTATCAAACAAAGGGAGGTAATTACATATCTAGATACTATATAAGTAAGTTAGCACAAAGGGAGCTAACTATACATGCAGGTATACCTTGAGTGCTCTCCATTATTGGAGAGCCGACACAAAGGGAGCTTACAATATCAGAATCAACAAATTCTTGCGAAACTGAGACAGTAGACTCTACATCAGTTGTTTCTACCATAGAAGGGTTAGTGTCTGAAAGTGGTTTTTAGAAAATCTGTTAATCATCAACAAAGGTGGGTATATATACATGCTGGGTATTTATAAAAAATACATGCATAAAACACAAATAAATTAATACAAGTTAATCAGCAATAAACACACAGAGGAAATATTAAGTGAAAATTAAAATAGCTAGCTTAAGATAAAGACGTAAAAAGAGCTGAAACAAACCACAGAATCAGCAACAAAATCATGTATCCATACATCAATATGCTTGTTCTTAACTTATTTGTAAATATTGTATTTTGAATATGATATCAAAGTAAATTTAGTTGTTGCTTTAAAGTACATGATCTTTCTTCTTTCTCTGCTTAATAATAAAAAATTCTATCACAAGTAAAAAAACAATGACATTTCATTAAAGCAGGTACATTTAGAAGCACATGTGTAACAAACACTAATTTGCAGTTACTTCATTGGCAGTCAATTTTGACAATTGGCTGAGTTGAACTTTCATGAAGACCGTACCTAGACAAACAATATGGCCACAAATCCAATGTATTAAGAATTGCATACATCCAGTATTAAGGTAATAAAATCATATTAACTTCATTAACCTTCTGTCAACACCAATACATATGAATATGAGATAGATTTATCTCATAATGAACATATGAACGGACAACATATCAAACTTTCAAACTGAAACAACAAAGATCTATACATTCATTTAACAGATACATTAATCTAATATAGTAATATAATTTATTTGATAATGAAAGTTCAATTCAGCTTCATGTCAAAATTGCCAATAAAGTAACTTGAAATTTGTGTTTATTACAAAAGTGTTTCTAAATGTAGTTGCTTAAATAAAATGACATTGTTGTTAACTTTATTTTTATTTTTTAATATTAAGCATAGAAAGAAGAGGATAAATTCAAAACACAAAATCAATGATTTGTTTTCATCAACATCCCACCTTAATAGTCAAGGACGACTTAATCTAATCTAATTAGAAGAATATTAGTTTCTATCAGACCAATTCAAATATTGAATTATCTGGTCCCAAACAAAACAACTGATTACACAATCTAAAATGCAAAATAGCACTCAATAGTGAGCCATACTGCACTATTCCATACTGGTACAACAGCTCTGTTTTAATTAAGACACAAGCCCTTATTGGAATATTTATCTGCCAGTAACCCACTTACAGATAGGATTATTAATATATCTAGTTCCAATAAAACAATAAAACTCCAATGCTCAACTACAACTATGGGTGTGATCAGATGAGCTTTAATCTCTGTTTATAGAACCTTTTGTTAAGGTTCAATAGAGGTAATTGGCTAACATATAAAGTTTATGGTATTTGAAATTTATACTGTTAATGAACTGAATTCCATCTAAATTCATATTTTCTTCACAAAACTAATGATAAGTCTCCATAACAATTTTCATAATTAACATCACAACATGAACAAAGTGCCAACAACAGTTCATTTCAACACATAATTTACGAAAAACTTTCAACACAAATAGAAAATCAAGCAAACATCAAAAATGAAATCAAGTATATCAATTATTTGAATACATCTTAAATTTCAAGATAATATATCAATGTTTTTGTCACCCCAAGGTAATTATAGATTGGAATAATACAGAAACATAATCAGTACATGATTATATGATCAAACAAGAATATTTGGATCAAATATACCATTTCAAGATTATATTCATGCAATCTTGTGTGCTTGGAAAATGACTTTTAGTTTAATTTGCCATAAATGAAGATTTCCATAAGTGCTAAGTAATTCTATAATCTCAACTAACAACCTTGTCATATACACCAAAGACCTATTTTTTTAATAAAATATACATTTCATATCAAACTTCTATAATGTAATAATTAGTAATAGAAAGATGAGTTTGACATTTTAATCAACGCAAGCAGATCTTTAAATACAAAACTGAAAAGTGATAGTTCATATCCACATGTAACAGACAAACAATCAAAAATAAACCACAAGGGCACTGACATCATGAATAGCAAACTGTTGCAATAAGGAGTAACAATGAAAATGTAACAAAGCGACCAAAGCAAGTAATTTTTCTAGCATTGTTAACAGTAACAAACCAATTTGTCTCCGAATAAAAAGGTCATCAATTCTGTGATAATGTCATGATTAACAGTCTGTCAGTCTGATAAACCATACCACACAAAGACATATTGAACTCAATCTACATTTGTTACAATACAAGTATAATGAAGAATCATTGATCCTACCTCATCAACAAAGAGAGCCCAAGAGGACTACAATAGCAATAGATTGCTCCCCTAAACAACAAGGTAACCAAAATGGACTATGATAACAATAAATTGCTCACCTGAACAACAAAATACCCAAAGATTGCACACCTGAACAACAGGATAATCAAAGACAATTAAGATAGCAATAGATTGCACACCTGAACAACAAGACAACCAAAGACAATTAAGATAGCAATAGATTGCTCCCCTGAATAACAGGATAACCAAAGTGGATTTTGATAGCAATAGATTGCACACCTGAACAATGAGATGACCGAAGTGGATTTTGATAGCAATAGATTGTTCCCCTGAACAACAGAATAACCAAAGTGGACTTTGATAGCAATAGATTGAACACCAGAATAACAGGATAACTGAAGACAACTAAGATAGCAATAGACTGCTCACCAGAGCAAAAAAGAGCAAAAGAGTATTCTGATAGACACAGATTGCTTACTAGTGTTCATAGCACATTCACATTCAACAGTTTTTGCACATCAATGTCTGTGATAACCATACAGAAGTCACCAATTATGTCAATGATCTCAATATGAATAGTCACATTTTTATAAATTATGTTGTCTTCATCAATTGCGGTTGAAGGTCAAAATTTGAATCATTTGTCAAAACTATTAAGACAATACAACAACAAAATATCATTTAACAGCTTTTTCAAAAATTTCCAAACAGCCATATACATACTCAGGAGAGCTATATTACAACAGTGAAAGGGATACATTCAAGCATAGTTAATAGAACACAGCCTTTATTAAGATAAAAGTACCCATAAGTAGATAACAATTCAAAATTAGATCTATGAGTTAAGATTGGAACATTAAAATCATATTTCAAATGAACATAATAGTTACCCTAATTCTTGAATTGTTATTATTCATTAACATAACAATAATCAAATTTTGCACGAAAGTTAATGATTTATTCTACAACAGCATCCAATTAATCATTAATGGTATGAAGCCTGCAATGTCTGACCTTGCAATGTGTTGGAGAATATTTCTATGATTGCACAGAATTCCTTTTTACCTGTAATATCTGAATCTGGTACAGGAGGCGAATAATCTGATGTCCTATAGTCTGTGTCAGTCCAAGTACTGGAATCCTGTGCTATGATTGACGGCATTTCAGCTGAACGACTTCGGCGGTGCTTCTTAGTAGAACTAAGTTTTTGATTTTCTGTATAAATAACAGAAAAGTACATTAGGGGTAATTGACTGTGCATAACTAGTTGATCACACATAAATTGAACTAACAGACCATATCTTTCAAAAGTTTGTTTTCATAATGCTGTCTTTTCTGCCTCATTCATTCGCTTAATTGAAAAAAAGCAGTCTGTTTTTTTACAGTTAAATAAATGGATTTTTATTGCCAAAACTGTGATCAGATTTAGAGAAAAAAAGATGACTGAAATGGACAAATAAAAACAAGATGACACTTCAATAAAAAAAGTAAATTCCAGTGTCAAATTCCACAGAGAGGAGCTGATTAAACATGAAATATTATTCGTTTCAACAGAATGTTTTATAATGTTTCATCTAAATCCAATTATTTTGAATAATTATCAAATACATGCTCCCTTATTTGGACAACAACTGATGAGAATTGTACCATCACATGCTATTACTTCATCCAAATTATAATGGAGTGCTCAGGAGAGCAAAAAAAACTCTACCTACCTTTTTCCATTGGAGAATAGAGGGCATATGTGCCAGTCAGTGACTTAGACCTGTTATGTATTCTGTCATCAGCCTCACCATCACTAAAGTAACTTATATCAGAGGGAGCTGATGGAACTCTGCAATCAAAGAATCTAAGAATCAGCAATTTTTTCATTCTTTGGGTCTGGTAAAAGAGCTCTTCCTAATTGAAAATAAAGACATTTTTTTCCAAATTCCCTACCTAAAAATTCCCAATTTTGGCATCACACCACGCATATTTTTCACAACAAGACCTAACTTTCCCAAAATTGGAAAAAAAACAAATCACTGAGAATAATACATAGTCAACTAAATTCACCTAAAAGTATGAACAACAATAATGGGTGATCCAGTAAATGAATGACATTGCAAGGTAGGACCTAAAAAATATGGAAAAAAAATTAACAATGGGCCTGATTGTTCAAGTGGTTATGGTCTCTGACTAGACAACACCAGCCTCTTCATTGCTGTGAGTGCAGATCCCATTTGGGATCAGACAATTTACACATGTGAGGAGGCTGTCAAAAAGGTTGGTTGTTCAAAAAGGTCTTGTTCCATCATTTAAGCCAGAAAAGTTGCCAAATAACCCTGCCTGTTGGTGCAATTTAAACTCTAATCTCTGAATTCTTTAAATACTGAATGAGTATGCATTAAATAAGCATTGAATGCTTTAAAACAGGTCTTTATGATATACATATAGCTATTTATAACAAAAATAATTTCTATTTATTTTACCTGTAATGACAAAATGCCTTCTTCTTCTCTGATGGCATCATATCAAGAGTCCTTGGTCGATACCTTAGTTTTGGTCTTTGTTTAACTTCTCGCTCTCTGACCTGTCTATGACGGTTTGAAGCCAAGGGTTTGTCTGACTGTGAGCCTTTTCTGTCTGATATCATATTTCTCATTTCACTCAAGAGCAGTTTTAATTCTGAACCAATTTCTTTATAATTTTCACTGGACTGTTTGGCAAGGATTCTGTCTTCTTCCGCCATCTTTTCTGGTTGCAAGATGGCGCCACCTGGTGGCTGGACAGTTTTTGTTGTCTGTGACTGACTGGTGCCAGTTTTATCATCCCTGGTTGAATCAGTTTTATCTTGCTTTAGAGTAACAACTTTCTGAATAGCTTCCTATGAAAGGACAAAATTAGTATCATCATACAGAATTCAAAGTATACACATGTGAAGGAAAAATAGCCACAAATAGTAAGCTGCAGGATTTGAGACTAATTCCAGCGACTGATACTGGACACATTAATCAAATAAGCTATAAAGGAATAAATTATGGACATGATACTAGGACAAAGATGGAGGATACAAAAAGTGACAAAAGAAACCCCACAAGAATAAGACATACATTCACAGGAAGAAAAAAATGTCTGCAAGTTAACTTTGATTGGCATTTGATTTTCAGAACAAAAAATCCTTAGACAATTCATTGACAATCACAATGCTAGACTAATCTAATCAAACTTCAAAGTTTATTTACTTATACATAAAAAAAATGGAGAATGGTTTTGGTAAGTCACTGGAGGTTTGAATTTTGACATTTGGGTAATGAATAGCTCAGGAAGAGATTGCTGAAGTTGATACCATTCTGGACTGACAAAAAATGCTGAGGGCGGTGTTTTGCCAGAAAATTTAAAGAAAGCTGAAATGACATTTCACACAAAAAGGCAAGACAAGACAAATTGCAAATTATTACCCTGTCATGTTCAAATCAATTTTATACAATTTTTATCATGGAATAAAACAAATGGCGTGCCAAAACTAATTGATGCATTTTTAGCTCAGAGATTTTAATCCTTAACTAACTCAATCAATGATTTTCTGGTAATACTTTTTACTAAATCAAGAAACATAAGTACATAACTAAAATCAAAACTATAAAGGGAACGAAATAAAAATCATTATATTATTGATGGACTCACAAAATATATGAATTTTCATTAATTCCCAATTTTTTATGATGCCTCTAGATTCAATTTGCATACACTAAGCCCATTTATTCATTAACATTCGTGCTCAACAATCCTAGGGTCAACTTTTGTGAAAATGCCAATTCCAACACTCAATTTAATTAACTACAATAAACACTTAATGAGTGTCTATAAACCCATTTGTTTTCTAATTGAGCTTTTTTTTTAAATAATTTCTAATTCAAATAAAAACCCCTGGAAATTTGTTTTACAGCAGCTGTTTATTTTAGAAAAGCAATCATTGAACAATAAAACAGTTGATGAATACAGGGAACAAATTAATTTAAGACAATACCTCATTAGACCAAATCAGATTTCAGCAAGACAGTGCCAAATCAATGAACACAAAAACTGATAACTAAAAAAGGCTATACAAATCTAAAATACAGACAAATCGGTGTTTGCGGCCATTTCTGTAATAAGACCACTATGTGAATAAAGACATTTTTTTAAAAAAAAAACATCACAGGTCAGTACCATGACTGATATGATAATGGTAAACTTACTACTGAGCTTAATAAAGCAGTTTTACTACCACAAAACAAAATGCCTACAGTATAGATTTGAATCAGCAAGACTATATATTTTTTTCTCAAACTTTAGGGTAATCTTTGTAACATCCATTTTCATAGACTAATTTAGACAAAAAATTGTATCAATAATTCATGAAAGTCATAAAATTTTCACACAATATGAATATCAACACCCCAGTGTTCACATTTTATACACTTCTCAGACACTCTGATGAGATACTGTCAATTTGATACCACAGAGACAAATGTCATTCCTTTGTGTTCATAAAGTGCAGACGAGTGCTGTATTAACAAGGATTAGCTGACTGGATAGTATTCTTTTATATGGAGGTAATAAAGTCATCAAGTGCTCTTCTATACGGAGGTAAATGGGCAATAAAGTAATCAAAGACTCTTCTGTGTAATTATAGAGCTAAAATTGAAACAAAGAGATCATGTACTATTCCACATCGAGAAAAAAAATTGGTTAGAATATATAAGAAATTACCTTCATTTCCAGTTGATGTGCTAACTTCATTCTAGTCATTTCTTGTTCAAACATCTCAACTTGCGCTTGAGTTGTAGCATTGCGAAGAGCAGCCTTGAATAAATAAAAATATGCCAGTTTAGGTTGTTTCAGAGTCTTAATAATTCAAAAACGTGTCCTGAATATAAAGATTGTTAACTGCCAACTTCGATGGATCATTTAATACCAAAGACTTAAAATTTAGCTTATGTCTTCTTACAGGACAAAGTGGTTCCATGTTGAAGGATAGAAAATACTTGAATCGTAATATATGAAGTTATGATATAATTATGCTTTACAACTTTCTTTATTATCCTAGTATGTGTAAATAAGTATTTGTGGTAAATGTAATACTCTTCAATGAAGGGTGAAATAAACAGTTTGAAAAAAATAGACTTGGCAAGTAAACATACCAATCAGAATTTTTTCTCGTATGGAAATGACAAAATATTATGGACAAGAACACATGACCAATGATGCAAATTGATCAATTCAAAACACAACCGTATAACAGATTGCTACAAGACACCATACTTGTAACGTTTGTTTGCAGATACGAAGCATGCACTGTGATGACAAATTTCACCATAACCTTTAATTTCATGTTTTCAAACCAAATAAAATGAAAGGATTTCAGCAAAAAAAAAAAATAGAATTGATATGTATTCCAAAAGAAACCTAAATGCTGAAGATATCATTGTGGAAAAACACTGATACAGCTAATTCCGCAATTTGATGCTAATTCTAATACAAGCCTGTTGGACCTCAATCAGACTTTTAAATGGTAACAAAAAGCAAACTGCAAAAGACCTAAGTTAACTCCAAGAGAACGTTGCTGTAATCTACGCAGTAAATAAGTGCTATGAATGTATGTACCAATGTTTGTACCTAACATCATCTTACAGCATTCTGGCAGTAATTTCTTGGCTCAGTGACCAAATATCAGTCATTTTGTATATAACAAGTATGCAATTTGTCAAAGTTACAACATAAAAGTGATGTATCCTCATAGCTGATAATTTTCTGACCTTTATCAGAATGAAATCTGTGATCCATAAATATTTTGTTAAATCATTTTATTATCCCATCAATTCTTTTAGGTAATGGGGCAGGATTTGATCAATAAATGCAATTAAGTGTGATAGTACAGCAATTATTTTCTTTTTTTGTTTGGGTCCAGTAAATGGACCTTTCCCCACTGGAAAATTAAGACGTTTTTCCCAATACCTGACCTAACAATTCCTAATTTTGGCATCACACTGCAAATTTTTCACCAATTGGACCGGACCCAGACCCTTTCCCAAAATTGCAAAAAATCACTGTAGTAACAAAATTAGGACTTTTTTATAAATCTTTTTTTAAGAACTGAATTTACAGGGCATAGAACAAGCTATGATAATAACACAACAGATGGGAAAATGGATGATATTTGACTATGAGGCTGAAAAAACACCACATGCTGATAATAAAAAATGACATATTGAACTAGGATGATCATTTGTTTATTTTGGGTCTAAATTCTTATGCGGCATGTTTGTTTCTGTCTTAAAATGCAATATTCTTCTATCAATCAATACGATTCAGGGCAGTTTCATACAATAATACTGATAAGAAAACCATGAGCAGAAAAGTACTTAATTCAGAGGGCTCAAGGGATATAATTTCAAATACCTTATAAGGAAGATATATTATCTCTTTTATGTAAAACGTTAAAACACTTTAAATGTGATTGAAATAAAACCAAAGACAAGTAAAAGCATTTATAGTTTCAATATAGACTAGACTTGTTCACTAAAGAACTGAAATAATGTAAGTGAATTGAGTAAATAATTAATGAATCAGTGACTAGAAAGTGAATTATAGAAGATATCAGGAAAGATGGAAAGTAACTACATGTGGCTAATAAGAAAATATAGTCATCTTGAAATATTTAATATCATAAAATGGCTGTCTTTATAATTACAGACAACTCTTGTTGTGGTGAACCTGTTAAAGATGAATTAAAGCCAAATCAAATTTGAAGTCCCAAGTTTTGTGCTTCATATGAAATTTGACTAATTAAGACTGAGTACTGTCTGAAATATTTGTGTTAAGTGGTAATAAATATTTCAAAATTACTTCTTTCTAAAATGAATTAAAGCAATTTAGATAAAAATATTTTTGCCATTTGAATACAGCCAAAATTTGGCAATATATATAACCCAAAACAAACTGAGACTGACTCTCCAACTTTCATTAAACTGAACCATATTCTCAAGTTTCACAAATTTCATCACAATGAGAGTTGACTGTATTATTTATAGGGTGCCAAGAAACATTATCCGTACAATTAACACATGACGCAACATGAGTATTCAGTATCAAAACTTAACATAAAATATCACATAACATAACTACATGTTTTATAACACATCTATAAAATCTTGTAAGTAAAAACAACACCATCTGAATTTCACACATATATAAAACATAACTACAGAAAATCAATCAAGTCATGAACCACTGTACCAATATACTGTATACTATAATGTTATTGTTAATATTCTACTGTTATTATCGCTTGACTTACCTCACCCAAATATTGTTGATGCACAGAAATGAACTCAAAGTCATTAACTATGTGAAGTTTGTACGTTATATTCTTTGAAAATAACTGGACATAAATTAAAATATCTTTAATAAACAAGTGTTCTTTACCCTTTGGTAATCATTTGGTTCAAATGAAAAATACTCATTTTTTTCCCTACTAATGGTAAGGAAAATACAAAAAACTCCCTGCAGCATAGGAAAAATAAAATATGGGGAATACTAAACTCCTGAATAAAAAATTGGTGAAAAAAAAGGAAAGAGAATGGGGCTAACATTTTACAAACAATGCCATAATTATTTCTTTGGTTCTTCCTAACACCTGCAGACATATATCAGTATCATTCTAATATAACATAAATGCTTCAAGTTCATTTCTGAAAGCAAAATTAGAATACCGAGGTGAACTCACACATATAAACACACACCATGCATATTTCATATATTCATAAGCCATTACCTTATCTTTTCCAACCTTTCTAAGAACTTTGTCAAGCGCGACATACTGAGAAAAATAATAATATCTCATTTGTATAAGATCTGCTTAAAGGGCACCATACATACCAGTACATCATTACAAAAATTACTATTTGAAGTTCATGGAGGTGAATGAAGTAATTTTATTCAATAATTCATCACGTTCCTGAGGCTAATTGCCTAGTCCCATGGCATTTTCACAAAAACATCTTGAATTTTATTAAATAATGAGCAGTGAAGTGTCAAGTAGCGATTATGCCTAAATACATTATACTGTTTTAAAAATATCTTCAATCAGGGAAAGTTAAGTGCAGTTTTTATTCACATCCCATGTAAACATACACCCAAGCTTCTCATTGGTCATGCAACGTTTCCTTTCACAAAGACTCATAGTATTGTTTTAAAGTTAATTGAATACTAGTATCAAAACAGTCCTATATATGAGCAGATTATTTCTAGGTTTTTTCAGTAATACTTATCTTTCATTTAGACAAAGTTTGTGATTAATATCAGTCAAAAATGGCTGGCAAAATACTTCGTAATATTTTCAAGTACTGTTTGTACTGCTAAATGAATAATGACTAGGGATAGCAATAAATACTCCAATATTCATTTGAACATTCGGATCCAAATTTGGTATATTCCAGTCTCATCATACCTGATGGCCTTATACCTGGTCTACAAATTCAGAGCCCTAATGTATTGAGGATGATGATTTTAGAAATTGTTTGAAATTACTAATAATTCAACATCAAATATACAAGAAGTTAAGACCAAATAAACAATCATCATCAACTAGACTATGTAGTAGATTCACATACAGGGGTGAAGAAATGTTTTTTCATGTAGCCGGTCAGCTACTAATAGTAGAAGGGGACTGAGGATTCCCCACAGAAGGAGGTAAAGGGGCAATGCCACCTGTGGGGAAAATAACCAGTGAAAATGCTCAAATAGCTGATTGATTTTTCTGCCATCTGGCTCATTTCTACACACCTGCACATGAACTAATTTCATGTATTTTATTTTGAAATCAGTATTAAGGTGGAAATGTTGTATTTTAGATTAAATGAAAGTTACATTCATTAGCAATGAAAAGAAAACAATCAAGATGAAACTACATTATTTAATTTCTTGACTTTTGCACTACTCAGAGTATTTCAAATGGGGATGATAATGACCGCACTATTTGTTTAGTGTTTTAGATGACTTAATATTTGAATACTGACATTGGTACTCATTGCCATCCCTAGTAGTGACCTATGTGAGCCACTGTGTACAAACATAAACAGTGACCTATGTGAGCCACTGTGTACAAACATAAACAGTGACCTATGTGAGCCACTGTGTACAAACATAAATGTAATTACAGGATATTATGTATAAATCTATCCTGTAGGTTAGTCGTCTGGACACCAGATTAACATTTCAGATATCTCAAGGACAGATATCTCATTAATTACAAAGTCTAAATTCGCTTCAGCCTAGATGAGAAAGTGAATTAATAGGATGAGACGAAGTCTTCCATGTTCACTTTTTCTGTCACACCATAGAAGAACAAGATTAATATTGCAAAATGCATTTCTTGATTCGTGACATTATTATTGAAAAATATTTTACATATCATGGTCCATAACCTCTCAATAGTCTTGCACTCTCTATCTGAATAAAATGGGCAAATTTTAAATAATATGAACTCCATATATAAACAATGAAGACTAATCATCCCTTCAACTAATCTCAAAAAAAATTTATTCATATCATGGATAAGGCCATCCCCAAAACTAGAGCTCCACAGAGCAGCACCAATGCTCGTCTGTTTTACATCATTCAATTTAATAAGCAATTTGGTCAACATTCGAAGTTAAAAAGGGGCATAACTCCAAAAATATAGCTTTCAGAATAATGCCCCTTGCCTTGCAACTGTGCCTTGTCATGATAATAATCAATTATTCTAAGTGTTGAGTTGATATCATTAAATGTGTTTGAGTAATGGACTACATAGAAGATTTTACATGACAGCGATGACAACAACAACACAGTAATCATAGTAACTTGACTTTTTCTTCGAAACAGACAAGCTAAAAATAAAGTTTTCATCAAAATTGCTAAAACTCTTTTTGGGTCAGGAGATTTTGAATAAGTCAGTTGTGTAACTGCAAACTTACAATTTTTTAAAGATGGCCTAAGCTTTTTGTTTATATCTGAAGTTATTTTAGTAATCAGTTATGGGTCTAATGGGACTGTAATGAATTGAGCATTTCTAATGCTTGTGTATACTGGTATAACAAATACATTTCAGAACTTTAAGATCATTTCACAAAGTCATTTACTTTGTCCTAAAGAGAAATGTCCAATGTATTTATTCAAGAGGGAATATTCCAATGTAATTCATTCCATAGTTTCAAAAACAAAAAAATAGCAAAGCACTTTTACCTTCAATGCATGAAAAACTGAATTTCAGTCAAGAATCCCAGTATTGTTTGCTTATTGTGAAAAAAATGTCTGCTGTATTTCAAACTTCAGCATAAATTACATGAAAAAATCTTTTAAGCAGTTAAATGCGAAATTAGTTGAAGCTTTTCCTTATATGCATTAAGAATTCAAGAGCTTCAGAAATGCAAGTGGATTTACAACTGTTTAAGGACAAATTTTTGTATTCAGCATTTCCATGGTAATATCAAAAATCCCCAACTGGTAATATGATAAACAAGATAAGAATGTAGAATGAATGTAATATAGATTAGTGCTAATTAAAGTAGATATGTGGTATTGTATATTTAATGACATTCTACGAATTCACATATTCATGGCAACAGGAAAATGGTTCTCATTGAGTCACATTGTAGATATTGATGGTACAATTGTTCAGATGATATACCATCAATTACTTTCATACAGAGTAAGTTTTTTATGCTTAACTGCGGTTGATATTTCATAAGCAGAACTGCACAACAACATCATATCATATTGAACCTACTATGAAATAGGAAGACTGATCATATTTTAAGTTGTTAGATAGAAGTTACGGAAATGGTACAGACATCCCAAATTTATATATGCATGAAAAGCCAGCATAAGCAAGCATTTAAATCAATCAATGTCGTGAAGCATCCTTCAGTAAACAAGGTTTTTAAACAGTGCTCTACTGGCAGAGAGTGATAAACATGTATACAAACACTCCCTAGAAACACTGTTTTGCGATGTAATTATGAGATATTCGAGGAAAAGCATAAAATGACTTTAAAGAATGAATCATGAATTTTCTAAAGCCATGAAACTGTGTCAGCTGACTTGATTCCATTACAAGCAAGATTCAGATTAGTGTTTTTTACTGCTACTTAGTTTATTTTCTCCAAAAATGCAAATCCTTAAATGTCAGGATCAAGTTTAATTAGTCCCCAAGCAATGAGCTAATACACAATAAGCCATTAACTTAAAATATTGATCGAAAAGCATGCTTTCAAACAAGCAAAATACAACAGCTCAATGAAATTGCATAGTTTAATATTATGTTAGTACAAAAAATGTACTGTTTAAGTTAGTTAAGTAGAGAGTAGCTATCTGCTGGAATATTGTTAGGATTTCATGTATTTAGTGCCACATCTGAACCTTTCAGGGAATTACTACCATGAACACAATATAAAGTACAAATTAAAATCCCTTTTATCTAAGACATACTAAAATACTGCGGTTTCATTATTTTTTCCCTGGAACAAAACTGTCATGGATTTTTATAAAAATCTACACCTTCAAGATAAGATATCCTTACATATTGACTGTGTCAAAAATAGGTATAAGTCTGAAATTAATGTTAAATATAAAATTTTGGCTATTTTTTTATATTTTTTTTTCAGGTTCTTTTCATAGTAAAAGTAAATGTAAGTTAAAATTATCAGCTAAACATATAATAATAAAAAGAAATACATCAACAACAAAAAAGTGAATCAATCAATTTACATAAACATGTGTACAATGAGAGTCCAATGTGCACTGAAGTTTGGCTAAGATGATACAATGAGGCTATTTTCAAGTCACTATGCAATAAGTCCATGTTCACAAAGACTAGAGCAAAATCATCATTTATTCAATAGAAGCACCATTTTCAGACAGTGCTGTTTATTTAACCTTAAATTTATTGCTCCCAGATCACAGTACTTACCGTAACCATTATATAATACAATGTTGTGCCACCTGAGATATTCTTGGTATGTTTATGAGGTCTGATAGGAATTATGCACAGACAGATTGAGCTTACAGTTTCAGAATTTTTATTTTGCTTTCAGATATTTCAAACAAAGAAATGAATATCAACAATGCTACCATTTAATGCAGCTTTGCAATATTTGATGTCAAGGAAAATAAATGAAACCACAATATAATAAGTGTCAAGTTATAATCATTATCCAAACATTATATTAATATGGGTATAAGTCAATATTAAATTTTAGTTCTTTTATCCAATCCAATTTCACAATACTTACATCTCTTTTCTGTGTCTTTATGAGCTATGGGATATCAAACAGCTAATACAATTTATTTATTGTTAAATGAAGTCCACCATCTTGACAGCTACAACATTTTTTGCACAGTTCATAGAATTGAATTCAATCTTTATATCATTAAATCTAATGAAAATTATTTGAAATGCACCTCATACACAGAGACCATTTACTTCTTCCAGTACTTGGGTAAATGGCTAATGTATGAATGATTTTTTTTTATTTCCAAATGAAAAGCAACCTTTTCATCATCTACTAATGTGCTTGACATTCAGGTTTTTTATGAATACACTTGTACCTGTATGTTTGAAGATGGGACCTAACTGGCAAGTTCAATCAAACTCTACCACTAAATAAAATATGATAATTAGTCAGACCATATCCTGAGGTTGACTACTGAATGTCTCTAATGATGGCCATACAAAACCATTGATCATGGTTTCATATGTCAACAAATAAATTGAAGTCACAAGGAAGTCCTGATTATTTGTTGAAGTCTAGACGTATTTTGAAATGAAATGAAAAGATGTCGCCTCTGGTAAAAATGAAGTTTATCAAGATTGTTTATTTGTCTCTTAATTCATCATTTCCCATGGGTGTGTTATTTGTTACATATGATTATATCCATAACAATAACCTATTACAATTGACATTTTGATTTAAATGAAAAGTATATATACACAATGTATGTTTAATTTGCTTTTAACTAAACATATGTCATTACATACCAGACACTCCTATGCCAGATCAATTTCCAAGTTAGACAATCCTTCAGCATTATAATAAATATCAAAACATTTCCAAAATATGTAATAAAAAATGCTTATTCTACTACACTGGAACATTATATTTGAAGATATTTAGTTTCACTAAGTATGAACATCATAAGGGGCCTCTGACTAGTAATCACTACCCTCTTACTGCTGTAAGTTCGAATCCAACCCAGGACCAGACAAACTTCATATGTAAGAAAGCTGTCCAAAATGTTGGTGGCTCTACTCAGGTATTTGCCTGGGGCCTTACTTCACCGTCAAATGACCCTGGCTATTAGTGCAACATATAACTCCAGAAAAAATCATTTAAAAGGCATTTAAACAAGATACTTGAATAACGGGACATTAAGTAAAGAAAACTACCAACATTTACATATTTTCATTTGATCTACCTATTAGTTCTGTTTCCTATCAGCAACACACGTTAAACCAATGGAACTGCGGATATGCTTTTGAATGTATCAATTTCATTAAACGACATAAAAATCTTAATGAAAAATGATCAAAGGAGATAATGGTATATTTTCATAACATTAGCACTTAAAAAAACAAGCTATACATGAATTGATTTTCCTGAATGATTAAGGAATAAATGATGACAGAACCAATCAGTATAAAACTAATTGATTCAAGACATTCATTAATGCAACATCATCCAAGTGGCGTCACAACAATTGAGATAAGAATTATAATATTCACTGATCATATTGAAACATACAATAAGAAATTAATGCAGAAAAAACTAGCTACCTTTTCAGCACCACAAATGATACCACACTTTTTGTTATTCATTTATAATAGGTAGATCCAAAACCCCAGTTTTCATTTTTGTGCAGACTTATCTCTAGATTATAAGAACTTATCTCTAGATTATAAGAACTGAATATTAATCATATGATTCCCTTCAAACATCTGATAATATGATCTGTCAGTGTGAATAATTCAATGCAGAAATATTGCGCAATTTTGAAAAATTCATCAGACAAATCAATACATTTTATATTCACATTATTAAGAAAATAATAACACAATGTTATCACATTTATAGAAGTGATACAAAGAAAAAAAAACATTAAACTAGAAGTTGCCAAATGGCAACATGTCGAGCCCGCTAAGGTTCCTTTTTCTGGACAAGGTAAAACATGCCAATTTTTGCCCCTTAAACCCTAAGTGTGACCTTGAACTTTGACATATGGACCTGGGACTGCACATGACACACTGCCTCATCAAAGTGAACAATTGTGTCAAGTCATTTTAAAATCCATTCATGCATAGGGAAGTTATGGTCCAGACAAAAAAAGTCACGGATGCACGCACGCATGCACGCACAGAACCGCCATTTTGACAACTATGTCGAGCTCACTGCACGCAGGCTCGACAAAAAAATAATCTTAAGAAAATGCTAACAATTGAGGAGTTCGATCAAAGAGAATAGGGCACAAAGGGAGGTAATAACCTACCTTTTCAAGTGATGCTTCTAATTTATTGGCATGATTCTTCAGTTCAGCTGATCGACTGTTTGATGTTTCTACATCTACTTGCAGCTGTTGGTTATGTATCAAAGCTTTGTTCAAACTGGTTTTCAACTTTTCCTTATCATTTTCCAAATTTCCCTTTTCCTGCAAAAATAACATTTTATGATAGCCACAGATAAATGAAAATACCCCCAGTGATCAAAAGAGTCAAAAATACTGATTCTCTGTCTTAATTTCTGCTCTAAAATGGCATGGACACAAGTTACTAAAGGACAATTCCCAGCTTTCAAACACTTTTATTAGAAGCATTTATTCCCGTCAAAGTGAAGGGTCGTAAAACCTTAGAACATAATCATTTCGGCACTCCCTTGATGCTAGCGCATACAAAACGTACCTTGAGTAATGAATCTATCTGATCTTGGTACCATCTTATTTTAGATTGCAGAGTGTCAAGGTGGCTACGTTTTGCTGTTACTTCTTTCTGTAATTTATCTGCAGTCTTCACAGCGCTGTTATCAACCGCTTCACGTTTTCTTAATGCTTTCTGAGCAAGTCCTAAATCCTGCTCAGTGGCTGTGAAATAAATATTTTAGAAGTTGAATTTCACATTTATAGCTAGTGTTTGGTGTAATCTAATTCTACATCCCCAAAGGATAGTTCAGACTTGTTTACCATATTAAATTGTCTAGTAAATATCTGTTTCACAGATACTGTTTTTTTTTGGAGGGGGGGGATTGTTAGACATAAAGCACATGACAAGCATGTAATTAGTAAATAATAAAAAATGTCAAATCCTAAAATAGACTTTGAATGTAGTACATGTACTATATTCAGGCAAGAGAAGATTTTTTGGTGAAAGGTTAAATATTGTGCAAAATTAATAGCAAACTGACTACTTAATTGTGGTGCCAGTCTTGAATGATTAAGGAAATCATGAAACTATTCAGTTTATTTAAAGAACCAAAACTTGTAATGCTACAATGCAGGAATTCAATACTCATCTAATTTGGTAAACTTAAAATCAGCCATACAACATAGCACTATTATGTTTTAATTATCAAAACAAGTGTGTCTTACATTTCAGCCTATACTGTAGTTTATTGATTGTCTTGTCAAGTTGATATTTCTGTTGTTCCAACTCTTTCTTCAGCATATCCTTCTCTTCAGACATACCAACTACTTCATATCTGTATCCAATAAACAAATACTCAGAGTTATAATGTCATATTTGGAGACAAATCACTGATTATATACTGGTACTATCTTACTTAAGAGTGACTTAAGAATTTGTGATAGGACAATAATACTGTACCTAAGTCACATAAAGTGTACTTTTATATTTTGCTTAATTTATGACATGTTAATATAGTCAATAGGCCACAGCCGTGGTTCAGTGGTTAGTGTACAGGACTTGTAACCCGGAGATTCGGGTTTGAATCCCGGTCACGGCAGGTCATACCCTTCTACGAAAATTTGACAATATGTCGATTTTCTTCCACAAGTGGAGAATTTGCCAGTTCCTTGCAGAAGGGTAAGTTAATACTGGTTAGTATACAGTCCAGGAAAACTAGTTAGGTGAACTGGTCACCGTACATAACTGAAAAATTGTTGAAGAACGGCATTAAACCCCAATGACAATGAGTCACATAAAAACAAACAATAATACATTTAATATTCAATATCCAAGGGAGATTATGCAAAATTTGCACACAATTTCATGATGAAATTATTACTTCTCTTGATCTTGCACAAATGCAAAATTAGACAATTGAACATTAGCCCTAGTTCGTACAATGTACTTTTGAAATCTGTCTCAATTGATTCAATTACAGAAGATAGAAGCTGGCATTTGATATCAAGAGACCAATATTTAAAAAGCAGGAGTTAAAAACTACCAATTTAAATATTTTCTCTCAACATTTTGTACAAAGCAATATTTTCTACACAAATATATTTCAAACAACACAAAGCATCAGACAAACTTAAACTGTATTATACCAAACCATCCTAAAAAAAAAACAATACAAACTATTTGATTCATAATAAATCTGATGAAAATACAAATATCATTACTGCAGTACCTGCTTTCCTTTAACTCTTTGAACAGTGTTTCCTTCTCTTGTTGAATGATACTCAGTTCCTTGGTTTTCAATTCTATATCCTCAGCATTTTTAGCCTTTTCAGTCTCTAATTCTCGCACCCTCTTTTCCCGTATTTTCATCTTTTTAGCCATGTTATCCCGAGAAGACTTAAGTTCTTCTAAGGCTGTCGTGGTCTCACGTAACTGTTGAACAAGTACATCTCTCTCTTCTCTTAAACTTTCACTAGTTCTTGACACACTATCCAACATATGTTTCAATTCATTCACTTGTTCCTGTAACATGTGTATATTCTTCTCCCTTTCTTCCAAATTTATGCTCAGTCTCTCTTTCTCTGTCTTCAACTGAGATAACTCATTGTTCTTCTGATCCATGATATTGAAATAATAATCTCTCTCCTGAGATACTCGGTCGAAGTCAGAAGATTTTGCAGACAACATATCACTTAGGTGTTTCCTCTCAGCGACCGCTGCTTCAAGTTGAACCTTTGTTGTATCAGCACGGTCACTAGTTTCTCGAACCTGCAGTTTGAATTCTTGATTTTCAGCTTTCTTATTGTCAAGCTCTAGGGATATTTTGTTACATTTTTCACTTACTTCACTCAGTTGTGCAGTGAGACTGCTGATTTTGTCCATATGCCTTTCACGTTCCTGTCTCTCTATCAATGATACCTTAAATATTGAAATTTAACCATGAATAATCTAAATATGGAGAATGTAAAAGAGGCATTGAAATACAGGTTACCAGTCCCAGTATATCTAGATGACTATATTACATAAATGAAAATGAACGACCAAAACAATTCCATAATACATGATGTAAAGCTTTAAAAATTTCCTGACAGCACATTGTATACATGAATCAAATAAAGAATAGAATCTTAGCAACACTGACTCAGATTGCCACCTGACCAAGAGATGTATAAATACTCACTTTTTCAGACACTGTAGTATTACATTCTTGCTTAACTGAAGCTAATGTTTTCTCGAGTCTATCCACATCTCTAGTCTTTTCTTCCAGACGAGTTTCAAGCTGTGCTTGCTTTGATCTAAGCTGACCCTCTCGCTCCCAGAATCGACTAGAATTCTCTTTCTCTGATTCTAAATCTCTATTCAACTTATTGATAGACAGCTGTAAATTAACAATTTTGATATTAATTAATTGTTATTACTAGAATTCTTCAAGAAAATTCACCACTATATGAAGCTCTGATAGGTCTGTTTTGTAAATATGTAGAAATACTGCACCTAACACAATACAATTAATTTTTCACTGGGGTTTAACGTCGCACCAACAGTCAGTCATTTGGTGACTTTCCAGCTTTAGTGGTGGACGAAGCATACACCAACATAGAACTACGCTGGACAACTTCCTCGCATGTTAAAATTTGTACCGTGTAGGATTCAAACTCACAGCAGTCAGAGGATAGTAATTACTAGTCAGAGACTATAACCACTAAACCACAGAGACCCCCACATAGTACAATTTAACCTGTCCATTAAAAAGTGATCCATATTCTGAGGTAAAATATACAGTAACTGTTAGAATTTGAAATACAACTACTGGTCTTTACAGCCTATTCATGGTTTGTCAATAGCACAGGTCTAACAATATATTTAAACCTCCCTAAGGCTAGACAAAAATAGTTACATTTAGGGTTATTTGACCAAAAAATTAACAATAGGTAGGTTGGAAAATTTTTTATACCATATCTTTTATAAACATACAGTAAAACTTTGATTATGCGACCACCTTCAGAACCCGAAAAATCGGTCATCATAATGAGGTGGTGTTATTATTAAGCTGAATTATAGACAAATTATTGAAAGTTGGTCCAAAGTAAGTGTTCGTAATATTGAGGTGGTTGCTGTGTGAGGTTTAACTGTATATTCATACTAATACAGGTATGATTCTCCCTTGATTTCGTCCTTAGAAACATTAGGGTCAGTACCAAAAAAAACAGGGTCAGTCAAGTAACCATAAACACAATAATTTTCTCCCTAACCTAAGTCAAATATGCCGAAGTTGCAGACAGGTTAATTAAAGAATATAACACTGAATGAAAACATAAAACATTGGTATGACCAACATATTGTAGGCAAAAATAAACTGAAATAAATGTGAAAAGCAACATTTCTGAAATAACAGAAACAACATCAACCACAGCAATAACTACCTGTAAATCAGCAACTTTTGACTCCATATTAGAATGATTTCTAATTGCATCATCTCTTTCACTTCGTAACTTGGCCATTTCTTTCTCAGTACCATTCAAGGTATGTTCTAAATTTTCTCTCTGTAATAAAATTTCAAGAAGTTAAAAAAAAGTTCAATACATTTATTGTCATAGAAAGATTTCAGGTTTTACTAATAATTTTGATTGTTATACATAGTTTTAGAAATTCTCAAAACATAATACTACATCACATCAACAATCACTAGAAATTATACTATACTAAAATATCTACCACCAAACCACAACTTGAAGGGAAATTCACACTGTTACTCAAGGTAATAGCTCAGAGTATGATTGGTTACCAATCAGAGGGAACATATGATATGGTATATGATCAGAAAGCATTCTAACAATAGAAAAATAGGACAGGATATGATCATGATGCATCAACAATTGTGCAGTAAACATTTGAGGGGATAAGACATGCCCCTAATTGAGGTTTCACAGGTGACACAATGCTGATCATTCAAAGCAGAAATAGCAAAGAAAAATGATTTTTACAACTTAAAACTAGTAGCTTCTGTAGTCGAGAAGTTATGGTCACGTACAATTAATTGATGGCCCTCATTACTGTGATTTCAAATCCCACCCAGGACCAAATTTCACAGATGAGGAAGCTGTTTAGCTAGCTTGCAGAAGGTCCGTGGTTTTACCCAGGTGTATGCTGAGACTCATCCTTCATCATTAAAGCAGGAAAAACACAAAATGACCCTAGCTGACGGTGTAACATTAAATCTCAGAGAAAAAATAAAGTCAAGAGAGGTAATCTTACCTTAGAAGTGTATTTATCTCTCTCTTCATGGAGTTCTTCTCTCAGATGTTTAATTTTGTTCTCCAAATCCTTGATGTTTTCATCTTTCATTTTCATCTGTTGATCATGTTGTCCCCTAACATAAATAACAAATATTTGATCACAAAGTGCAGAAGGTCATTTAAACAATTGTTTGTATTCATCTTACAATACCGACCTAAGGTAAATCATTGGTCAAAGCAACATGAAGACAAAAATTAATGCTTTTAAATCATTTGACCTGCTGTGATCTTGCTTTAATACAGTTACCATTGTTGTATGGTCCTTTGTGTTTGAGTGAGGTTAGCTTAGGGATTCTGAGGGAAGGTATTATTTGAGGGATTTTTTTTGCACATAGTTTTTTTCAAGGAATCCTCTTCTTATCTATATTCCAATGTTTTGAGAAGCAAAGGGAGGTAATAACATTAATATCTCTATAGAAAAGGTCAAGTACATACTGTATAACAGTCAGTTGTGATTCTAAGGAAGCAGCTTGTTTTCTTGCATTACTGGCTCGCTCATTGATTGACTGTATCTGTCTCTCATGTTCAACTGTCATCTGTGTTATCCTTCAATAAATCAATCATAACAATTCTTTAAAAAATACACAACATTTCAACCTGTTGGCTTTGATTTAGAGGTTTCGTTGCTAAAATATATAAATACTGCAAATATCAGAGTGGCTTGACTTTTATGTCAAAGTCATCCTTAAGAATTCACAGGAGAACTGAATGTTCAGGAATTCTTCACAAACTGTCTGAATTCTGTTCAGTTATCTATCAGATAAATATCACCACTGAAAACGTTTTTTACAATGAAAATAACCTGGGGTCTGAATATTTTATTCAGATCATTTTCTTACATTGTAATCTAAATTTAGAATTAATCTGTGGACATTCAGGTAATCAATTACATTGCATGTATATTTATGTTTTATAATTAGTGAAGTGAGCAATTTCATTTCAGTGAAAATTGGGGCACAAAATCACTAAACCTTGTTTAAATGTGTTTAATATTTCTTAGAAAGGCAAAAACGCATGCAATTTTAGATCATTATAGCAACTTTATAATTATTAAGCAAACACTATTCACAAAAATTAAACACTCAGACAAATTTATCATTAGGTACAGTAATTACAAAAGTCAAATCAGACAGAGTCACAACAACAAAGTAGATATTAATTTTCACTTTGGCTTAAGTGTATCACCTTCTTTTAGTTCCATGAATCTATTACTAATGAAGTTATAAGTCAATTAAGCACAAATAAACTACTAAACATTGCATTATTAGCAAAATCTTTTCCTCTTAATAACACAGAAAACTTAAGACATGTGATAAATAATTGACTGTCTTTCTAAATTTGTGCATAACAAATATCTAAGAATTAAAACATATTTTGTAAAACTGTTCATCAAGTCAAGCAAGCCATCAATTCATTTCAACATAAAACATAGATGTTTCACGCACACACACACTTAGACAACATAATCTAGAATTAATCAACTTATTAACACTTAAATGACAATTATAGAATTTACTTGTACACATAAACCATCGTAATCAGATATTTGTCTTATTTTCAGTGTCTCCCATTTATTTAAAATTAAAATTTCAAATGGCATAACAGTTATATGTCAATCCACCAGAAAGTATTGAAAAAAAATTCCAATAAAATTTGAATAAAATCTTTGTTTTGGAAATGTAATTTTTGACATACTCATTGACACAATAAGCAAACGAATAAATGGACATAAAATGATCATTACACTCCAAATTAATACTACTCTCATTTCATTCAGATATGAAATTGAGTCAATTAAGCCTGAGTATTGTAAAATGGATTCAATTCAGTAGTGTCTAATAAGAAGTATAGAGCCACCAAATAAAATCTGATGTAACTCCATCACAGAAAACTATATTAATCCATGTATCTTATATCTTAATGTCCAAAAGCCTTGACAAACAATCAGTAAGAGCAAATTCAAAAATGAATAAAAATTATTGAACAATTTGGAATTATCTATAAATGTATATTGTCGGTCTATCAAAAGGTATCTGAACATTAAAACATGAATATCTTACAATACTACACTACAATTAGTACAATCAAGTACATAGCAACATACAGATTACCTTCTGCATAGAGATACAGTCTCGTCCTCACTATATTTGTATGGATCCAAATTGATTAAATATGCCATCAAATTCACAGAGAATTAAATTATCAAATTCACACATATTGATAACAAACAGTTCTAAGTAAATCAATCCCTTTAAAAATATCCTTTTAAAATGCCAGTAACAAAATTTATTTGAAGAACCAATATAATTATACAAGAAAGCAGTCCAACCTTTTACAATCTACCAGACAATAGTACACTAAATTATATTGAAATTTTAATAATAATCTGCTGATATTTTACAATTCTGAATATCACATCATTGTTGAATATTGTAAGGAAATTTTAAAGCCAGAAAGAAAAATAGTCTTTGTTTTGTATTAGTCTTTTTTGTGCTGAGCAAAGTTTTTTGCAGAATGAATGATATGCTTAGAAAAAAAGAAAAAAGTTTGGCAACCTACCTACCTAACCTGTGTCTTGTAGTCAAGTAACTGGAACCACAACTATTTTTTTGGACTAGGCATATGTTTTTACATGCATACTTCAATAAAACTTATTTTTTATAAATTGTACTCAAAGTTGACTTGAATGAAACTGTGTCATTCTGCATCAAACTGAACTGATAGAAATTCAATAAATGTCCAGTCAGAAGTACACAACAATAAAACTTACTTTTCTTGATATTCCTGGGAGATGTTGTTATGGTCACTTGTCTGTGTAAATTTTAATTCACTGATTTCTCTCTCCAACTACAAACAATTACATGGGGAAATAACAGTTAATTGAGGATGCTCTGATTCCAGTGAAAGTACATATATAACAAATTGTTGGTTTCAGATTCTGTTTTCATTAATCACTCCTTCACTTTCTTTTCATTTTACAATGGAATTTACTTAACAGCATAATTATAGTGATTTTAATCTCAATCTTAATAAAGCTGCAGAATCCATTGTTTCTTTATGATAATGTCTGAATCCCTAACTAATTGAAAGTTAACTTCATTTCTTAAACTGATATTCAGTAATTATGTTTAAGATAAATTTTCAAACAAAAATGTACAATTTCATACATTAAACAGAAAGCTGTAAATGGTTCAAGATCTCAATATCTTACACAATAGGTTCTGTTTTGAAAAAGAGAATAGTTCCATTGGTAAAAATGGTTTCTCAGAAAAATCATAGCAAATTAAACATTACATGCTTAGACATGCTTCAAAAATGTTTTGAAGAAATTGTCATATAAACATAAGTTTTACCAACCTCATCCATTTTACATTTTCGGATCTCCAAATCTTTGAGTAGTTCTTGAATACATCTCTCTAATGTGTGAACTAACATTGAGGGACTTTGTTGTCCTGCAGGATCAGACTCAAAGTAAGGTTTCCCCCTTCGCCTCTCAGCATCCACTAGAATTACTCTAACTTGATTTAAAGTTGTCTCTGAGATAAAATTCTCTCTAGAATAACCATCAGCCTTTCTGCTAGTTTCAGCAAGAGTCTACAAAATAAAATATTTAAAATCCTGTAACTATGGAACAAATCTTCTAGTACATTTCACAAAACAAAAGTAGAATAAACAAAACTATGACGTTGAAACTATTTAAAATTCAAAGTTTGCAAGATTTTTGTCAGTAAAAGCAAACATTATTTTCCACATTAATTTTATTTAAAATAATAGAATGTAAATAAAATTTGGTGTTTTTTTTATATTTGTGATAATAAGGAAATACTTGTTCATTAGAATTTGTAGTTATGTACTATGTTAAACAGATTTATGTCAGGGTGTAATTTACTTGGATGCAATAATTGAGCTATAGAAAGCAGAATTTCCCTAAATCTTACTGGAAATAATAAGATTCATCATGATTTATAGCATAAGTCAGTTTCCATATTCAACAAATGGTAAGTCAGACAAAATGTTTCACAAGGAAAACATTTATGTGGTCAATGAAGAAATTTTCAATTCAAACAAAACCCTCGAATCAAAAACAGATTAAATATATTCAAACAGGTTTATTTTCAAGGTATCTAGAGTCACACTTGTACGACAAAAACAACGAATTTCTCACCACTTCCTGATTTTTCAGTTTATTCTGTAGCTCTCTGATGGTGGAGTTTTGTTCACTGACTTTTGTTTCTAAAGTTACAGCCTCTTTTTGTCTAAAATGAGAATTATATCTTAATAAAAAAAACGTTTTCAGATAAATCAATTAAGTAATATATCAAAGATACAAAATTTTGACAGAAAAAATAGCAGAAATGATTAGAAATAAACATAACCAATAATTGAAACTTCCAATTGGTAACATTTAACAATGAAAAGATCTGGGATTTATTCTTAACCATTCACATAGAAACTATAAAACTAAACTTCAGACAAAAGCTTTCATCAGGATTGTTTTGAAACCACTCATGCTGATGTACTTTTTGGTACAACAATAGATGTTAAGTATAAATTTAACCAGTGTTTATCTGAACCACTGACTTAACCCTAGAGTTAATAAGTCATACATGGGACACTTAATATCAACAACCAAATATTTCACTGCTACAAACCTTAGTTCCAACAGTGAGTCACGGTTTGCCATAGTATCATGAAGTTTCGCCTTCAATTCTTCAACATTTAGTCTAAACTGCCTCTTCTGAGATTCTGTCAACTCATTGGCCTGTCAACACAACACATTTAATTTTATTACAATTGAATTTATGACAATGAGTGTGTGTCCTAATTAGCATTGAACATAATAGCCATCTTTTCAGCTATCTAGCTATTGTAATGATATTAATGGCCATACAAAAAATTAATCAGAAATTTTATGTAAAAAGGAAGTTTTTAATTTGATGGCCAAAATAAGCCCAATGTCTGAAGTTAAAAAAAATAGATATATTTCCCAGCTAAAATCTCAGTGTGTCTAATATACTTAAATTAATTATATTAATATGTAATCACTTTACAAGCAGTCTTCTGTATACAAGCCAACAGAACAAAATATTTGCTTACACTAATTACAAACATACATATGGGTCTGAGAACAAGAATGAAATTTGAGCTTAGAAACTGAACTCCTGTTTTATAACCCCAGGCTAATGTTGATATATATCTGAACAATGTCTGACTGCTTGCTTCCTTGTACCTATTTAATGAATACAATCACAAAGTTATTTAATTAACAAAAGAGGCTCAATATTGTACATACTTCAACAAGACGTCGCCTCAAGTCTGCAACTTGTTCCTGCGAGTCTTTCAATGCTTTCTCTAGGTGAGAACTGAAATAAATTGTAATAAAAAAAATCAAATTAAAGTGATATAACATAATGTCATTATTTTCTACAAAGATAAAGTAGTTCTGGTGTAATTAATATATTTGAATGAAATTAAAATCTAATAAATCACATTTATCAGTGTTGGAACTATTTTTTAAAGCACATACTAAAACTGTAAGAAAATGATTTAACACTAAACCAAACACACAATTTTGAGAAAGTTCACACACCTGAACAGAAATTTACTAGCCCCGGGCTTAGGGCTAGTGGGTATCATTAAGAGTGATGTACCATTACAAATAAAGCAAACTTAATAAACTTTAAGAACAATAAAGATCATCTAATTGTACTTACGGAGGAGGATTTACGTCCACACTACCTGCTACACTAGCAGGTCGTCTAGAACTGAACAGTTCAGTCGATGGAAGTGTAGAAAAGCCTGTTTTAGAGGGACTGCTTGGAATATGGAGAACAGTTCCTGCACGAGATGAACTGCTAGTAAATCCATCACTGGTTAATTGGTTGTTCAAACGTTCTGTCTCCTTCCTTTGTTGTTCTAACTGAAGTCTGTAAAAATAACATTAATGACAGCAGTGATTTCAATGGTTGACCTTTTTGTACCAATAAAGGAAAAAAATACTAAACAATAGACAAAAAAATTAAAGTTGCATTAAACATAAAATCTCAAAAAGCGGATTTGACACAAAATGTCATAAATTGGTAGAGAAGTAAATTCTTAAAATTACAAGATAAGCCCCTATGACACTAGTGAAAATATTAAACAACAAACTATATGTTATATAGCATCACAGGGCTCTCGATCTCCCGAATTTGGGGGCCAAAACTCTGCCCATTCCCCCACCTCTCGAATATACTTTTTCCAACTATTTTTGGTAAAAATTCCCCCACCTGAGAACAAAAAAAATTTTAAGCAGGTTATGTTATATTAATTAGGCTTTTGAAATTCCCTTTGAACTGAAAATGACGAAAAATTCCCCCCTCCCAGGGCCCCGGCCCCCAAAAGAGAGAGAGCCCTGCATTATCAACATTACAAAGTATTTAGCTATTAATATTTGAAAAGACATATTAATTGAATTCCCATACAAAAATATAAGGAATGTATATGGTACGATCAATAATCAATATGTATTTCATAGTCTAACATTCACACATGTGCATTCCTCCTAAGGAAGATATGTACAATTATTCATATATTATTTATATGAAGAATAAATATACCTAAGATCAGAAATAGTTTTCTGCTCAGCTGAATAATCAACCAGTGCTGACAACGATGATGGTGATGTCGAGGTAAACTTTGGTAGCTAAGAATTAAGAATAAATTAGATAAAATAAGATATTTATGATATATACAAAGCAAGTTTCAATCAATATCAAGGCTTGCTGTTTGATTATTAAATTTCATTAAAAGTAAGACAAAAATTAGAAATGATATTTCATGAAATTAATCAAGCTATTGATTACAGAACATTTCACATTTTGTGAAATCAATGACTCATAATACACACTCACTTAGAAAACAAAGTCTTAGTTCAAAGAAAATATAAAAGTTGTAATATTCAATAAGCAAGGTCAGTATCCACCCTTAACAATAAGAAATTTATACTAATAAATACTATGATCTATGTTCAATATTTATACTGTCTGGACATTCTGGTTCATTTCTATCATAAACATGAACCATGATAAATGGCAAGTTAAATTATCATAACTCAGCCAAATTTACACGATCTGAATGACAAGTCAGTATGTGACTTAAGCCACCAGTCAGACATCTGAGATTCGTACAAAATGCCTCAACAAAACACAGTTTTGCATAAATTTTTGAATCAAATAACATGATGTAACAATTTCAGATGAACACTTTCTAATGTTTATTGTCAACACTTATAAGACAATAAGTAATCTTGCTTTAATAATAGATTTATTCCTGTCACATGTACCAGTTTGAGTCATCTTTTTGTTAATATTTTACACAAGACTGTGTCTTACCATCTACCTATACATAGCACAATGTGCTTATAACCATATAATATATTCACACTTTGTTACTTACATCAATTTTGTCATTGTTGTTGGATGCATTTAAATCTGTCAGTGCATTAAACATAGAAGATCCCCCTGAAAAATAAAACTTTATGTTATACAAACATTTCTGACCAGTCAATAGATTTTCAGGTATTGTAACAATTTCATATTGAACACCAAATACTTGTATCAAGAAGCAACTACAAGCCTTAAATCAAAATAACTAGATCCCACATTTCTTTAGAGAGAATAGGGCAACAAATAAAAATATCGAACCAATTTGTTTCCACTATTCATATACGTGAATTATACAGTACGAAATAGCAAGACGTAGTCAGATGTCATTCCGTGAAAGCTGTTTTCTAACTAACAGTAAACTATTGTATTATTCATGAGATTACCATAGAGATCAATAATAAGTTATAATTCAAATTAAATCTAAAAAACTGCATAGCCAATCACTAAAATATGCCATTACATGTATTTACTTTGATCCACATTGTAATCACTTTATCAATTAATTTATTCATTAATTATTCAGCAGAATTACATTATCTATTGTTTTCATAAATAGATCAGAATAATAATGACGACAAAGCTCTAAATTAGTCTAACAAGAAATTTAGTAATAAACATTATGCATTAATTTTGAACACATTATCATAGTTGGAGTGTCATACACACCAGACAAAGTAACTTTGTACTGGCTGCAAGCCAAACAGTATGACTGATTTTCACACATCAATATTCATTTGTTGCAAAATATTTATAGCATAATTCTACTGGAAAGAACATGTGTTCTTTTTAAATGATACAGGAATGTGCATTTCTAAATTTAAAATTCTTTGATGCTAGAATTAGTACATTCCTGTATCACAGTCATTTTATACTTATTATTACATATATATTATTCTTTGCATTTGGACAGACTATAGTTATAGTTCACAAAGACTATGGTAGTTGTCCTAAAAGCATAAATGAAGATTATGTGATAAATGGGATTCATTTTCCTGTGGCACAAGTACTTGTCATTCTAAATTTCTACAGGTCACCCCAATAAAACACATTAAATAAGGTCAAAATTTGTATCAGATTTGTTTTATTACTGAGTACTGCCACATTGTTTCAGTACATTTTTATACTAACTACTGTTCCAATCATCTATCAATTCACAATAAGGCCTTCCTGGAAGTATGCAAGCATTGTTTGAATTGGCCAAATTATCTAGCAATTCAATTTAATTTATAACCTCAGACCTGTACATATTGCTACAGAAAGTCTCACTTTAAATGACATTTTTTTTTAAAATGTGTTGTTTGCTAATGGTTTAGTTTAAGAACCAGTACATGTGATCACATTGTTGAATAATGGTGATGATCTAAAAAAATATGATAAGGTAGCACTTATATTTTATTAGTACTCCACTCTAAAAATGCAACACAAGGGTGTCAAATGAAAGAAACAGGAGAAAAAAATAATCATGTCAAGTGGTCCTTACCACATATTCTATATGTCTAGTTACAAGTTTCATACCATATATGAATACTTAAAGATAAAAGAGTGTCCCTCTATTATTTGGGTAACAAACACAAGACTTGATGCCTTATTAAATCATCCAAGTATTGATCTATAATCTTGTTTACTTAGCTATATTGATATTCTTAAGTACTTCGCAAACATAAAACCAGCAATTCAAATGTGCAACAAGTCCAATCATGTTGCGTCATCAATAATAAAATGTCAAAGTACCATTTCCTGAAGTCCCAGATCTCAGCTTATTCCCTTCAGCTTCTAAATGCCTAATTTGCTCCAACAACTGCGCAGCTGTCGGAGGTTTCCGAACTGAACCACCTCGTCCAGCCTTAACGGGGCTAGATCCTCCGCTAATTACACCGGGTGGGGAAGTGGCGATAGAAAATCCCGCGGAAGTCGCCATTCTCCACCGATTCAAACACAGAAGAAGTAATTATCCGTTCATACAGTTGAAAACTAAATTAGACTGATATTGTCACATCGTAGAATAACGCATATAAACGAAAAACATGGAATGTTTTCAAATCTACGACTTTGTTTACATTGGTTTTGTTTCGTATCGTCCGCACAGGAAGTAGATTCGGTTGGAACGAAAAGGTACGAAATGGTGCCCAGTGTTCGGATTGAACGAAACGGATACAAGCGGAAATCCAGTTTGAAAATGTTTATTTACGTTAATTGGTCTCGAGTGATTGTAAGGTTAAAATACTAAAATGATAAGGACTGGTACTTATTTGCACAGTACGAAACTATGTAGACCTCCAACATTTTACAGAGCGTAAGGGCCTCATAAGTGTCGTGTAAACTGGTCCCCAGTAATTCCATGTTGCAATGCACCAAGGTTTTGTCAGCTGGTTCCTGTTGGCCCTGTCTGTATACAATGGTTCACGTTAAAATGTTCAAGTCATTCAAGGATTAACGGGGGTAGGGATGTCAACTGTAAACCAGTTTAGTTGCGTTCAGTGAGGAGTTACTTCCCCTGGAGTTTAGGCAACGCAGATAATGGGTCAAAACTAGCGACATCTGTAACGGAATTATTTTAACCCTCTGTGTATTGTCAATATAGGATCTGTGATCAATACTTATTGGTCCCAGATAGAATCAGATTCTGGAGTTGCATATGTTGATAGTGTATACATACATACTGACGCGATTTAAAAACTAGTTGTGCATGGGAAATATGCACGTTATAGATTGACAAGATTGCACAGTTCATATTTTACTCACATTTTAAATGATTAAAAAAATCATACTTGTAACATTTAACTACTTTAGAAAGGTTTCATCGAATATTCCATGAATTCGGACGGGTTTAGGAGCATAAGGACCAAAACAAATGTCCAGCTGTGTATATTATGCACGTATAAATCGCGTCAGTATATAAAACAACATTTTCGGCCTATTCTTACTTACGTTGAATCTCTACTATATTTATGTATATAATCTTTTGCGATGCGCATTTAATATTTCGCAGTATATACATGTATACAAGCAGTACACTATTCCTACCAACATTAAATTAACAATAAAAATATTGACAAAAATGTGAAAAATGCTGCCAGTTGATTTATCTACCGCTAAACACACGATTTCAGTGAAAATTGATCATACGGCATTTGTATAAGATGGTGCAGGTTCGATACTGTGACAAGTGTTCAACATATCTACGCGGTGATCTCATGTACGAGGGAGCTGAGACCATTATACATCATGGATAATGGTCTCTATATACAAGACTGAATAATAATAGATCAATATATCAAGGTCGTTTTCATTGTATCAGTTTAAAAATACATTAAAATGAAAGAAGAATTGAAAACATTTTACTTAGAAGAGCGATAACTTTTATACGACTTTTCCAGCACTATGATCCAACGAGAATATATATGTTTATACTGATAACATATGACTCTGTCCTATCATTTATCGTGTTAATGTCACTTACTTTCAATAAGTCGACAAGCAGTGTTAGATACTTTGAACGACATACACAGCACGTTATACGCTACTTTAATGAAGTTATTTGCAAACTTATTGTGACCCAAATGATAGCTACATTGTTCATATGAAATGTCACCTGAGTGTATTTAGTTGTATATCATTTCACCGCTGATTTACGATTATTCGAACACTCATTTGAAAGTATTCGAACTGTCGCATCTTCTGTATTTTTATACGCGTATATGAGTTATATGCTTCATGTGTTTGTTCGGTTGTATACTGGTTTTTGCTCTATTCATAATTAATTCCATTTTCCATGCTTGTAAATCGACAATGGCTCCGGAATTACCAAACATTATCGCATTGTCCCTCTAAGTCCTGCAAGCAACTGACAGCTTCTTCTTTCGTTGTGCGAACGAAAATAAAGACGAATAGCAGTCAACAAATTGTGTTTCAGTAATGCTGAAATGTCTTTACTGGCAAAATACTTTAATGCCTGTTCTAACTCAAACTTGTGCTTCACCATTTCCTACTAAATTCATACATTCAGTCAAACTGAACATAAATTACAAACATGTAGAAGAAATTTGTTTATTCGAGAAATTATAAATTCATTGATAGTTGAAGTGATAGATTGCAAAGACTCTTTGTAATTACGTAAGGCGTAAAACATTGTTTGTTTCTAGTTACCAAACCTCCCAATTTCCTCCCACGACCCTAGAGGTTTTATTAGACTCGAGGAGCGGTATATCCACTCTTTTACTCGTAAAATGATCGTAACAGTGGCTTTGTGTAATGATAAAAAATAAAATAAATGCCCTATGTGTGCACGCTATTTTTAATATATAAGCATATAATCAGAAACAAACATTTTTGCGTCTAATGGTATAAACGTGTCATGGAACGTTTATTGATGATATAACAATAATTGCAAAATAACAAAAAAAAAAACTACAAGGCTAGAAAAAATCATATTTACGGTTACTCGAACGAAAATAATGGAGTCGCATTTTTATTTATTTTATTCTCTGATAAAATACGATTCATCCTAAAATATTTTCGCACTTAGGATTTACTGTTAGAACCTTTACGGTCAGCGCCGTAATATTGGGTCGGTTAGGTAACCGAAACCGCGACTATTTTTTCTGGCCTAATCTGCAGTATGATATGTTATGATGACAGTACAGTAAACAGTGTAGGGAACCCACGTGACTTATTGACGAGCACCAGGCGAACCGTACACACGATCAACGGACTTTTCATTTTGCGAAAATTTGGGAACCAAATTGTGCAAAAACGGCTGTGTTTCTGTATTTGAGGAGTATCACCAATGGAAACGCTTGCTAATGGGGGGGGGGTTTATGCGCCTATTCTCTAGAAAATCGATTGTGTATCAAGAGAGTAAATAGCAAAAAAACTACCCGAATCGAGGAAATGAGTGCTAGTTGTATTGCTAGACAATGTAGGTGTTGTATTATCCATTTGTCTCATAAACAGACGCCTGACTCTTCCAATTCAAAACTAATGTACAAAAAATCAATTTATTTAAGAATATTGGGTTATATCTCTCAGGCTGAGCGGAAAACATTGAGACAAAATGAGCCAGTACCAATTACAAACAATGGTTCCTTTTGCCACAATGTTTTCAAAAGTTGTCTGTTTCAGATGCGAAGAAATGCGGCATAATGAGACAAAGGGTTATAATACATCGTATATTTGCGTATTAACCACTTATAGTTAACATTGCTTTTTTAGGCCTTTTGAAATATCCAAAAATTCCCGATCAATTATAAGGCTAAGTGGACTGTAAACAAACAAATGACGCGAGCTACGAATGAGAGACACACCACTGAAAACGTATCCACGATGAATGGAATGTTATGCAAAGAATGCAGAACTCAACTTGCAGACCTAAAATCCTAAGTGCAGTAAAGGTCATGTTGTTAAATCTGTTTTGAAATACTGTATCATTAACCCAGAAACGAGTTGAAAACACAACTACAAGCACTAAAAATTTTAAAGCTGTCAATATATTCCAATTCTTTTGAAAATGTCAAAATTACCATCTACTTTAGTTCTTTCAAAAACATAGACGAACTGTCCATTTGAAGAATATCCAGAATACCACTGATACTTCAAATCATTTTCGCGAACTTACGCATTTCGTTTTGAATTGGTTCAGTCCAGTTTAATTCATTATAAGGTGGTTTTGTCCTTGTATCGTCAGGAGTCACGATAAATGTTACTTAGTACAGGCCACTGTACGTTCTGTCTTCACAAGACAATTCTGTAAAATACAAGTACATTTTAAGTATGGTAGAGTTTGGCTGCGGTGTTGAATTCATGACTGTATTAATTGTAAAGTAAGGTGGAGTTTGACTGTACTGTTGTATTCGTGGCTTTGTTAACTGTAAAGTAAGATGTGGTTTGGCTATGGTGTTGTATTCTGGGCTTTGTTAACCGTGAAGTAAGGTGTTGTTTGTCTATGATGTTGTATTCTGGGCTTTGTTAACTGTAAAGTAACGCGTAGTTTGGCTATGGTGTTGTATTAGATGCTGTGTTATCTGCGAAGTAAGATGGAGTTTAGCTATGGTGTTGTATTAGCTGCTGTGTTAAGTGTGAAGTAAGGTCTAGTTTGGCTTTGGTGTTGTATTAGCTGCATGAATTTGTGAAGTAAGGTTGAGTTGCATGTGGATAGAGACGGTCCATGTAGCATTTCCAGTGAATCCATTTTTACTTTGAAATGGCATTCTATCTATCTAAACTTGATCAGAAGTAGTTTCAATTTCTTACTAATTCTAGTATATCCAAAGCAAAATTAAGTGCGTCAAGAATTATTCTGGCGACGAAGTACACCGAAACTTTGTTTAATAAATACCAAATGAAGAAAATAAAAACAAACATATTTATGACAAAAGTATGTCTTTAATATCTTGCTATAATTGGTCATCTGCGTAAGTTCGCTCTGTTAATTTAATTTCAGTCCATGAAATAGAGATGTGTAAAAAATAAGATAAAAATGTAAGGTGTAAGCTCGTTTTAAAAATATAGACATTACAATACTTGTACATAACGCTAAACCAACCAACCTGTTTCTCTGTCGATTTGGTCGTACGTCCTTTCATCTGATGCAGGAATAGTGCAGTTCATTTCACGTCTTCATTCAGGAATGAAAATAAAAAGCTTGGCAATATTGTGTGATGGAAAAACACATATTTTTCATGTTTACGCCTGTATTTTATTCATGTACTAACTTTGTTCTTCGAAAGTATCAACATACTATCTAGTGGTGGTCGAGGTCGAATAACCTTTAGCCTCATCATCACAGAGAACATGTGCTTCATCCAGGTTCAGACCCACAGGCGTGGTGTCCGTAGACATTACACTCTACCCATTGAGGGAGGCATCGTGGTGTAGAGGTAGAGCGTCCGACCTCTGATCCGAAGGTCATGAGTTCGAATCCCGGCTTCGACGGGTTTCGTTCATGAACTTTACAATCCTTTTTCTCGGACACAGTACTGGTGTAGTGTCCACGAAGCGGACTCGGGCGTGATTAATATAAGCAAAATTGCTTGTTGCACAATCGAGCTAAAATGAATTAGTATTAACTACCCATTGAGCGAAAATTTGCTAATTTGTAGATCGTTTTATTAAAATTCAAAGCAATACTTGTTTTACGTAACCATGTGCTTATTATATGTATGTGTTATATAGAAATGTTTGTATAAATATATCATACCTTTTTGACATTTCTTGTCTGTACATGAGGACAATTATTGTCAATATCAATACAATTATCATAGCTCCTGCAGGACCGCCAACAATAGCAACCATGGTCCATTTATCACAGCCTTAATTAAACAAGATGGTAATTTGTCTTATATCTAGTGCTAACTAATATTGACTGTGAAAAGAAATAAGATAATTCAGTATAGAATAATTTACCGTCCATTCATGTATATTTTATTGAGGACAATTAACTATTACTGTTAAAATGGACATGGAGATAAAAACATAATTATCTACGTGGCAAAATAATCGGACCAAAGCATATGTGACTCACTTATAATTATTGCATTGTTTGAAACAAACAAATAAATTCTACATATTTACGTGTTTGCTATATTGGCGCCTACAAAAATGTACTTACATCTTTTCTTCATCTAGTACACAGTAAATATATCTTGGAAAATGGGATGTAGGGTTGATGATATGAGGTCTTTGGGATGGCATGTTTCAATGGAAAATGGTATGTAGGGTTAGTAATATGAGGTCCCTGGGATGTTATGATTTAATGGAAAATTGGATGTAGGGTTAGTGATGTTAGGTTCGTGGGATGTTATGTTTCAATGGAAAATGGGATGTAGGGTTAGTGATGTGAGGCCCCTGGGATGTTATGCTTTAAGTCGGATATAATAGAATCAATGTTTGTATTTACCTTTCGTGCGCATCGGTGGCATCTGCAACCCAAAGCTCTCGTTCATACATGCACCGGATATAACATCACATGTTTTATTTCCAGAACAGTGGTCGCAGGTCTTTTCGCACCGTGTTCCCCATTTTGATGAATTGCATTCTATGGAGGAATAATTCATATACATACAAAAGGAAATGCATCAACCTTCATTCAACATACCGGCGTATTATCAAGTCATACGTGCTCGTTGTCTGATCAAGAAATTAAAACTAAGTAAAAATGAGTTATAATTCATTTTTTGCATGCATTAATGTTTTATGACAAACTGTTCATGCAATGTATACAATGTATGAAAAAAGCTTAACCATGATTGCATTTATTATTGACTCCTGTCCAGCGTCCACTACAGCCATAAGGACATGTTCCTTCTATCTTATAACTTCCAGTGATGTCCGTAGAACAATGACAACTTTTGGAACAATCCCAGCCACATTTGTCTTTCGGACACTCTGTAACGAGTTATTTGATGTTAGTTGAAAGAAACGAAATTGATTCAGATATCCTTTGGGTTGTATGTAGACAAAAAAGTTAGGTCAGAAATGTCATTTGAATCCACACCAAGCAAAGTTCCCGTTCCCTATGAAGAGATGTTTTACAAATTTCTCACGTAATTACGTTCGTATTAGAATTTTTCTAATCCGGAACACGGGAAACGTCTGAACTGGAAGGGTTTCCTACGCAAAATGCTTCTATTTTTGGCCAAAACCTTTTTATGCTGCTGCTTAATGGAATGTTAGTTATTTGCCGCGTTGTAAAAAAACCCTTTTTGAGGGCTTAAGAGCAAATAAGATAGCCATCCATCTTAAGCTATGTAAGTAAATTACAGAAAAACCTCCATATCAAGACAACCTTTGGTGCCTGAAATAATGGTCTTCATACCGAGGTGGTCTCAATATCAAATTGAAATAGAGAAGAAATATCAAAAACTGGTTCAAAAGTTAGTGATAGTTGTAATGAGGTGGTCGTATTTTTGAGGTGGTCGCTTAGTGAAATTTCACTTCACAAATAAATATTATTCTACATGTGGTATTATTTAAATGCAACGTTTTAGATTAGATTTTTAAAAATAAAACAATATATGTCTGTATTTATAAATAATAAGCTATATGTTACCAGCGAAAGCGAGGACCTCACATACTGCTAGCAAGGCGGTGCCTGGAGGCCGTTCACCATGAGTCATATTTGTAAACTTGATCTGTAAGTATTGTCCGGTGACGTGTGGACTAACGGGTATGTTCATTGGAGCGTAGGCCAGGTAAGATACATTTGAGGGTGATGTATCATGGTACAGTCTAATCATAGCGTCTCTATCTGTTCCGTAATTAAGATAAAAGCCTCTGAACTGATCTGAAATATAATGTCGAAATGCATGTGTTGAATTAGTTATGTGCTAGTTTTGTTCAATTTATCAGTTGTTGCTTAGAGAATTTGACCGGTACACCAAGTACACATAAATACACAACGTATACACATACTATCAGGTATTTTGAGTGATCGAATCTGACTAAAATGAGCGAACGTCAATATGTATACTATCGATTATACAAGATTGACAGTTTACTTTAGGAAATTCGTAGTTAACGTTAAGAAATTCATCACAGTTTTAGGAAATTCATTAAAGTATAAGGAAATTCATTCTAGTTTGGGGAAATTCATTATACTTTAAGGAAATTCATTATAGTTGACGCTAACAAAATTATCATAGTTTTAGGAAATTCATTGCAGTTTTAGGAAATTCATTGTATTTTTATGAAAATCATTACAAAATTATTACAGTTTTAGGAAATTAATTACAGTTTCAGTAAGAAATTCATTATACTTTGCGCTACGAAATTCATTACAGTTTTAGAAAATTCATTATATTTTACGCTTGGAAATTCATTATAGTTTTAGGGAATTCATTACAGTTTAAGGAAATTCATTATAGTTTCAGTTAGAAAATTTATTATAGTTTCAGTTAGAAAATTCATTGTAGTTTACGCTAGGAAATTCATTATAGTTTTAGGAAATTCATTACAGATAAAGGAAATTCATTATAATTTATGTTAGGAATTCATTATTGCTTTAGGTAATTCATTATAGCTTCAGTAAGAAAATTCATTATCGTTTTAGGAAATTCATTATAGTTTCAGTAAGAAAATTCATTATCGTTTTAAAAAACCCATTACAGTTTCAGTTTGAAAATTCATTATAGTTTTAGGAAATTCATTATATTTTACGCTAGGAAATTCATTATAGTTTTAGAAAATTCATTACAATTTAAGGAAATTCATTACAGTTTCAGTTAGAACATTTATTATAGCTTCAGTTAAAATGTTCATTGTAGTTTGCACTAGGAAATTCATTATAATTTAAGAAAATTCATTAAAGTTTCAGTTAGAAAATTCATGATAGTTTAAGGAAATCCATTATAGTTTACGTTAGGAAATTCGTTATAGCTTACGCCGGGAAATTCATTTCAGTATAATGAAATTCATTATAGTTTTAGGAAATGCATTGTAGTTTAAGGAAATTCATTGTAGTTTAAGTTAGCAAATTCATTATATTTTTTGGAAATTCATTATAGTTTCAGTTAGAAAATGCATTATAGTTTTAGGAAATTCATTACAGTTTACGCAAGGGAATTCATTTCAGTGCAAGGAAATTCATTATAGTTTTAGTTAGAAAATTCATTATAGTTTAAAGAAATTCATCATAGTTTACGTTAGAAAATGCATTATAGTTTTAGGAAATTCATTATAGTTTCAGTTAAAAAATCATTGTTGTTTCGGGAAATTCATTATGGTTTCAGTTTGAAAATTCATAACAGTTTACGCTAGGAAATTAATTACAGTTTACGCTAGGAAATTCATTTCAGTTTAAGGAAATTCATTATGGTTGTAGGAAATTCATTATAGTTTTAGTTCGAAAATTCATTATAGTTTTAGGAAATTAATTATAGTTTACGCTAGGAAATTCATTATACATTTGTGTCCCCATCCAAGTCTACCATAGAACTGGATATCGTGTAATACAAATTGTGTTTCTAAATCCACTCTCCACCATGGATCAAGCGCATATTTTGTAGCTGCACATTTGTAGTCAGAATCACGAAAAGTTGGTATAAGTCCGTCTACTGCTCTTGAAGCATTCCAATCCATGTATGTAGACTTCTGGATTGTAGGTTTATTAAACGTCACACTTCTCCCTTATCCAAATAAAATTTTATATAATAACTGATTAGTATGTGATTAGTTAAAAGGGGAATTTTGATTAAAGCATAGCTATAAAAATGTACTTGCAATGTGACTTCCTTAATACAGTAAGTTATTATTCGTATAAATGTTGACATGCATAAGTTTAGAAGCAACTATTCATTGATCTAAACCCTGGATTTGTGAGAAATTCCGCAGAAATATTAAGATAAAATATAGCATGTGGTGAACATTTCGTAACAGCATAAGTAAATAAACATTTTAAAATATTTTCAATGATTTTACAACATGATTCGTATAATTAATGAGTTTGATTAACCTTCCCACCGTTAAATGTCCCAACGACGTGGAATGTCGCACTTACCGTCAAATGTCGCAGTGTTGCCGTTAAATGTTACCACCGCCGGTAAATGTTGCGAATTCTTCGGTCCTTAACTTACATGAAATGTTCTAAAAAGTTCTTGCATATGGATATGCATATGGATATATTGTAAAATACAATGTAAATACTAATGAGGCACATTCGACCATGCCGGAATACTTTGCTAAACACAGTATCAGGTAAATCAAGGCCCAACAACAGCACACAGTTCGACCAACCTACAAACATTTAAAAAAAATACAGTAAACTCAACAAATAACGATATCGCATTTTGTGATATTTCGCTTATTGCTATAGGAATTGCTCGGTCCCAACTTTAGCTCCTATATTTTCATTACACTTAAATACCTCTTTAAAAGATATTGAAATAAAGATATTTTGGTTATAGCGATGCAATATTTGGCCCCTCAGGCAATATCTCACCCTGATTATACGATTTTGTAGTTTGTTAAGGTGCGAAAAACAAAACAATTAGAACTGCAATTGGGTGTACTCGATTACTTGATCGTAGTATGCAGTAAATAAACTCCATTAAGGATATTCGATAAAGTTTGTTGTCAACACATTTCTGCCCTTGCTTGCATATTCAAAATGAATACATTTTTAACCGTTTATTTTGTGTTTTATATTCCCTACATGTTTTACAGCAGATCGCTCATTTGAAATGGTGAAAATATGTCGCTAAATGTACTAAATGTGTTTTCTTTATTTGAATGAGTGGATTAAAATAAATGTAAGAATGTGTTTTATATGCCTTGTTGCTTATTCAGTTGTTATTAATACCTGTATTTTGAATGAATATGTGGCGATGTACATTTACTATGTAGTGTGGTCAACTTCGGATGTAACGATATTCGGATATGGCGATATATTTTTCACGGCCCCTTCAACATCGTTATAAGCGGAGTTTACTGTAGTTCACTCAAAACTTGGTTTTAATAAATATACTATACATGGTCATCATGTGTAATGAAAACATAACATACGATATACGATACGTATCCCAGGTTCAATGAATGTCACGTGAGACGAACTGTTACCGATACAGCTGCCGTGCGAACTCCAAAACTCACCCCAAAATCGCAAAGAAAATGAGCATGCTGAAAACTAGCTTGCGACGCCTGCGGAGTCCTGCGATTTGTCAAAAAATGTTCCCGTACGGTTGCCGCAAGGCTGGTGTGAAATGGGCTTTACATGTAAACCCGTGCATCAACAGTATGATTTTTTTCTTTTTTGACAATACTTTTAGACGATAAAACTCATTATGTATTTGAAATAAGATCATTTTGATGATCGAGATTTTAAGTTTAAGCGTCATTTCTCAGTGCTTGCAACATTTAACGGAAAGTGCGACATTTAACGGTAAGCGCAACATTCAACGGTAAGGTTCGAAGATTTTTTTGCCAAGACCTGTTCATATCTACTACTTGTTTTAGTTATTCTTATTTTTATCAGTAAGTTGATATAGTTTTGTTATACCTCCATAGATCTCCACTTCACACAAACGCAGTGGTACATTTGGCTTGTTAAGCATGATTTTTAATTGTTTAATCTTCATTGTTTTGTTACACAATACCTCCATATTCTGCTCAATGCTAGAATTTGTATGACGGTAACAGAGTGTTGGGAAGTTAACTTCATCGGATTGATTGCCTGTTGTAATACTGAACATTCGAAAGTTATCTGCAAAACAATATCTAAGTTTTGCAGAGGTATTAAAATATATTCAGAATGCATGCCACTAAACGTAACGCTTTGCTTTTCTAACCGAATTAATTAATTAAATGACAAAACTTGTCGCATTATGCAGTATACATGTATCTTTTTTTATAAGTTTACAACAAATAACAACAATATTAACAACAAATAAAATCGATTATTATGTATTTAACTCACCCACATCTTCAGATGGAACTTTAATTATTAGACCAAGAACTTCATGAATTTCATTAAACGTAATGTACCAATATTGTTGTCCAGAATCAGCTGTGGTAGAAATATTTGAACACGTTCGTAAATTACCATCAACAGCTTTTAGTGCATGATATTTAGACCAGCCTGAACGTTTACCATATAAGATCAACTTCGCAATGTTACCTGAATGTATGAAAAATAATGAAAACAGTTGCATGTTATTGCTTTGAAGAATGCCATGATGTACAACCCTTTAATCTTATGTCTAGTCTGATTCACAATATTATATTTATATACTGATGGATATTTAAGCTATTGATCAAATTTATAAATACTGTTGCGAAAACGAAAAAAATAGCTACAGACAAATAAACGACTGACTTATAACAATAGCTACAAATAAATGAACTACTGACTTATAACAATAGCTACAGACAAATAAACTACTGACTTATAACAATAGCTACAAATAAATAAACTACTGACTTATAACAATAGCTACAAATAAATAAACTACTGACTTATAACAATAGCTACAAAGAAATAAACTACTGACTTATAACAATAGCTACAAATATGTAAACTACTGACTTATAACAATAGCTACAAATATATAAACTACTGACTTATAACAATAGCTACAGACAAATAAATTACTGACTTATAACAATAGCTACAAATAAGTAAACTACTGATTTATAACAATAGCTACAGACAAATAAACTACTGATTTATAACAATAGCTACAGACAAATAAACTACTGACTTAAACAATAGCTACAGACAAATAAACTACTGACTTATAACAATAGCTACAAATAAATAAACTACTGACTTATAACAATAGCTACAGACAAATAAACTACTGACTTATAACAATAGCTACAAATAAATAAACTAATGACTTATAACAATGGCTACAAATATATAAACTACAGACTTATAACAATAGCTACAGACAAATAAACTACTGACTTATAACAAGAGCTACAAATAAGTAAACTACTGATTTATAACAATAGCTACAGACAAATAAACTACTGACTTATAACAATAGCTACAGACAAATAAACTACTGACTTATAACAATAGCTACAAATATATAAACTACTGACTTATAACAATAGCTACAGACAAATAAACTACTGACTTATAACAATAGCTACAAATAAGTAAACTACTGATTTATAACAATAGTTACAGACAAATAAACTACTGACTTATAACAATAGCTACAGACAATTGCAGGTATTGAGATCATTTGATATCAATCAACAGAATCAAAGGTCACTTCAGCGGAGCCCAAACACTGTGTTCCGAAATTGAAATTCTATGAGTTATCGTGAACACAAAGTATGTTTTATGTCAAGACGGAAGTGATATGATAAAGTATATACTCATTACACTTAAAAACAACAGACATTACTTACGGTATTGACATCCTGGTCCCATCCAGCCAAATTCGCAGCCATTACGACATTCTCCGGTATTCTCGTCACAAGCGGCATCATTTGTGCAATGGCATCGATATTGACAATTCTTAAATGTTGGCACGTCTCTACCTATTTTGGAGCAGTCCGCTACAAAAAGACGGTAATTATTTATGCATATAAGTAAGAAAAATGGATTCGTAGAAACAATAAAACATCCCATTCATATTTTTCTGTTTACAACAAACTTTTAGAGTATGTTGTGTAGTGAACTATTTGTGAAGCCAATATAAAATTCTGAAAATTCGAAATAATATTACTTCATTTGTACTTGCATTTTTAGAACAATTTGTAATCTAAAACACGACAAAAAGGATAGAATTTACCATCTGGTCAAACCATTTTGGCTTTCCTCGGTAACGGCAAACACTAAAACAATGATTGGATGAAAACAGAATAATTAGGATTGATTCAATAATTTTCATTTGAATTCACAGGCATATTGTGCATACCATAACATTTGAATTATGTGTACATATTGAAATCTTAAGACGTGGACCAGAGTCCATATAATTTATGCCACTTAAGTAAACACTTGTCGGATATCATGTTTACTTAGATGTCGACTTATTTAATACTTTTCGTAGTTTAAGACGTCATATTTACAAATTATCCAAAATTTTCTAAAATTTTCAACTCAACTTTTGGTATCTCCGAAGATATTTTAAACTAAGAAACTTTAAGTTCTAGCATTAGAATTTTTTGGATGTTTTTGTAAAATAATTATATAGATACGTATTGACATGTTGCTTCTATTAAAAACTGTTCTGAGTGATAACAGACATCCTGTACACCAAGGGTCTATATTTACTCTTTATTAAGTATTAAGACACTTTAAAACTTGCCCGAAACAACCTGGAAGCACTATATGACTATTTTTCGTGGCTTCTAACGAATCTAATTACAAGTACTTATCAATTAACCATAAGCTTTATTCTATGTATATTCTATGGGTTAATTTATTTCATCAAAATATTGCCTTCAAAACACTGACCTACTAACGCAAAGCCGTTTTGTTTACATTTTAGTCAATATTATTGCGGGATAAGTTTTGAAGAAATCGTATTATTGATACTTAGTAAAGAAAGCCACCACATGATATAATAATCTCGTCATTATTGGTCCTGCGGTTAGTGCGCTGGACTTGCAACTCGAAGATCTGGGTTCGACACCCGGTCGCGGCAGGTCATATCCTTCCATGAAAATTTGACAGATATGTCGATTTTCCTCCATATGTAGAGAAGTTGCCGGCTCCTTGTGGAAGGGTAAGTTAGTACTAGTTAGCATACAAGGAAAATTGGTTAGGTGAAACGGTCGCCGTATATAACTGAAAAATTGTTGAAAAACGGCGTTAAACCCCATTGACAATAAGTCACATAAAAACATAAAAAACATAATTATTGAATGATATAAAAGTGCTCTTACCTGATATTACAATGTCTACAACAAAGACAATCACAATTTGAGTTATTATCATTAGTTTTAAAGAATGATCCATGCTCAAATGTTTTGAAAACACCATGGACGAATCAAGAAACTCACTGATATAAAACAAGTAATTGCTGCTACTTAAGTACATTCTTACAAGCAATCATCGCTCGTAATATCATAACATCATTTAAATATATGCAAATTTTCATATGCCCTTTTCTTGAAATGAAATACTTAAAGATGGTGATGAAACATTGGTGACATGTACATCTGTATGAGTACAACGGGAAAACAATTATTGCGAGTCGATTGTACTCGGAATGTCTTGAAAGTACCACAATCGACTATGTTGGTTTTCTTAAAATTTGATCAATGTGTTTTAATCGATAGCCCAACCTACTTCAAAAAGACGAAAAGAATTTTGATTTTACGAACAAGGTGCTTTTTAACCGCAAATCGGTTAAAGTTAACTTTTAAACTATGTTCTCAATATAATTTCATCTTCATATTAGAAACTCCATTTAATGAGTATGCCACTTCTGAGAACATTATGTTGATTTTGCTTTTTATAAATATCAGTTTAAGCAACAATACAAAATATGTAAATTAACATTTGTAATACTTTTTTTAATAGACGTAAACAAAATTATTTTGAAATTGCATGAAAGTTATTCACAATTGTAAACCGAGTGGCAGTAAAATTTAGTAACCATACATGTTATTCCATTCTCGATCATGTTATAGGTGGGTATTATACATGTCATATATTTGACTGTAGTTTGTGAATAATGATTTGCATCATTAAGATTTGATCAAAAGTCATATTGAATCATTAAAAAGAAGAAATACAAATTAGTGTATTATCATACTTGCGGATTTTCAAGTAATTTAATAATATAATGAAATCGTGAGTACAATGAAAAGTTCTAAAAACATAGACTGCTTCATATTAAAGCAGCATTTTAATCCACACTGCACAAAATGAAGACAAAGTATGACAAGCTTAATGTATCAGATCAGAACACGGTTCCTAAAAAGAAATACATACGAAATCCCCATAATCACATTTTTCAAAACCTATTTATTCATTTCCCACACAGGACATAGATACATAAAAACGAAGGATAATGTACAATATCACAGATGGATACCCCCTTTGAACGGTCTACATCAAAACTATGGGGGCTTGAACTAGTTTTTTGACATTACTCCTATGAATCTGTATGATTATGTACCATACCTGGATATTTTGGTGATAGTTACAGTACTTGATGAAGCGCAAACGTCTGTCACAGCCATGTATCCATTAATTAAATTATTGTTAATTCTGAGTGTCGATGCATACATATTAGTCTTCAGTATTGCTGATGATTTACCAGGAACTGGTTTGTGCAATCAAACTTAAGTTTACCCAAATAAACTTTATAACGATCAAGTAATATCTTCATTCAAATGGAATTACATTAATGTACATTTGTAAGCGATATCCTGTTGTTAATTAGGCACTTTCACGACTTTATACAAATGATTAAGTGTAATGATTACACTTATAAACAAAGGGCTAAATTACCTGATCTCAATTTGGTAGCAACTCCCTTCTTCCTCTATTAAGTGCTCTTGTTAGTTTAATAGTCAGCTGTACGTAATGATGCTTGATAACATTTTGTAATTGACATTTCACTTCCTTGAAACAAGGTTGGGTCCTGTTCGAGATTGTCTACAGCTCTTCAAAATAGTTGCATGATTTTAGGTTAAGTGTCAATACTTCAAGTTATTGTTACTTAAAGTTAACTAGTTCATATCGTTACATCAAAAATTAAACTGTCAATATGTTAAAAATTTGTTTATTCGAACATATCCATCCTGGATCGTTGCAATACTATTTACAAAATGTGGCACTCTTTCACTCCGATAATGATAAGTTACACAGCTTCGCTTATCACAAAATGTGTTTTTACCATACGTTTTAATAATACCTCTGCGGAATTCTTCATGAGCAAAATATTCAATATTTCTTAGAATCTCTGTCCAGTTTAGGACTATTATACTCCGTACACAGTATAAACACGGATAGCATTGATACCTTTAGTTAACGCTGTACTTAAAGTCAATACATTTTTATCAAAATAAAAATCCAGATGAAACGTTTTTATAAGTGAATTTTGTATTGCAGACAACCTTTGTTTCAACTAATCAGTGTTTGAAAAAAGTTTTTTCCACGCTGAGGAATTCATGTTTGCCCAACGCGTTGAAACACTAGGCACGAGTCATTATCGTGTTGTTACTAACGATGCCTTGCCCGGCTAGTTATGTTTTAATTTGTAATTCTTGATATGTAAGCATATTAAGAACGATGTACCTATAATGGCTCTGAATAAAATCCCCGATGCACGAAGCAGTTTACGCAAAAATAACACAGAGAGGATATACAGATATAACAAAAGCCATTGTTAGGAAAGGCCTTTATTGACAGATGGTTTTTATTCGGAGATTGGTTTGTTCTAAATAATGTTACGAAACAGGGTTTATTGAGTAAGAAAAATCATCATATTTTTAATATAACTTTTAATAAAACAAACCAAAGTTCTTTGTACGACTACATGTTAACAGTTCGGAATCTAATCTCCGACTCGTGCATAGAATGAATAGCCTAACAATTAAAAATACATCTCTCAAAATCTCATTACGTGACATACACCCCATGCATTCTACATATTTGGTTATCTGATCAGGGCTACCCATCAATCTGTTATTATTAATAATGGAAAATTCTGCTGATCATAGATTATGCCTGTAAACATGCAGGATTAATTAAGATGCAGAAATAATCCGCTGCTTACCACTGAGTACAAGAGATAGTATTCCGCCTGTAAACATGTAGGATTAATTTAGAAGCAGAAGTAACCCTCTACATATACAAAATATCTTCATTTATAAATCCGTAGAATTCATATAATTTTGTTACAATAATCAGTGACGTTTTTTCAAGGAATGGCCTTTATTCACTGAGCGATCTATAATCGGAGGTGGCCACAAACACAGGTTTGACTGTATTCAACAAACATATCAAAGTTTATATTCATTTAAATACAGCATATGTATTCTGAGTTCTCCTTGCGTGTTACTTAACAAACATATAATAAAACAATATCGATATGTTTTCAAGTTTATTGCAGCTTTGTATACAGAAAGTTCGTAATATATCAGTAATTTAATGCTCGTTGTCAAAGGTTTTAATTGCAAAGTGTATATTTGCCGTCTAAACCTGGATTTGAAAGGTTTATTTTATTGAAACAGTATATGTACACCAACAATTATACTATTGGTGTCACAATTACTTTCTTAACAACCTATTTATACGCACTGCTAGGAATGAAAAGTAGTGAGCCTCGCATACACGGGTCATTAAAGCTCATCCAAATGGTAACATCTATACGACCTTCATGCACAGGTGGTTTTTATCAAGATGGGTATATTGTCTGTTGGATCAATATAACTAATTAATAAGTAGGTATTGATTCAGATTTAATTGTATTATTTTAATTGAAATTGAATCGTTTTACAGAGTAATGTTCGTCCCAACAAATCATGAACGTTCTAGCGCTTTCAATTACCATATACTTCTAGTTCACATATTGTTAAATATTCATTTTCAGCGATTACAATTTTTATAAAACGACCTTTACAAGGTTGCACCAAAACAAATGTACACATTGCTCCAATCGGGTCTTTATGGTAAACATGTAACTGCATATTGTCCATGCTTTCACCGATTGATATACTCACATTTCTGAGTCTGTCGGCTGAAACATGAACATATACAAATATATAACTAATGAATATTTTGAGCAAAATAAATAAAAGGCAACAGTGGCCCTAAGTTGCTCCCCACAGGAGTTTGTAACGATATTTCTTCAAACCAAGTTTGGTCAAGATCAATAGGTTTGCGAAATCAATCTTTCCGAAGGATTTTCGTATTTTAGATTTAGTATCCCCTATATGGGGCCGAACGGATTTATTCGAACACGCTTGAGAAAGGTCCATGCAAGGATGCTAGAAAATGGTTCATGAGAAGAAATAAAACAAATCTTATTTCTCTATTCAGCGCCGATGACTGCTATATGAAGTTAACTTTAATCATGCAGTAATCTGAAATTTTCTGACCACGGGTGACAGGTGCTCTTTAAATAATTACTCTGCACAACATACCGTCGGTTCTAAAGTAAACATAACAGACATAACTTCAGTCTCAATTGCTCTGGTTTGACTTTGACATTCTGGTAAGTTTGAAGATTACAAATAAGTCACTCTGAATATTGCGGTGATGGTATTAATGCATCAAGAAACGCAAGTTCATTGTTTAAAAAGGGTTTGCGCAGTCTATATTCATGCGATTGTTTTCTACAGAAAAGGACGATCGAAATGTATCTTTGTATTATTTACAATAAACTAATCATTCATGATCTCATGAATAAATTTAGGTACAGTACCAGCTTACAACGCAGTGATACTTACAGTATATTAATTTTGCTCTTCACGCACGCAAAAATAGCATTTATCAAACACTTTATCTTGAGTTTTAACTTAAACTTAGTTTTGACTCTTATTATAGATCAAATTATGACTGTATTTTTTAAATATAACATATCTACAGCAACAATCCAGTCTGTTAATTATATAGAGCGCATATATTGCATAATTCTCTCCCAGATCAACTACAGCATAACCATTCTCCATTGTATGCGCACAATTCCTTCCGTTCGTATTGAGATTTCCGTCAACCTGAAATCGGGTATTGAACGCACTAAAAGTTCTACATGTTAGATTAGGTTTGGGTTGGGGGATTTTGGGGGATGTATTTTTGGTGAAGGTAGGAATTAGTACGTGTTTTTTAAAAAAAAATCCTTTTCTTATGTATATAGAACAGATGTTGTACATTAAATGAAATGTCTACATCATCCTTAATCTGCTTTATACACACAAACCCCTTAAACAGACACGAATAAATTCAATGTTTTTCATTGTTGAGTTGCGCCTGCATTCGGATGTACTGTGCTGCATGTCTCCCATTCGAACCAATTTGAAGCCATAGTGTGGTAAATTGTTTACTAATTTACGGCATTTATTCAACAGAACACAGATAGGAACATATGCATATATTGTTGGCTATGCCAATACAAATATTACTAGCGATCTGACTGGATTCCCGATTAATCTTGTCTTATTATTTAACGACGCATACTCGCTCCCAATCATAATGTTTCATATAAACTCACCATTAGATATGGATGAAAGTCTTTAAAGGTACTAGATAAAGTTACTGTTTTACGTAGCGCGACGTTTGTGTACTTTCGGGTGAACTGCGATATTTGAGTTGATGAACACGTAGCTGCGGAATAAATTAAGAAAGATTTTTAAGTTGATTTGTGCATTTTTGCTAATTAAGCACATGGATGATACAAACACACCAATTCTCCTATTTAATATTCTTATACATTCTTATACATACATCAAATATAGTTCTTGCAAGCAAAAGTCCAAACTGAACATACAAATATTGTCCAAACTGATACTACAGTCATACATATCTATTGATAACAACATCAATCAATCTCAACATGACACTGGTCAACCGTAGTTCATAGCAAATCATGACAATGATTGTAACCAAAAAACAAAAAAAAAAACAAAAAAAACTGACCGTTGTGAAAAAAACAACAACGATCATTATTACCACCATTATGTTCTGAAACAGCAGCTGATCATTAATCAAGCATAAGACTTTATTTCAAATTGCATGAACATACACAATTATTGATACATTGCAACGGGCCACCAATCAAGCATTTACCGTAAAGACTAATTGTAAGGGGCAAGGCATTTATGAATTAAATGACATTGAAATTTGTCATCTAACGCATTCCACTTTAGACATGTTTCCAATATGTTTTCATTTTATTCGTATAGCTTTTTTCATTTTTTTTTTTGCTCGTTAAAGGAATTCTTAACCCCATTGTGCGTGTTATGTAAATGATGTCAACGCGTTCGTTCAAGTGGCTGTGTTGCTTGACTTTTGACGATCCGTCCATTTGATCTTCAGGATAAATTTGCAAGAAACCAATGGAAATTTATGAAATTATGAAAACAATCGCATTCAGTTCAAGTCAGATAATATTTATGTCAAATTTATTCTGGTAAAAACAAGGAAAAGTTGACAATTTACACGTTAAAGTTATCTCTCCGCTTGAAGAAGCATGTAAGAAAATATAATTATGTACATGTATTTGTAATTGTGAAGTCTGAAACCTGAGCGTTAGCGTTTTGGTTACGTATATTGTGTTTTATAGAACTGTCGTTGGTGCTAAATGAAAAATTTAGCTGCATTCAAATTATTTTTTTCATTTGAAAATACAAAAGCATGTTGAAAATCATTTGACTAAGGTATTCATATATCGATCATATATTATATATCGCTGAAAATCTCACATCCTTCATAAAGGAGGTAGCCTGGTGTATATAATGATCGAGATGCTAATTAACTGACACATTTATTGGTATTGGCAAAAAGCAAGCTTAAATCAATGCAGTTTAAATTAATAATGCACAAAGCATGCTTATACGAGTTAAAAGCATGTTTATGTGAATGATCATATCAATATTTTTCAAATGGGCCAAATGTATACTCAAATATTAATGCGTTCATAATGTACTTGTAAGTTCTGAGTCTTAGAAAGTTAAGAAGTAAAAATAATCGGGAGTTTAACACTATATGAAACAGCTGAGATATACATTATAATTTTTATATGTACTTACTTAAAGTTTGCTGTGTAATTTCAACAAAAATTAAAACTGGAACGGGGTAAAGTAAGACTGTGCTTAGAGCCTCTGATTCACAAATTCACAGTATTAAGTCCCTATAATGCCTTAAGCTTGAATATATCTGACGTACTTGTAATACAGCGAGGTATGTACGACCACTGTCCTGTGTATTGACATGTTGTTTTTGTCCTGTTTTCTACTTCCGTGAAGTTTTCATCACATGAAATGTTTACCTCCGAACCAAACGTAGTAAGATTCTCAGCAATTGTGCCATTACTTAGTGTTAATGTATCACACTCTGAAATATCCATTACTTACCATACATAACTACATTCATTTAGTATTAAACTCATTTTGAAATACGTAGCTTGGTTTACAACAAAATATCGTTCTCTTGATTGATAATTGATTATTAAGATTATCTCTAGACCTCTAACACACGTACAGGAACAATCACAGACCCCTGAACAACACGTCATAATGTGATGTGGCGAAATAAGGGGTAACATGTCAGTACTGATAATCAAAGCTCTGAATGGATTTTGTTTCTTTTTTGCTTAAAAAGAGCAATCATTATTGCTGTTTGTATCAAAACCGAGTCGTGTGTGTGCTTTCGCACTTCTCTAAATATTATGAAACTTAACCCACACAAGTTAATTACCTTTGACGCATCTTGGAATATAAGACCACGTCCCATTTTTTTCACATATTGAATGCGTTCTGTTGTGAAATTCTGAGTAGTTGTTGTTGCATGCATATTTAACCTTAGCACCCATAGAGTTTAGGTTACCACGGAAAATTCCATGGGATAATTGTAATATTTCACATTCTACAAATATCAACAGCACTAATTTAATGAAGTAAAAAACTGATTTACGTGGATTGCAGCAAGCAATAAATTATACACAGTCAGTCGTACCTTTCCAGAGACATTATTATATGTATAATATTATTTAAAGTAATGATGAGGAGGTAACGAAACAAATGGTAATTGCATCGGCAGCATTATTTAAGACGTTCTATAAATATCTAGAACACTTAATGAAGGGAAAAAATGGTTCACTGATAGCATAGCATGCAATAAATTAGTCGCAGTTAATCAGATCCTGATACAGAGATTTTATATATAATATAAATAACACATTCGTTATGGCCCACACAAATGCAATTACTTCAGACAAACATTATGTACATACCAAAAGATAATGAAATAAATATGCAAAGTTGGCGTTTATTCAGATGTTGCTTCAGTAAAAACATTTATTTGCATGTTAATACTAATATGTGACCATTCTTCGTAGATGACCGTTAATAATATTATTCAGGTGGCCATTGACTTTTACGAGAGAACAGGTTTAAACGATAATTTCGATCTTGAGTCAATGCGTGTCGTGGAAATTTTTGCGACCACTACGAGGGGATAAGGATGAAGCAATATGTTAAAAGATTTAATACAATAAATGAAATCATTTTATAACGGATAAATTCACAAATTCGCCTAATACACACTTATATTCCCAGCATAACGCCCAGCGGACGATTTCCTTGTTTCTGTAGATAAATGATCAGTCAAAAATTGAACATACAGCACAACACATAACGTCTGAATTTGAAAATACCATACCCTGAAAAAATGTTTCAAACCTTGTTCGCACGTAATATGCACTAAATATTATCCGTTTTTGTTTGCAGGAGAGGAATGTATTTTCAGGAGGGGAATGTATTTTCTGTGTGATTTTATGTACCTTTTAAACCGAATCAGTTCCGAAATCGTTATGGCTTCTGGTAAATCGGGCAGGCATTCGATTAACATTGGGTTGTGTTTTTTTTCATTACTTAATACCTTAATATTATTATATGAGCATATAATATGTCGATAGATATCAACAGTTTATCTACCTCTTCGGGTACACGTATTTGATTTGGCATCACATAATTCGTTGTTGTTACAGGAACATGATATCTGTTTCTGAAATATACGTAAAACATTTATCAAGAAAAAAAAACTGAGTTTTTGACGCGAACTGACGTTTAGGATTGTATTAATGACATAAGACGTGCCAATTGACTGACCAAACCGTACCGACTTCACCAGTAATTAATATAATTCCTATGCTATTAATATTAATATCATTTCATAAAACTGTGGTTTTGTGCACTAAGAGTTGTCCATAATGGTGAAATAGATAACTGACAAAAGGTACCAATTGACAATCGAGTTTAACTGTATGGTTGTTGGTCCTCAGGTGTTGATGTGAGCATGATCTCACCTTCCGGATGTCGACCGGACCAATGTTAAGAGAATTATCGCTTAATTATTTTCAAGCAGACGTCTATGTTGGGTGATCTTATATAATAAAGAATCTTTTTTTTATTTTATTATGTCTGTTTGTCAACCACATTGGTTACGCCAGAGAGAGGTCACACATTTTGACTGACATTGCGTTTATCTGTTCACATCTAACGAAGCAACTTCAGTTTTTATTAACGTATATTGGTAAACACAAAGTATGACTTGAATTACATTTTCAAATTCGAAGGTATTCAACTAAAAGAAATATTTTTAACAGTACAACTGTGAGAAAAACTACTTATCAATATGGTAAGGTTGGGATGTGCTCTCTGTGCAATTAGACTAAAAATATCACATAAAGGACCAGTTGCTTCGTACCTTTATTTACATTTACACTTTTTAATACCCACCCCCTCCAAATAAAAAAAAAATAAAAATAAATAAGTCAGTCCTTCAACCATACCTGAGGAGCAAAAGATGATTTCCGAACAAAATAACATGGTCCATTGCCACTATCACTAAATACTCCATCGTCAACGGAATAGAGTTCGCAAAGTAGGTAATTTCTCATATAGTTGATGGACTGACAAATGGGTCGTACAGCACATTCCTGTACGCATTGTTTCAATGATACTTGAACTAAAAATCTAATTCTCTTGTCCGACAACAAACACTTATTTCGATGCACTATATCATACTTCACATCGTAAGCGTCCGTTTTAAGACTAAAAGCTAATAAGCTTACACAAAGAATTAAACTTTGTATTTTCCTAGACTTCATACATGTACCTAACTAAGCTGTTCAACAACTACTTAACTGTTTATATTTTAAAATCTCCTCAGATTCATATCTAAGGGAGCTGATATCACCATAATGAATCATTCTAAATAGATAAAATTATCAAACCGTGCATGCTTATTCGAATCAACATTTCTGATTGGATAGTGCTTCCTACATAAATGACTTCTAGAGCAATGTCTTGTGGGAGATTGGGATAAGGATTTTGACATACATGGTCCATAATTTATAAAGACATTTCACCTCTACTCTGCAGTTAATGTAGATTGCCATTTAAACTCAGTTGAACTATTTATCTTAACTGACATCATTTTTTTTATAATTGATTCGGTTTCTTTATCATCACGCATATCAAATTACAACAGTTGTTTTATTAACATGTGAACATACGGCAGCATGTAGTTCAATATTCATCCTATTCTCAACCCATTTGCTGCGTAAAATGGATTATTGACAGCACAATACATTAAATTGTTAACCGTGTTTATTAATATTAATGATGCTCATAAAATACAGTTAAACGAGCATTTAATTCTGCTGCAATGCCCTCGGGATAACGAGGCTTTGCTGTACATCTAAATTTTCTAAATACTGCTGTCAATTGCTTTAACGCAAAATTGAAGTAAGGGCACTCTATTTGCAATCGATAGAATGATAAATTGAATTTTCAGGAAAAGCTCTAGATGTCAATTAACCAGTCATACATATTTCTCCCCAACCTTGTGGCGTAGGAGTGTATGACACAGGGATACGTACACTTACTTCGAATGCTACTTTGTCTTTCTTCTGATTATGAACGATTTTGGTTTGTTCTGAAGCATTTTTATTAGAGAAATCATGTTGGACGCGTCTATACAAATTCAAATTTAAAGCATTTATCTGCTGAATAGAAACTTGCATTGAAAAAAAAACAGATACATGTACATTTCACATTACCATACATACCTGCACACTAACTTAATATTGCGATTACTGACTGATTCTTATGACATAGTGAAGTGAAAGCGTGTCCAATAGAACTTAAGCACACAGACACGTGCTTTTAAAAACCATTAAGTTATTTTCCGAAATCGCCAGAGTCATAAGGAGTATACGCTATGTTTTCTGAATATCTATTCAACGTTACATATATAATCTAATTGTTATCTTACTGTTCATATTCACCTTGAGTCCACATAAAAGAAACCCTAAAGCTTACCAAATGTTAACTATGAATTTGTTGTGTTTTCAGAATTAATTGAAGTCAAAGAAATCATGCATTCACACGACAGTAATCGTCCTTAGTGATCTGAACAAGAAGAATTTTCTATGATTCCACTGGAATTTTAGCTAATGGTTTCGTACTTATAATCCTATAATAAGCTCTGAGGCTTAATTTGTTTTCGAAAACACGACGTAACTCAATTGCCATACACTTGTAACTCACAAATTGTTAAAGATGCATTTTTGTCATTGAGAATTTTCACATATCGCCCTCTGCATGGTTGAGCCATTACAAAGGTACACGTGTTACCTATTGGGTTTTCATGGAACACATGTAACTTCAAGTCGTCCATATTGTCACCGATTGTGATGCTCACATTTCTGAGTCTGTTGCCTGAAACGCAGATATGGACTTGTTTAAATTGATGTTCATAGTTTCTGTGAATATGAAGTCATGTTTCCACATACACAACAAAAAATAAATACTTTGTAAAATGCTTATGATGGAGCCACAAAAGTCTTATTTGAATAGAGTGTAATATTATTTTAAAAGGAAATAAAATTACTGAACATTCATTTCAGACAACAAGAAATGCAATATCGACTGGCTGCAATTGCAATACACATTAATGTATGATGAAGTTACCCACATTAGTTGTTCATGTTTAATCAACAATTTGCTGTTAGCCCTGCTTGCAGGCCCTAAGATATGACACGTATTCCTACAACATACAACAGTTAAACCTCACACAGAGACCACATCCACACTAAGACCATCTGATTATAAAGATTTATTTTCAGACTGAAGTTTTATATTTATTCTATATTTCAACTCAATGAGATCTAATCAGACCAACTCGGTGCCAGGATTATTGTTGTTTTTGTCCAAAACGTGATCTTAATATTAGGGTTTTACCGTAATTGTATATGTATGGTAATTCATCTTCATGTCGCACGTCCAAGTTCCGAGCATGAGGAACCTAACATGAGCTTAAACATAGACAGCTTTTACTACTAAAATTATAGTTACACTACAATGTGAACTTGATACTTAGCAAAATGAAAATATTTTTACTGCAACAATCCTGTCTGTTAACGATATACAAAGCATATATCGTATAACTGTGTTCCAGATCAATCACAGCATATTCATTCGAATTCATTTCGTTATCCGTATGTGCACAGTTTTCGTCATTTGCATTCAATATCCCATCAACCTAAAAATCAAACACGTGCATAATTATGTTTTTATTTACGTGAGTTTTATCTTATCCATCTGTTGTATCCAAGCCTGAAACACAGTCGTGTTTACGGTTACCTGACTCTGCTTCGTCATCCTAAAGTTTATAACAGCAGAACAAAAAATAACGTTCTAAAATTATTTGGGTTGAATCGTGCCACAAAAATACGAAAGACATGCTTAGAAGAAAAAAGATTATTTCATCGCAGATAAATACATTTGGTACATTACTTTTCTTATGTGTATTATTGTGAGTGGAAATACCTGTTCGGCTTCCCATAGTACACGGCTGGCTACGAACCTGAATTAAAACCGCCATATCAAATTGTTATTTATCACAATTCCCCCCCCAATAAATTAAGTGATTTTATTGTCAAGAGTGATTAGTAAGCCGTGTTTATTTTATACTTTATGTATATGAATATTGTACGTCTGACGGTTTTAATTCCCCACCTTTGCTTTATGTTTGAATATTATTCTTTAATATTTGATGTTATTTTATCAACTGTCATTTAAACAAACAAATGATTTTAAACACCATATCCAGGTTGTGTTATATAATAGTATGTTAGCAAATTGAACCAGAATCATACCACATTTACATTAGTTATTTGTAGTAGAGTCATGGAGCAAAAGAAAAAAAGAGTTTACCTACTGTCCTATTCTTTTTGGTCAAGTAACCGGAAAAAACAAATATTTTGCCGGCATAATGGTTTAGAATTTCTTTACTCAATTTGGATTGCAACATCCAAGTTATTAGATTTTTAGGGAGGGCTTATAATGCGAAAATAAGTACAGACTTCAATTACCCTGACTCATTTCATTCTTACAATAATGATTATTTTACGATGTGACGATTTTTGGTAAAATTGTACTTGTTAGAAAATTAAACATTAGCTCACATTTTTTTATTTTGTTTTTTATGCAAACTGATTTTTTTATTTAGATCACATAATTATATTGATTATAACGGTACTTATGTGTTTTAGGTTTATGCATATTTTTATGAAAGTTACAACTGAGATACTATGTTGCACATAGCACATGATGTAAACATGCATTCCATACCAGTGTATATGCCATTGGTATCAGGGATCACAATGGAAACAAGCAACTGGTGTTATCCGCAACACATAATGTCCCCTGCTGGCTCTGCCTTGACTCAATACGGTAATTAATCTGTATAACTGTCACACAGGTATTAAATACAACACCATCAAATAATCAATACAGAATTTCATTCACATGTCCTGAATAAAGTTTGTTATTGCAGTATCAATATTTTGCAACAAGTTCTTTACTATTGACATGGCTACCAGAATTGTAACCCTTGGAGACAGCAAAATACTGTACATAATCTCAACATTGTCGCTTATTCACATACCAACTTTCATCATCCTAGGGTGTTTAGTTATTGTGTTACCACAGGATCCAGATGTTCTGGCCACATTTTTACTAATTCTGTTACCATAGCAACTACAATTCTTTCGCGATGAAGAATACAAAATAACGTGCATAATCTACACATTGCCACCTATTCTCATACCAACATTCATCAAGCTAGCTAGTTTAGTTATTGAGTTATCGCGGGATCGAATTTTGAGCAGACAAACAGACGGATGGATAGACGGAGGGCAAACCTAAAGTCCCCTCAGGTGTGAACACCGGTAGTGGACAAATAAAGGATAATGTATCCTAATGATCCCTTTTTGTGTCATCCCCGGTATTAATGGGAATGGCAGAAAACGTCTAATTTTATATGTAATTTGTCAAAGCTTTATTTATACTGAAATAAATTACTGTTTCTACTATGTTTAGCAACCGCCATACAGACATTATGCGGGAGCAAAACTAAGGACAAATGTGAATTCTAGATTATCAATGGAGCATCATGACGATATGAACACGACTGACCTGATGGCATGACAATATCAAAGGATATTCATTCTCGGAAACTATCCCCAGGTTTGATCTAATTCCAGACATTAACGAGCAAAGTTATATTGCCATGACAAACACATTTTGAATTGAATACTATTAGCAAATTGATTTGAAATCAATAACATATAATAAAACCAGTGGGTGAAAATACATTACATATGTATGCTAATATAACAAGAATCCTAATACGGTAACACCCCTTTTTAACCCAGCTTTTATGTACCTGTCCATTTAATTACGTTTTCACATGAGAATTCAATTACATAGCAGAATGAGACTTATATCTCTACATTATAACATTTAGTTCATGACAGATGAGTCTATTTTAGTGTCCCTGAACAAAGTTGTAAGGTGGCACTTTGTATAGACCTTTGATACCAAGTATATCAGAACAATAGTTGAAATCCAAAGTCAACCTTTCTCGTTAATTATTCTCATCGATAAAGAGTTTACAGACCATACATAGACATAAGTGCTATGGACTAAATTAATAGAATGCCCGGAAACAAAGCTATATCATCCAATTTGAAAAGAATTTCCGCCCTATAGTGATTGTCGCTAATCGTTGGCGCCTGGTACAGAGATAATCTTTATATGGTAACTTTTAGTACTTGTATCTGTTTAATTTGTACATTAACACCGAAGAGTGAATCGTCTTACACGAGTTCGAAAAAGTTTCGGACTCATTGGCAAACAAGAAGAATCTTTAAAAAATGATAAGTACCGAATGTATTAAATGCAATTCTGTTATGATAACACGGGGATAAACTTAGCTTATCTGTCTGAGATGTTGAGAGAATATTTTTTTTCGATCCGGATTAGTATATTTTTAACTCTTTATGTTAATACATTCTGAATGCCTTGAGTATCTTTGTTATTGAAATATTGTATTCAAGTCCACACACCAATTATTTTGTATGCACATAATATCCATTTTGCAGTAACGACTGTAAAGCTGGTCATATTCTGTGTAATAATACACTTGGGGGCCACACGGACAACCCTATTTACTATATAAAACATCAGTATTCATAAAATTAATCTTTTTTAAAGATTTTTTTATATTTTTTAAATTAATCGTATTATCCAGACTTTGACTCATAAGAAGTTTCATTTTAATATCAAAATTTTACATTTAACAGTTGGATTTGTACGTTACGTCTTCGGCAGGATTTGAACCTGGATTACTTATCAGGAATAAGTTTGTTTCATTACATCATAAAGATGTTGTAACATAGAAAGCCAATGTAAAAATAAACCACTTTCAGATGGTAGAATTAAATCATCTTTAAATTTCGAAACAAATCCATAAAAACGTGGAAGTAACTAGAAAGCTGGTAACCAGAAAGGAAGTTGAGTCTCATTTCCGAAACAAAATATTAAAATTGCAATTTTAGGTTTAATTATGAAACTCTGATTACATTTAAGAATTATCTTCTAGAATTGTTGTTTTGTTATTTCTGCGATGGTATGCAATTCTAAGAAGTGGTGCAAATACTTTATTTATCGGAAATGAGAAATTACTACACTACAGGATTTTATACATTAATGTTAAAGTTAACAATAAGTGCAAAAGCATTTCTATATTTTTCTCCTAGCAACAGCGTCATCGCAATGTAAACAGTGTCCTGGCAACACAAATCGATCTTATAACATCTTCGGCTAAAAAGGAATATTGCATACGCGTGATGCGATGTCGCTAACTGTAAATCATCGGGAGACACACACGTTTGAATCAATTAAATGTTTGTTTACCACAAATAGCTATCTACAAGTATTTTGTGAATTGGAACGAAACAGATAAAATCAGATAATTGTCAACAGCGTTTTTTATTTCCATTAAAAGCTGATCAGTATTCGATTGATTCACTGGTGATAAGTATGCTTCAGTAAATCTGATGACTGGTTGCATTAAAAAACTGACAATAGATTTTAAAAAGTAGTATTTTGTGGAACATGCTCACTATTCGGAAATTTCAAATTCAATATGCAAATTAGCTATACTGTAGTTTATTGATCCAAGCCCTCAAACCACGATTATTGAATCATTCTAAAAGACAATATCAGAACATATTGAACGCATGTTTTTTTTTTAAAATTGAATAGCACTTATATATATCGAATGGGACAAGCGACTCTGATTAAACAGCATCATTAAAAAAAGTTGGTTTGCCGTTACACGACCGACTGATTTAAAAAGCCACCTCCCCCCAAAAATTACAAAAAAATCCTTTTTTATTCCAGCTTTTTGTTTTCAGTACAAGTTTATAATTACTGTTTAAAATGTGGGTCGTGCAACCGCAAACCAACATTTTTTTTAAAGTATGACCAAACTATAAAATTCTCCTTACCATAAAACTGCCTGGGTGATGTACAGAACTCAGAGTTACTGTCTTTTTCAGGGCAACATTTGTGTACAGCTTTGAGAAGTCGAGCGAAGATGTGGAACACGAAACTGCAGTGAAAGTAGAATCATTAAATCATGATGTACAGATTTATTATTACCTGTTGAATTTCCTTTTTTTGGCAATGACTAGTCATTGTATTTTGCTCTCGTCATATTTTCCCTTAGAAAAAGTGCTCTTCAATGAGATTTATATATTAAGCGTTTATCTTAAGTAATTCTCAGAGGCAAATGCGCCATCGGATCCATGTTTTAATCCGTTCCCCATCTGGCATTAAAATACAAATGTGTGTCGTTCAGAAAAAAAAGAAGTCTATGAAAAAGTGTACTCTTGAATAAACTATTTTATTTTATTCTGATGATTTGCTTAATAAAACAAAAAATGCGGTAATTTTACCTGCGATACATCTTGGTTTATAAGACCACTCCCCTGTCGAGTTGCATGTAGCGTACGTCATGTTTTCAACTTCTAAGTAATCGCTGTCGCAAGAAATTTTCACTTTGGAACCCAACACGCGTTGATTCCCAATAATTGTACCTTTATCTAATGTTAATTGCGGACATTCTACGAATAAAAGAACAATGATGCTTAATAATACTCTTATCAAAATAAATACATGTACCACCAGAATATATTTTTGTATTGTCAATAATAAGCTGAATACAACTGGTTACAGGGTTAAAAAATATCTGAATCTGAAGATGATATTATAACATATTTGAGATGAGATAAAACAGCTAATTAATAGAAATTATATTTATTTCAGTTGGCAATAGAATATGTATAAGTAAACAAAGCCGGATACTTATTGATCAGCTCATAGCTTGAATAACACTATGGAAATACGTAAAACTATAGAAGAATATACATGTATTCAACAAGTTTATGTACCTGTTTGAGAACAAGACACAGATTTTATATCACACGTTTCCATCTCCCCACAGGTGCAACTAGGTAGTATCTTCAAAAATATGATTGATCATTAAAATACATTTTTTCACTTAACAGTATATTCTAAACAAATTAAATGTCAATATCTGTTTTGTTTTCAGCTGTAGTTACAACCAGCAAGTATTATTCTAGGAAAACATTTATGTTTTAAGTTGATAGACCAAAAATTGGGTTACTTATAACCGCCGTAGCTACACTGAGGCACACCGTGGCGCATGTTTGGGTTAAAATTTGGGCAGGTAATGGGGAAAATGGCTGGTTTTAGTAAAAACCAATTTCAAAAGAGCACGCCCCAGTGCTCCTAGATAGCCTCGGTTCAAATATGGGTCTGACTACGGCACTGGGTGGGTCGCTAAACCTGTCTTTCTAAATATCCCTTCATGAGACAATGGATTTTAAAAGCCAACACGAGCATTTGTTTTTATTTTACCACTTAGGCATTGTTGTGTACAATTAAATCATAAAAGAAGCAAGTAACAATCTGGTGACAGAATATGGTGCGTGTTTCTTTATTGATTCGTATTTAAATTCATATACTTGAAATTCGTGTTTAGCAAAAGCTTGTAGCACTTCTCTATAATCATTTATTTTCCGCCTGGTAATACATATATTAGTTTGTAGTAATCAGTTGAAACTTCAAAAATGGAAACTTCATCTCTGTATTAGTATCTCAATGTAAATTTAACAGAGTGCATTGTTCAGTAATCGTGAGCAATTGAACAGTTCCCTCTCACGATCTAGATACGTACTTAATCTTATTTATAGGTGTTCAGAGGCATGAAGGAATTACGTTGAATTCAGATCATCAAAAGGCCTTTTTTTTGGGGGGGGAATGAGCCTAAGTAGTTAAGGCTATTACAGTTCACGTTAATTACATTTTATGGGAACATAAAGGTGTAATGAGTGAAAGTACTATTCAATTCATATAAAATCTGTCAAAATTGGTATTTTTCAGATAATTATTCCGAAAAGAACACGGCGTCATTGTAATTATAAATGCTAAAAACGTGACATCTTATCTTTTTTTAACAAACTGATTGACAATATGCAAGGCATTGTTCGTCTTTGGTATGCAATTAGTATAAACTTCTTATTAATTAATTTTGTACTTTCGAAAACTGATGAACCACTCTATATAAACTGAAAATTACTGGCAAAAGAAATTTGAAAAGGTTAAAATACTTATATTCTCCTAAATATTTGTCTTTTATCAGCCTACTTCTTACATCTACTAAACATGTTATCGTTAGTGTAATAAATTGTGATAATGTATTATAAGAACAATAAATATTGTGCTTATACAGACAACTGTTTGCTATATACCTGTGGAACAAAGGTGGACCTTCTAACAAAAACGCACGGCTCCGTACCAAAACCATTATTAATAAATTCTCCATCTTCTACTAAATACAGCTCACAAAGTAATTGCCTTTTCTTGTAGTTAATTGACTGACAAATAGTTCGGAGTGCACATTCCTTCACACATTGTGACAGAGATATATGTACAAAATACCTGATCATAAAATCCGACAAAAGGCATTTATTACGGTACGTTATTTCATATTTAACACTGTTAATACAAATAACAGTCGCATGAAGTAAAGTAAAGCAAGCAATAGAATTCCACAGTTTGGAGAAAAACATAGTCTTAATTTAACACTCTTCCGCTCTCGTCTGATTTCTATGCACGTTTATTAATTCTTTGAAAACTCATCTTCATGACTGCCATACGTAACAGACATACCATCACTTAACGTCATAACACGCATCGTAAAATGTCTGCCATGAGTTTTGTTATGACATCAATACGCTTTTACGGGATTGAACAAACAGCGTGATTAACTACCGAGCATAATGGATTATGTTAGGTCTTGTGCTTATTTGCAAAGGCTCAGATTCACAAATCGAATCATTGATAAAATATATTGCTTGTCATCATATTTTATGATTTCATTCAGGTTTCCTGAAATATAGCGCTCCTTAATTAGAATACTATTGAAAAATTTTACGGATCGTGTTCCATAAATTTCATTTAAGTTTAGAATGGAATATTTTCTGAAATGTTGTTCACGAAGGGCGTATTATAAGTTTCCGCTGTTTTTCAAATTATTTGAAGTCATCGATACTTGAAATTAGTTTCAGAATTTTATCTTCTTTAGCTTAGAATTATACACGATGAACTATAGATACATTGGAGCAGTTACATATCATTTATCAAAACGATGTAGCTAAATCATCGCCTTATCAATATATCTTAATGTCGTACGGTTATAAAGTTCAGGAATATTAAGGTTATTACCCTTACTTTTGGTGGACGGTTGATACTTTGTTTCAGTTGTTTTATTGACTGCAAGCTGTACTGTTCAATCGTCAAATGGTATCGGATTCAACAAAAAGTTTTATTGTTTAATTCTATGTCTTTTTTTAAAATTTATTGAATGTAAAATATTTGTTTTAGTGTACAACGATGCAATGATAAATTTGAAACACTCAGCTCGGCATTTTCTTTACGATAGGCTGATAATGACAAATTTGCTGATGTAAATATTAACACACGTGACGTTTACCTCCCTTCTACAACGAGACCTGATCGTTATTGCATTTGTGCAGATGGAAATATCGCCAGAAAATGTTTCATTTAGTGTCAGTAGATATACAGTTTATTCAAAACCTCACATATGGATCAATTCAATAACTCAAATATCTTCCACGTCATTGAAGAAGATGCAGATGGCGAACTTTCGAATGTTAATCCGGTTTTATTTTTGTAAACCTCTGACGGATGAATAATGTTTTACAGCACATTTCAAGCAATTGGTGTGGTGCCTTTCCAAGCATAATAAAACTATTTTTATTTACAGTTACTAAATCCAATAACTATCAACAAGCTAATGATTTATGTTATAAGATAACCAAGAGTTTTAATTTCCTTTTTCAGTTATATAAATGCCCTTACACAGCCTGTACAATTTTTCCATATTACTGATGGCATTGAACTACTTAATAAATATACAATCTGGTAGTGGTGAGCTATATCCGTCTGAGGTATGATATGATCACACCCCGCAAAAAGTCCGTTTTTTTTTTCAAAATCACTATTCTGGGATTTTTATTAACACCATATTAACTTTCGTATTTACATAAACGATACCACCAAATATAAGGGTAATTATATTTTGGCCTTAACTATGGCTATGTAGTTAGTCAAATGAAAACACACACACACAAACACAACACACAACACACACACACACACACACAACACTACGCTCGTACACTTAAAACATTTACTGTGTATACAACACACAACACTACGCTCGTACACTTAAAACATTTACTGTGTATACATGAGCAAATATCTCAATTTTACATCAATAGTATGTTCACGTGCGTATGTCTTTTATTCAATATCTATTGTCTCAATAAAGACTTAAACAAACAGATACTTGTTTTTTTCAGAGCCGCTTCTAACAAAAAACACTTATGAGACACATTTAAATGTACCTCGATGTTTGCTTTAATTCCAAGACTATGCTTTGTAAGTAGGCTTCAAATGGCTTTTCAAAGCATACTTCAATTAAGAATAGGACGCCAATCAATTCAAAATACTGTTCATAATACCAATTGTTCAGACACTTATGAATATTTAATCGTATAATTGACTGGTTCTCTATTCATACCGGTGATGTCTTTTGGTTTCATTTTGTATGTGTATGTATTTTGATGTAAATCAGTGTATAATGTGTACAAGAACATGGGTTATAAATAGTATCATCCTTTTTGATAAACGCAAAATCTAAGGTATAACGGAAGATGACAAAACGTGGTATAAACATGTTTAACTAGCTCTCGGATTTTATACCAGGTCATTCACTAAATTACTCGACGTTATTTTTGTATTGTATTGTTTGTATTCGTAGTGTGCTTATTAATTTTGATTTGTAATGGGGTATTAGAAGTGCTGAATATTTATATTATTTCAGCTAGTTAGTTCGTTGGTGACATCTATAATATTAATCATTCAGGAGCATAACAACATAATATTATTCTAGCGAAGCAGTCTTAGTTACTTAAGTTTCTTAACATATGAATCAGTAAACAGGACAATGTAGAAATATGCTATTGACATAGTGTAGGCATCTAACGATTGATTCAGTACTAATATATGGATTCGTAGTTCATATTGTTAATTCATGAACAGAAATCCTGTGACTAGTAATAATACAGCAGCACCTCACTTATCGTCCGGTTTAATATTACGACCACCTCATTACGATGACCACGTATTGTTCGGACCTGTTTTAAGTATGGTTTATCGATACTTCAACTTGATAACGAGACCTTTTCAAATTATACACACTAAGTTCGTCCAAAGGGTTCTTCTTAACCAAGTTTTCAAAAGGTACGCATTACAAATAAATACGAAAGAACGAACAAACGAACGGACGGACTAACGGAAAACGAACGAAGTATCAAAAGCTAAATATCTTGTTTCTCTCCGTTTGGCTTCCTGCTCAGTATTTCGCATCAAGAACAATGTGACAAGTGAGAGTATGCAAAAAATAGACAAAAATGATGCAGAAAATTACAAAATACCCTTTTTTACTTTTCAGACTTGGTTTAAATCATGTCAATTTGTGCGTCTGGCGTTACAAGACCAATAAAAATACTATAAACCGCACGGGGAGATATTTTCCATGTCCAAACCACCTCGTTGTAAAGACTACTTACTTTTTCAGTTCAACAGTAGTTCAAATTAATAATGAAACCACATTAACAATTAGACCCTGTTTGGTGTATAAGGCTATCAAACATTGAGGCTTTCTCTTGTAGATTAATTAAAGCTTATTATAATATCATATAGCTATTAAACTTATGTTTATTTTTTCATATTTGTTTTTCTCTTTAATTCGAATCTTATACGCCATAAACTTCTAGTTCACATATTGTTAAAGGCTCCTCATCAACATTTACAATTTCAATATAACGTCCTACACATGGCTGCACCACAACAAATATGCAGGCCGTTCCAATAATGTCTTTGTGGTAAACATGCAACTCCATATTGTTCAGGTGTTCTCCAATCGTTACACTGACATTTCTGAGTCTGTCACCTGCAATACATAATGGCACGACATTTAACTGAAACATTTAATGTCATCAAATGGATGTTCATGTTCAGGCAACCTGAGCGATCACTTCAGTACAGACGACCCCATATTTCAGGGCCAGTTTTCCGTACTTCTTCTGCATTTAAACTTGAAAATGTCTCTCGTGTCATTTATCTTTGTTGCCATTAAAATTTTGTTTTCATGAAATGTATCAGTTCAATAGAAATCTAATCTTGCCCGGTGCTTTTAATTACTATGTGTAAACTTTAAAATCCTTCTGATTTCATACTGTTATCTAGAATTGTTTAGAATAGTTTTGGAATGTTAATTATCATTGACAGATTCTACGTGATAATTGTGAGGTTATGTATTCTTTTCGTGTTTACATAGATGATGTATGAACGCCTTGCTAATTAAGTTCCGTATTATTTGTCATGAATATTCGAACACAAATTGGCATTGACATTATTGTTACGATCACATACAGATGCGCAAAAGAATCAGTAATTGTAAAGAAATATTCACTGCAGCAATCTTCTCTGTTGACAATATACAATGCATATATGGTGTATGTGTGCCAAAGGTCAACTACAGCACGACCAATGGTACCTCGGACTGTGTGCGCACAATATGGATGTTTTGGATTTCGGTTACCATCGACCTGAAATAAAACATAAGATACGGGTAAGCTAGGTTAATACAGATAAAATTTGTTTGACAATATTTCAAGAAAGATAAAGACAAGGACAGAAAGTACTACTGACTTTTGAATAAGCAATTCTGATTGACGTCTTTACTATGAATGGTCAAAATAAACTAATGTTTCAATATAAATTATTAAATTGCCCTTTGGATGATAATAAGGGCATTTTGTTTCTTGTGTATGTCGAATAACTATACATATTTGTGTATCCGCCAAACCGCTTTACGTTTGGAAAGAAAATAGAGCGTAAAATGAAAGGTGCCCGTTTCATAGACATATCATACCCTATATAGTTCAGAATCTTGGTAACGGTACACGGTAGAAATCCTACAAACAAATGGTAGGAACTACGGTGTGACTTGTTTTCCTTGCCTTGAATTTTAAGATGAGAAAAATGCTTTCTTAGGTAAGATATGCCTTTGAAACGGATCCATGGCTTTTAATTAATATTTAACTATCTGGGCCGATAAATACATGGTAGTTATAGAGTTTTAGATTTTGAATAATATATTTGGAAAAACCGTTAGTTTTATGAAGAAGAAGATGACGACGTTTATTATAGAATCATTAAGTTCGAGGCCCTTAAGAACATTTTAACACTCATACATACATGATATAATGATAAAATACATGAAATCACAGGTACAAACACATAGGCATACTAAACACACATACACAGATATTGTGACATAAAAGTTCCCACGTTAGAAGTCCAGAAAAAGGAAAATAGCGGAGAAGATGAGAGAAAATTAGATAAATTTAAACATGCATTCTGACTTCTTTTGTGGACCAATTAATGGAAATACTATTCATAGATAGAGAGCAGCAGTGATATAAGTATGTGAGGAATTGTTATCTAAATGATGTTAGCAAAGTACAGTAATATGAATAAAATAAATGAACGAGAATGTCACTACTGCTTGACCTATGAGAGTTTTAGGAGTGATGTTTTACATAAGGAACAGTGGTATAAATAATGAATGATTGTCATTACATGAAGTATTCTCCGATATGAGTTTATATTATTTGCAATCAAAACAAAAAAGAAGCTGAATGCCGTTTTTGACTCAATGATGACTGAAGTGCACTGCCAATGTTGGGCATCATGCATTCAGAATAACTTAAATTCTTGAATAATACATAGCAACAAATACCGTAGCATTATTATTATACCTAGCGTGAAAACATGCTTGATGATTATATTCTGGTTCATTGATTAATAGCACGTAGATGTTTTGATGCATGAATTCTGAAAGAATGCTCGCAATTATTTACTATCTACACTTACCATTAAATTACCCGGGCGTAGTTCAGAACTAAGTGTGACTGTCTTCGTAAGAGCAACATTTTTGTACTTTGAAGTGAAGTCTGTCAGTGAAGCTGCTGAAAATGAACCTACGCAAAATAGTTTTGTTGAAGTTAATACTTCCATCAAAGTGTAATAGATGAATGTGCAACAATTTTCGACAAAGAATAAAACCAATTAAATCAATGAAGCATTAGTGCATTTACGCATGGGGAGAAACATAAACAACGGTGGTCCCTATAAACTAGATATGCATAAAGTAACTGGTGAGTAAAATGGTTTCGGACAAACAGTGGACGTGAACAACATTCATTCGAATATATTGTCCTTTCCTGTAGGATCTATCTGTTTCATCTCGGAAAATTGCAACAGTAAACTGAGAAGTGTAAACTTGCATGTTAACGATATTTCGTTTGGAAATTCACCGTCAAGGTGTGTAACGATAAAATGACGTCAATAAAAAAGGAAACACCGTTTACTTGTGAAAATTACAATAATTTTGAATATGTTTCTTTATTGTTTTAATTTGAAAATTGCGGCATTGATTTATTACAGCGATTCTTGAAGTCGTAAATACAAAACAGCAGATTTTTACAGAATATACAGAAGTGAGCTCGATGCTGATCACTGGTCCGAGGTTATAAAACTTGAGATTAGTCGCCGAGCTCAAATGTCACATTTTGACTTATGAACTAACTATTGTTCAAAGTTAATTATGATCAGAAAATAGTGATACTATTGATACATTATGTTGTTAGCATGATCAACCTGAATATGTATTTAAACATTAGTCATCTTCATCTTTTCAACCATAATACTTTGAGAATGGAATTGAGATTAGAGCTCAGAGACTGTTCTCAAGTTTTATAACCTCGGGCCCAGGACACCATTTCCGAGTCTATATCCTGAATCTATATACTGGCTCTTAACTGAACGCTGCACTAAGCGTAATAGTTCTGACAAATCTGTCACGTACACTGTGAACGACAAACTATATAAAACATATCAAGCGTTGTCATAAGCACAACCATAGTTACGTTGTATAGGCTACAATAAGGTAATGAATGATACGTTTGGAAAAGTCAATGTATGTATGTATGTATGTATGTATGTGCGTGCGTGCGTGCGTGCGTGCGTGCGTGCGTGCGTGCGTGCGTGCGTGCGTGCGTGCGTGCGTGCGTGCGTGCGTGCGTGCGTGCGTGCGTGTGAGTTAGTGTGTACGAGCGAAGGTCAAATAAACCAGATTCATTATAAATGCATGAAAACTGGATGTGTTGTCAAGAAAAAATAGAATGACGCGATGCGATGGTAAGACATGGAGTCAGTTGCATTTACCCGTAATACAGCGTGGTACATAAGACCAACTTCCAGTAGATTCACACACTGTGTATGACTTATCCTCAACTTCCTTGTAGTTCTCATCGCATGTAAAAGTCAATTCAGAACCCGCGGTACGAAGATCACCAGTAATTACACCCTTGTTTAATGTTATCTCTGGACATCCTGTAATACAACTTTGACTGGTTAAGACAGCAAAGGACGACACCAAAGAAGTTACTGGTTATTGTTGGATAAGGAAACCAATTACCAGATCAAAAGATGACATGAAATCCATCCACTCCGTATGGCACAATTAGAACGGTACTAATCTTCCGTGGAAAGAAATTAAGTTCAACTATTTTAGCATTATACAATGAGGCCGTTCTAGAAAAAATGCTGATTTGCACTTACGGGACCGAATCATTCTAAAGCAATTTTAGCGATTTTGACAGGTCCTTTCATATTCATGCTTATCGTTTTCAGTATAAGTATGTAATCTTACTCCCAAATATACTACCCACATACCCATTATTCATTTGGCGTAGGAAACTCATTAATTAATAAGTGCATAAGCTGAGAATTTTAAAACGAAGAATTGAAACTGTCAAGAAACACGCCAAATATCAATTATCTAGGTGTATATTTCGCCCCACCTTTGTGAGTAAGGTGTGTGTAACACAAAGGTGATTTAAATAATGCATCCGCTAAGCTAGTGATTTTGTTTGACTTCAATGTATTCAATGAACATTTTTAGTTGGTTCAGGAACATGTTTTCAAATGTTTCCTACATTCCGTTCTGTTTAACATTGTTATTAAAACAAATGCAATTCACATTTAAATGTAAAATTCGCAATAAATTTTCACTTTGCGTTAATCAATAAGTATTTATCATATGTACATTTGTGATAGTAATAAAGTTTGCTGTACAGTTTAATCAGCTCATCTGTTGTTCTATTGTAGTTTTCATTCAGGCAATGTTAACGTAACAAAACATAATTATATATCAATATGGATGTAACTGTACATTAATTATCTATTCTAGGTATAAATTTTCTGTAGGACCATGCACGGCCGAGTCTGTTTACCTTTGATACAACTCGGCAGGTAGGACCATGCTCCTGTTTGCTCGCAAGTTGTATACATCCTATTTTCAGATTCTATGTAGCCCTCATCACAAGTAAACTTTAGTTCAGAACCCAACGCATGTAAATTACCGACAATTACACCATTATTTAATGTTAGCGGTGGACACTCTGAAACGAAAATTTCTTCATAAAATTGGGACAAAATACGGATAAAATTACTTCTGATAATTTGATAAACGAATGTGATATTATAAGCTTCTCACCACAACCATGTTCTTTGTTTTTGCAACTGTCAATTTTATACACTGTAATAAATATGATTGTTAAAATTCGTCCTGAATGTTCTCCAGTTAAACGATTATTTGCATATTACCCAATTAACAAAACAATATGTAATGTATCTACAATGGATAACGTAAATAAATTATTTATACATTATGTTGTTTGAACACTAAACTGAAATGAGAAATGACAAAACGTATAATAAGTCATTAATAAACAAAAACGATTTATGACCTGGCTTCTTTGTTATATTATTTAAGTCATGTGGTGCATGAATAACTTTGATCTTGTGGAAAATACCCTAACGAGTATGTGGACCCATACAATTTTATTACCTCTCTTCTGACATGTCATAGATTCATCATCACATGCTTTCATATCCTCGCAAGAGCAAGTTTCCAATGTCTGCAATGCATACAAAAAATACAAGCGTCTGATTAAAACTCTTGTCCCCAAACTTGAGATCTGCTTTTATAATAGTTGAACCTACTTCTGGAAGATATTACTGAAACATACTGTATTTATTATTAAAATACAGGAACCTGCATATAATGCCCCAACGACTAATCCAATCTGTGTGGTATCCATACGTTTGTTACATGCTGTCAAAGTCAGAACGACCTGATCTCCAGAACTAAGGACAGAAGATTTGATAACGTAGTGACTACAACGTAAAATTCGTGCGCTCCTACGATCAAATATTATCAAATAATTATATATATTATATTATAATGTATGTACAATTTAAGAGTTGATAGTGATCGTACACTTGGTAATTTGTTTCTTAGTTTTGTAAACATCGTTGTTCAGTGTTGTGCTAAGCATTTTGGCATAGGCACTCGATTTCCGTAATTTATATACCCGAACAGACCTAATGTTTAATCTAAACTCACCCAACAACGCAAATCAGCCAAGAAAAAAACACGTCATTTCGCTACTCTGCGGTCCCGGCATGCCTTCTGAAATGCGCGCGCTTTTCGGGAACCTCGCTGTTAAACTTGGCGCGCTACAGCTAGAGCGGGGTTCCCGAATAGAGGACGCATTTCAGAAGGCATGCCGGAACCCAGACTGGATACTGTTACTTCCGTCAATCGAAAAAATGGCGAGTGATTTACCTTTTAGTTTTTATAATACGCAGAGAAGGCTTGGCTGATTTGCTTTGTTGGATGAGTTTAGATTAAAACATTAGGTCTGTTCGGGTAAATAAATCACGGTTATCGAGTGCCCATGCATTTTGACAATTTAATTAATTGGTAAGATTTTGTTTAAATACGTATATGTTCCATGAACTACTTGTAATATAGAGTCATTTTATTTTGTTTCTATGCGATCTATTTGATACACCCAATTTCTGTATTTATTTGAAATTAAAGTTTACACATTGGAGAGGTTATATGCCATCATAAACAACAACTGTCTGTATAAACAAGATTATATCGTTCAGGCATGGCCCAAATTGCAAAATAGCTCATCCAAGGTTTGTATTTTCATATGTGCAAGTCTTATAAATATATCTTAGTTCTTCACTTTATAAAGAGATTTTTCTGGGGTTTAATGTAGCACCAGCAGCCAGGTCATTTGGTGACCTTTTCAGCTTCAATGGTAGAGCAAAACACAGTACACATAGGTAGAACATACGCCTTCCTGTAAGCTAGCTGAATTAAATTGGGTATATTTTGCTAAATATCATTAAAACATCTACATAATCATACTTGTGGACACATAGAAACATATAAACATAATTTTTTTTTTATATTCTATACTTTATCAGAGAAACTTTTTTCAGATCAATTCAGAATTTAGATGAACAAGTCTTTGAATAATTTTACGACTCTGCCCAGCGTGTAAAACAGACATATTGCTCTCGGTGTGAAACCTCATGGATATGAAACAAACGGGAAGACGCTGCGAGAGATAAAATACGCATCCCTCTGTTTGTATCCATAATAAAGCCACGGACGAGAGGGGGGGGATTCTGCAACTTTGAAAACGCATCTTTATGATTCATTATAATTCACCTTGATAAAATCGTTGTGCAAAATTACCATTTTAGAATTCTAAAAGATAATCATTACATAATTGGCATCAATATTGAAATAGTGCGCGACGATGGCATCGGTTCCATTAACTCAAAATACTTGAACAGAGCTGCGCAGTTTGGTTTGTTTTGTTTTTTAGCATTGTGACCCAAATTACAATTTTATTTAGTTACGCAATACGCATTGTTTCAACATACACTTGTTAGCTGGCTTACCTGGGGATTGAAAGATGTCTTCGGGACGAAAACACAGGGCCCATTTCTGGAATTATTTTCATTAAACGTCCCATCATCTACTGAGTAGAGTTCACAGAGTGATTGTCTTCTCTTGTAGTTTATTGACAAGCAAATTGGCCGGTATGCACATTCCTTCACACATTGTTGTAAGGATATTTTTAAAAAAAATCTGACTATCATATCCGATACGAGACATTTATTCTTGTAAATCACTTTATATTTAATATCAAAAGAAGCCACTTCGTGGGCTATGGTAATTAATAAAATAAAATAAACTCTATTCATGATATTTAATAATTATTAATCATTAGTAAATATTGCCGAAATCTACTTCCCAGTAACGAGTTCTACAATCCATTCCACTTTAGTGCGTAATAAAACATTCTGATGATCCATTAACTTTTTACGAGCGTTATTGTCAGTAACCGGATCCACCCAGCGAATTTGATGAATTCTGCTTTAGAATATCAATCGTATTATTGTATCATACATTGTTCATACTAAAAATTTTACATATTTATTGGTAGACTCACTCTTACTCGAACAGTTTTCAAAGCACACATGACATTTATATATCACCAAGGCATTAATATTTCAGCCGCATTATGCCAAAGCAAAGTTAACTTTATTGCTAGTTTTGTATTACAAATCAGCCGCTGACTAAATAAAGTCACTATAATTGCACTGATGGAAAAAATGCCGAGCAAAATTTATCTGAAAGATATTAAGATCGTATACATAAATAAATCAGCCGACTTTCTAATGAATTTAATTATCCATTATTTGGAAACTGAATTTAATGTTCTGGAAATGTTTTTACTTAATGAAATATTCATTCTGGCGTATGCGTGGATGTAATCCTTAGCCACGAATAAAGTAAAAGTATTGTAAAGCACAACTATTTCCCTAATGACCAAATGCGCCATAACGTAAAAATGTTATGTATGACGACATGAAGTAACTCAAATTCAACTATCGAATTGTCCATAAATGCATCTATTGATAGGACTGGTTGGATGTAAAAAAAACGCACCAAAAGCCTCTTCACACGTAGGCGAATCTATTAAACGGAGCCTGGCAAATACGGCAATTTTACGAACTTTAGCGATTTCGGGCCGAAAAGTTGCATCGTTGCAAAATGTAACGACTTGTATACGAAGGGGAATTATTTGTTGCGAATGAAGTTTTACGAAGTGTGACGATCGGTTACTG